>JAUCMX010000020.1:16655755-16790755 GCA_033459395.1 Hemibagrus guttatus
TGATTTATTTGTATAATTCATTTGTTTACACCGATTGAAAATGTCCGCCAGCAGGATGGTACTGGTAAAAATATCAGCTGACAAAAATGATTTTTAAATACACAATTGCTGATTGAGTTCAATTCATTTTTGCAATGCATGCCTTGATTTCACAATCTGTGAATAAGCAGAAGGAAGCTATTATACAATAAGGAAAATCTAGAGCAAAGGTTTTTAGCACGATTGAATGCTTGCATTGGGTAATAAAGGACAGGTTCTTTTTTTAAACTGAACAGCTCAAAATATAGATTGTCTAGAAGGGTCATGGAGGGCCTCTGCCATAAAGCAATATTCCTGTGTTTGCTAAATTTGTACAGTGTTTGTAATGTGTTTCATTTCCTCTCTCAGCTGAAGCTGAATTACATCTGGAGCTGCCTCAGAGTTGCGCAATTAAAAATGATTAACCGAGAACAAGCTCAGGGTTAAATTATAGTTAATTTTTGATGAATAAGTTGTGGCGGTTTAACCACCGCACACAGTCCTCATTTGCATAGAAGCTGACATTGCCTGGAGCGAGTCTTCGCAGCTTTGTAAGATTCTGTGTTCTCGGCAGAAAAGTCGCCGCTCCATGAATAAACATGAGTTAAGGTTATATGGAGTGGCTTTGTTGAATTAGAACACTGTTTTCCAATTAGTGCTCCTGCAGATGGGGTAACCTCCAAACCTAATCCAATACACTCGGCTCTAATATCTAGCTTCTACATGCTGGATGGTATGAGACGCTATTCATCTTGATGTGTGTTTCAGGAAGCCTGAGAGATTCCAGAGAAATCCAACCTGAAGCTGAAAATATCTTCATCTATAAATACGACAGCACGACACAGGGTAGATGCTCCACATAACCCAGACTAATAATAAACAGATGGAAAACAAACCTGTTGTTATTTAACAAAGGAAAAAATCATTGCTATGGCGATTTATAGAAGGAGTTTCCATTGTCAGCACTTTGTAAGGGTCAGTAAGTTTTCCGCCACTGGAAACTAGTCTTTTTTTTTTTTTTTTTTAAGTAATTTATTCATTCATTGTCTACCGCTTATCCGAACTATTCTCAGGTCACAGGGAGCCTGTGCCTATCTCAGGCGTCATTGGGCATCAAGGCAGGATACACCCTGGACGGAGTGCCAACCCATCGCAGGACACACACACCAGACAATTTAGAGATGCCAATCAACCTACCATGCATATCTTTGGATTGGGGAAGGAAACCGGAGTACCCAGCACGGGGAGAACATGCAAACTCCACACACGGCGGAGATAGGAATCGAACCTCCAACCCTGGAGGGGTGAGGCAAACGTGCTAACCACTAAGCCACCGTGCTCCCTTTAGTAATTTAGTAAATCTTAAATTGTTAATTATAGAATTAATGAATAAAAAGTGCTATAATTTTTAGGTGTTAATTTTCTGGCAAATGAAACAAACAGAATCTTGACTAGCTTGACTAGATTTAGGGAAGGTTTGTACACATTTAATTTTTTCATGAACTATTCCTTCGGCATCATGCCAATTATAATCTCCAGTACATGTATCATTATATCATATATTTAACTGTACATTCATATAAATATAAGCTTTCTTAAGTCTCGCATTTAGATAGTCAGTCTAGACATCCGGCCGTTCTCTGTCCTCAGCCGTCCATGATATTTTCCATCTTTACCATCAATGAGAATCTTCACACACACACAAACACTCACGCTCTCCTCGACTCCTGGAGTGGAGGCGCAGCAGCTATTCTCACTTTACCCCTCAATACCAGCAGAGAGAGCAAATGCTCTTCAGATTGGAGAGTTTTTCAAAAAAAGCTCAGACGAGAACATTTATTTATAGTCACGGCCTTTCCTCAGACACTGTTTCAGTATCAGCTCTAACCTCAGGAACCATTCCTGGCCTGGTTAAAAGAAAATGAGGTGCGTATTACATCAACAATATTACTCAGTTATATTGATCCATTAACATTTTAACACATTCATTACTATAACATTGTTGAACTCTTAACTGCAACTGAAATTAAAATGAACTTGTAGCTGCTGTAAGGCAAGCGACAACAGGAACTAGATTGTCTTGCTGCAACATTAACCACATCATTATAATAATTATGGTATTATGTTTCAAAAGATTCAGCCCACGATACCAACATTGCCTTCAGCATGCGTTCAAAAGCTAGGTGATTTTTCGGGCGTTTTTTTGTTGACAGATTGGTGGCGTGGGTGGTCTGTTCTATTTTTAGTCCAAGCTTGGTGGCACGACTTCCTGTGAGGACCCTTGATATGGAATGCTTGGCTTGGGTCAGTTCTTTATAAGCAGCCATACAGTTTACATACACTTTGTACTGATAATATTGGTCATATTTTTGGGTGGCTGGAATGGATTATCTGCGTTTACATTATTTCTTATGGGATAATTCGTTTCACAATACAAATTTTTGCCTTAAGAACTCGCCTCCAGAACAAATTAAATTCGTATGCCGAGGTTCCACTGTATTTGAATAGGTCATGCGTTTCTGTGATTCTGTTCCATGAGTATCTCAAGAGATCACCAAGCAAAATGTCTCGCCATCAGTTCACTCTGTCAAAATGTGATCTCAGGATGTTTTTTCTGGACGTTCCCTAGCAGCACTACCTGAAATGTCACCGCTTCTCCACGGTCCAGAGGTAACACTGGCGGGATGAGCTGCATCCTGTGGGAGGACATGTGCGACTGCACTTTATTTCTCTTAAAGACTACCTCATTAGACACAAGGCCTTCTGCTTTGCTCACGGTTCATTCAACCGGGATGGAAAGTGATTATCTAAGGCAGCAGGGATGAACACTACAACCAAGGAACGTAAAGGTGCTTGTGGAAGTTATTGGGGTGGTCCAAGGTGAGTTGTTGTGTATAATCCAGCATGATGTTTCCACGGAACAAACTCGTAGTGGCTTGTGTTCATGGGCTAACAATATGCTAATGAGCCCATAGAATTATGATTATAGAATTATATCAATACAAGAGGCATAGCTAGGGGTAATTTCTTTATTTCTGTATTTTCAAGTGATGTAGTGCTTATTTGTGGGTGGTTAAAATAAAATGCATATAGAACACAGATCTATAACAAGTGGCAGCTCATTCATATCGAGCAGATGGAGCAGAACTCAACCATAAAAATCATATTAATCTTCATCAAATTCTCATTAACAAATACAAACATTTAAATTTTTTTTTTGAGCAACCAAAATGTTCCATTCATTTGGTTGCCTTTCAAAATTTTGCCCAGTCACATAGGGCAGAATGCTAGAATAAAAAATAGTAGCGTTAATAGACAGGGGTATTTAGGGCAAGAACCACTCTGCCCCATGATCATGCTTGGGTACTAATAGCTTTATAAACTATAACTGAAAGCCAGAAATTATAGAGTTTCTTTTTCTTTTTTTTTCTTTTTTTTTTAGAAATACAGTAACCTCAGGAGGTGAGTTGTTAAGGCAAAAATTTGTATTGCAAAAAGAATTTTCCCATAAGAAATAATGTAAATGCAGACAATCCATTCCAGCCACCCAAAATTATTATTAATATTACCAACACGAAGCAATCTGTCAACAAAAAACGCCCGAAAAATCATGTAGCTTTTGAAGCTAGCATCCCGAAGGCAACGTTGGTATCATGGGTTGAGTCTTTTAAAACAGCTTTTGCGGACTGAAAAGAAAACTCATAAAATCCATAAACTTGTTTCGGTTGGCTTCGCTTGGCTTTCCATTAGCGCAAACAAGGTTTGAACGGCTCCTGGACGTATGTGCAACTTAGTTGGAGTTTGGTTTGGTTCGTATGCCGAAAACTCTGCGTATGCCGTTGTAAATTTCTTGCAAAATTTAAATTCTTAAGGTTAAAATTCGTGAGGGATGGCATTCATATGCCAAAGTTTCCAATGTAACATGCTTGTGATTCTGGGAACATTCTGGAAACTGCACGATTAATGGTAATGTTGATGAAGTTATACCATTTGAAGATACTTTTGGCTTCTAGGAATCTTCTAAAAACCAATGAATGTTAGCTGGGGTTATATTAAAGCAGATATTAGGCTTCAGTAGCTTGAGTACTAATAACTTGCCAGAAATGATCTTTTTTAGTGTCTACTTTGTTATTTAGGAAAGTTTTCTTTCTACAAAAATATCATGTACAAGTTTCTTTGTGTATTATGGTTCAAAGAACATCCACCTTATGTTCCCATCATTTTTGAAATACAGTAGTTTAGAGAACGTTCCAGTACATTTCGGTAACCTTTATCTAATTTATACCTCTTGGGAACCTTGCTCAAACCCCGGATGGTTCAGAGGAGGTTCTTACTTGTGCAAGTCTGTAACTATACTAAGACTGAGTGTGTCAAATAATTATAGCATATGATATCAGACAAACACAGCCTTTGTTGTTTATTCTTATGTTATTGTTTACCAGCTGCTATATACAGGATTAACTAATCAAAGCATTTTTTTCTTTCTCTTATAGCTAGATAGACTCTGAGTTCAGGGATATCAAGCTGACAGCCAAAGAAGGTTTGATGCAGCATGAAAAATAGAAGAGTATCTCCGGTTTTATCAGATTAAAATATCATTTCCTCCTATTACCAGCCGAGACATTATTAATACAGTGAGATTGACAGTAGAACATACTTTACATGATTAAATAACACGTTCTAAATGCCATCACCACTCCTACTACTGTCTGGCATCCAGGAAAAATCCATTAATGCATCACACTTGTCAATTTAATTGTACAGATCATGCAGTTGTTTTATGTATTTATTTATATTTCCTCTTTCCTAACTGAAATTAATTCATGGCTACGCCACTGGTCAAAACAGTGGCTGTGTTTGTCAATCCATGTAAATTCATTTGGAACGCATGTAAACTCAGCACACGCTTGAAAAAGCAAATCCGCAGTTACAGACGTGCAAGGAGAAGCTGTAAAATACACAAAATCATAAAAACGAAGAGCATGTCAATCCAGGCACAGCATCGTTCCAGCACATTAGCCAAGTGTTTAATTGCACTGGGGTTGTGCCTTTAGCAAGTTTTATTGTCTGTCTCAAGGAACAAACCTCCAAATGTCCTTATTAAACAGACAGCGAGAGAAATTTGTGGCTGCACTAAAGTTTGTTTAGCGTGTCCTCTTCGCTTGATATTCAGCAAGGAAGCTCTTGAGTATGTACATGTTGCACTTTAAAAAGATTAAAAGATATCTACCTAGGAACATGCACACAAGAATGTCTTGCTAAAAGTCTTAATATCAAATGCTGAGCTGATCACCATTTAAAAACATGTAGCATTTTAGCGTATGTTCTATTCCTTACTAAGTTCAATTAGTTTTTGCTTTGTGTCTCGGAGATCTCTCAGTCTCTTGATGCTCTGCATCTCATTTCTTCACTTCACACTTCTCTGGTTCTGGTGTTGTTTAGCAGCAGCTTTCCAGATCCATCCACAATCAGCTGGAGACCTTTTGTTAGCATCACCACACCCACACCCAGCTGCCCAAGAAACAATGAGGCAGCCAATTACTTTTGGTCCCCTGAAATAAAGAGGACCGTGTATAAAAATGACTGTAATTCCTCTGTGATTCATGCCATGTGATCAATCGTAATTACAGCTGGCAGTCTGCCCTTTCATTTCGAATCGAACGCGCAGCAGAGTCAACACAATTTGTGTCACCATCTTTGAACTTGGACTGCACAATGACAAAACACATTTTAACCTCTCTAAATGAGTAGCTCGCATAGGGACTGTTGGTAAAAAAACAACATTAATGGTAATGGTGATGGGGTTATACCATTTGAAGATGTGTGTTTTTTGTAGTTTTGGCTTCTGGGAATGTTCTGGAAACCAGTCATTGTTAGCTGGGGTTGTATTAAAGGAGATATTGCTTCAGTAGCTTGAGTGCTAATAGCTTTCTAACATTTTTAAGCCAGAAATGATCTTTCATCTATTCTTCTTCTTCTTTCAGCTTTTCCCTTCAGGGGTCTCCACAGCGAATCATCTCTCTCCACCTATCCCTATCTTCTGCATCCTCAACACTTGCACCCACTAGCTTCATATCCTCATTTATTCCATCCATATACCTCCTCTTTGGCCTTCCTCTTTGCCTCCTGCCTGGCAGCTCCATGTCCAACATTCTCCTACCAATATACTCACTCTCCCTCCTCTGAACATGTCCAAACCATCTTAATCTGGCCTCCCTAACTTTGTCCCCCAAACGTCCAACATGAGCTGTCCCTCTGATGTACTCGTTCCTAATCCTGTCCAATCTTGTCACTCCCAAAGAGAACCTCAACACGACTCCTGTCTCTTCCTCAGTGACACTGTCTCTAAACCATACAGCATGGCCGGTCTCACCACTGTCCTGTACACCTTCCCCTTGATTCTCGCTGATATTTTCCTATCACACAGAACTCCCGACACCTTTCTCCACCCATTCCAACCTGCCTGCACTCGCTTCTTTACCTCTTTATTAGTTCTTATTCAGGAAAGTTTTCTTTCTACAGAAATATCAAGTTCAAGTTCTTTGTGTATTACAGTTCAAAGAATATCCACTTAAAGTTCCCATAACTTTTAAAATACAATGGTTTAAAGAACGTTCCAGAACATTTCAGTAACCTTTATCTAATTTATACCTGAACCTTGCTCTAACCCTGGATGGTTCAAGGAGGTTCTTCCTGGTGCAAACCTGTAACTATACTGAGACTGACTGAGTGTCAAAAAATGTTTATTATTCTTATGTTATCGTTTACCAGCTGCTATAAATAGGATTAACTAATCTAATTTATACCTCTTGGGAACCTTGAACTAACCCCAGATGGTTCAGAGTAGGCACAAACCTGTAACTATACTGAGACTGACTTGGTGTCAGAATATTTATAATAATAATAAAGAATATTTATTTCAATCCACTTTCCCTGTCGATCTGCGGAATATTTTAAACAGACACTGGCCTATCTGATGCAATTTTTATGTACTGTAAAAATTTAGCTAAGCTGTGTGTCTGTAAGTGGGATGTGAGTTTGTACACAACAAAATAAAACCTGAAAGTGAACTTTGGTGAACTTTCCATAAGAGAACAGATTAGTCCTAAAATGATTTATAGTTACAAAATAATAGTTCATAAAAGCAAGCTTTGGTGAAAGTTCCTTTTCTGGTGTTATATAACCATGTTGTGTTTTAAAAGTTCCCTGAAAATTCCAGGAACTACATTGACTTAATGTTAATGAAAGCAGAACATTATGTCCCAGAAGGTTATGCTATGCCCCCCCACAAAAAAGGGTAACATTGGATAAACCTTCTTTTTTTTTAAAAAACCTGGTTCATTTTAAGATTTCACCACACTCTGAATCCATTTGGTACATGACAGGAAGGCTCAGACCCTTTAATAAACTTTAGCCATACAGGAAGTAGCAGTTCACTAGTTAGGTTTTCTGTACAAGTCAAGTTCAGATCAGGTCACGTCAATCATGAGCATTACAGAACATTTTGATGTCAGGAAGCCATTTAATATGTGGCAGGAAGGCTGACTCACTCTGACTCACATGTGGTAAGTGGTAGAACACCGTTTGGGTTTCTGAATGAGTGAAGTCACAAGTTTAGGTTTTAGTAGTATGAGAAAACCTGCTGTGCCTGTAAATAACCCTGCGAACTATATAGTTAGATAGTTTGATGGAATGTTGGCACCTTGAGTTTAGGTTAACTTGTCTGTTGGTAGTTCTGTGGAGAAACCCACATTCTAAAACTGGATGCACGGACTTCTTCTGGTTTCCTTTAACTTCTCCTGGTTGGTGGGGTGGCTCCGTGAAAGTCATGGAATAGAGTCTCATGCAGAATGTATTCAGAACTCACGCTTAACGTTTCTGAGAAAGGCTTGATCTACTTCATCCCTGACCATGATCAAGAGGTTCCTGAAGATGAATATTGGATTGGGTGGATTCTCAGAAACACACTTAAATACTTGAATCTTAAAGAAAAGAAAAAGCTCTGCTTGGAAGCCTTTGATAAGAAAATGTATCCTACTTGTATGTGTACTCTTAAGACTTTCCTTAGAAAGACAACCAAAGAATCCTAGAGTTCTTGAAAGACACATGTTGTTGTCATTGTTGTTCTTTCGGCTGCTTCCTGTTTTGGGGTCACCATAGCGTCACCATCATTTGGTCCGCATGTTTCGAATTGACACAGGTTTTAGCCCTTCCTGACACAACCCTCCCATTTAATCCGGACTGGGGACCGGCACTGAGAGTTAACTCTTCAGTGGCTAGGTTAGCTCCCTCTCCGGGAATCGAACCTAGGCCGCGGCAATGAGAGTGTGGGATCCTGCTGCTGGACCACTAGGAGGCTAGTTCTTGAAAGACACATAATGTCCAGAAAAGAGTTTACTAACTGATAAAATCCTCAACCCCAGGCTTCTAAACGAATAAATCTTTTTTTTAATGCAAGCTCCATCTTGGGCATTACATCACACTGTTGAGTCGTGAAGGTTAGTTTGCACTTGATCTGAAGGTCCACAGACTCTCTCTGTCCTTGCCAATGTCTGTTTTTCTCTCACTCTGTATACGTGATGTACTAAATGATGCACTTCGTTGTCAAAGCAAAACAGCGGCTGTCTTCAACTGTGAAATTTTTTCTGAAGCAACAGCCTCTTGCTTAAGCAACGTTCTTCCTGCCTATGACTAACCACGACAGACGAGCGTGAAGGAAAACAACGAGGCAAGCATCAGATTATGTTAAAAACAAAATTCATTTTTATTTTTCTCCCCTTCTGTTTAATTCCTTCACTTTATTCTCTCCTTTATGGACTTTGAAAAACAAAAACAAAAAAAAATTACTCAACGAAACAAAACCCAGACACAATAAAAATGACAAAACCAGACAAAAATTCTGAAACATGAACACAGCACAGGATTTGTCGAAGGTGGAAGACAATGCTCTGGATTTCCCATCTTTTTGTTGATGTTGTAGAGAAAACACTGAAACTGTGTGGAGAAATGGAATGTGAAGTAGGTCATGATCAATCAAGGTCAGAGAACACACACACCCTTACATGCATGTACACACACATACACACACACACACACACACATCCAAAAGCACACATTAATACGACAGAAAGACCAGAATGGAGAGCCGGAGGTGCATGCGGCATTTCATGTCTTTTCCAGAGGAGAGGAGGAGGACGAGGAGTGGAGGAGTATAGGAAGAGGCAAAGGGCACAGAGAGAAGGAGATGGGCTTGACTCACTGACCGACCCGGTCCCTGTTAACCTGCGAACGCCTGACATTACATCAAGCGTTTTCAATCCCAACACTGCCGAGAGAGCTATACCGCAGCCCGTGTTCACCCATTTGACTGACAGGAATTTCAGCTTGCAGTGGGCGAGCGACACACTCCACTGACATTCAGAGTGATGGGCTTGTTTGTGCACAGCGGTGTTGCTTCTTACACCTCCTTTTTTTATTCGGAGGGCCTCGGCTACGTCTCATTTAATACTCCTACTGAATTATGCTCAGATAATTAGTGGAGTGTTATCGATACAGCTGTACAAGACTGACAGGCGGCACCTGTTGCGTAAAAACCTTATGCACACAAAGGCTCGATAATTAGCCAGATAATTAAACATTAAATGGAGTTTAGAAGGAACTCAAATTTACGCGTTCGTATCCACACCCCATTTCATCAGAGACGTGTTTGGCATTGCTTCTTTGCTTTGTGCAGCAATAAATATAAAAGGTTTTTTTTTTTTTTTTTTTTTTACAATTGATGGAAATCTCTCATGCAAAACCTTTTCAAACACAGATGCCAAGATTTCCATATATGTGCTTTTATTTATTTCTTGATTTTTTAGAACAAGTTTGTCATTAGCAGAAATACTGTAGCTTGTGTTAAAACTCTAATTAATTTACTCTAACCTCTGCATATTAACTGCTTCAACTTTCTGGTACCCACTTTTTGGAAGGCAGGACCCAGGAAGTAACATGAACAGCTTCCTATTTATGTCCTAAATACCATCTGCTCATATTTGTGTTGATTCCTGACTCCACCGCTGCCACTTAACTGGTTTGTTATCCTTGTGTGATCACCTGTTTTGTGTTAATCCTTGATTATATAGCGCAGTGAAGTCTTTCTGTGCATCGATGTCGTTACGTCTAACCCCATTTAATGTTAGCGTTTGTGGAAAAAAGAAAAAGTTTTTTATGCTTTCCTTGCTTACAAGCGATTGCCTTACGCTTAATCAATCAGGTTCCTGCTTATAATCAAAACACAAAAAAGTGACTGTGTTGTTTTCTAGCGGAAATGCACGTTACCACATTTGACTAACACAATATCTGACTAATTGCTGTTTAGAACTGTGTTGAGCGGAAAAAAGCACATACTTCTGATCTCATCTTTAAACGTTGTTTTGTTTTGTTTGTTTTTCCCAATCCATGCTGTCAATTCACTAATCAGACCAGACAGAGTACGTGAAACGACAAATCTATCAAAACATTTACGTCAAAATCTTTTCTTTTCTTGATGAACAACTTTCTATGAAGTCATTTACATAAATGAATGTGATTGGCTGCAATAAGCCACAAACATCAGCCATTGTTTTTTGGCTGAACTGCAGTCAGTTTTCTTCCATACACTGATTGGCTCTGCTACAGTATTTCTCAGTTTGATCCACAGAAATGCTTTACTGGATCTGCATCTGGAGATTTTTTTTTGCCAGTAGATGAAACCTGGTGTAGATTATAGTTTTATAATTTGCTGTGTCCTAACCCACACTGATCCGGCTGTTTGGCATCAGTGAAGAACAGGCTCCATTTTCATTAATTGTTTGGACATCATTAGCTTAAGAAGTAAACATCAGGTGCTGAAGATGTCTTGGCTCGTTGCATCAATATGTGTTAATGGGAAACTTGTGAAAATAATTTTACTATCTATCTATCTATCTATCTATCTATCTATCTATCTATCTATCTATCTATCTATCTATCTATCTATCTATCTATCTATCTATCTATCTATCTATCTATCTATCTATCTATATCTTGTTTTATTTCTCTCTATATATCCATCCATCTGTCCATCCATCCATCCGTGCATCTGTCCATCTATTAACCCACCCATCTATTCATCCTTACATCTGTTCATCTATCCATCTATCCATCCATGCATCTGTCCATCCATCCATCCATCCATCTATCTATCTATCTATATCTTGTTTTATTTCTCTCTATATATCCATCCATCCATCCATCCATCCATCCATCCATCCATCCATCCATCCATCCGTGCATCTGTCCATCCATCCATCCATCCATCCATGCATCTGTCCATCCATTAATCCGCCCATCTATTCATCCTTATATCTGCTCATTTATCCATCTATCCATCTATCTATCTATCTATCTATCTATCTATCTATCTATCTATCTATCTATCTATCTATCTCTATATATCCATCCATCTGTCCATCCATCCATCTGTGCATCTGTCCATCCATTAATCCACCCATCTATTCATCCTTACATCTGTTCATCCATCCATCTATCCGTCCATGCATCTATCCGTCCATCCGTCCATCCATCCATCCATCTATCTATCTATCTATCTATCTATCTATCTATCTATCTATCTATCTATCTATCTATCTATCTATCTATATCTTGTTTTATTTCTCTCCATCCATCCATCCATCCATCCATCCATCCATCCATCCATCTATCTATCTATCTATCTATCTATCTATCTATCTATCTATCTATCTATATCTCATTTTATTTCTCTCTATATATCCATCCATCCATCCATCCATCCATCCATGCATCTGACCATCCATCCATCCATCCATCCATCCATCCATCCATCCATCCATCTGTGCATCTGTCCATCCATGAATCCACCCATCTATTCATCCTTACATCTGTTCATCCATCCATCTATCCAGCTATCCATCCATGCATCCATCCATCTATCTATCTATCTATCTATCTATCTATCTATCTATCTATCTATCTATCTATCTATCTATCTATCTATCTATCTATCTATCTATCTGTCTGTCTGTCTGTCTGTCTGTCTGTCTATTCTTTCCTTGTTTATATCTTTTTTTTTATCTTTCAGAACAATCTTTCTTCTTTATTCCATCTGCCCGTGACAACAAATACTCTTATCTCTGAAAAACCCCCCGAATTATGCTATTTCTTAAAACCTACAACAAAAAAACCTGATGCTTTTTTTTATCTTGTGTCCAATACTAACTCACAGAGATCTCATCTTTACTTCAGGATACACGGTATCCATATGCGCTGACATTTCTCACAGCATTCCTGTTTATGTTTTAATTAATTTTATTAAATTATTAAAACCAATTATTAAACTTAAACCAATTAAAAATACATCATTCTCTATCTGAATGATTACTTTACAAATGAATCATAAAATAAAACTATATCACTGGGTCATTATAAAACCTAATAAATCCTACTACTAGATCTATCTATCTATCTATCTATCTATCTATCTATCTATCTATCTATCTATCTATCTATCTATCTATCTATCTATCTATCTATCAGGAATTTGATTTTTTTCTTAAAATAAAATTTGGAAGTTTTGGCTTAAACTATATAAATAAAATAAATCCACTTCTCCACAGTAAAGATTAAAGTGCTGGATCTGTGATCATCAGGTTGTGAGTTCAAATCCTGTTACTGTCAGCAAGGCACCATTACGCCCTTAAGCAATACTCCTAACCCTCAGCTGCTCAGATCTATACTTTAATTGAATTCTATCTCACATCCAAGCCTCAGAAATCAATTCGGCTTGCTCTGAGCAAAACTTTTTAACATATTTTAACATTTTCGTTTAGAAAAGATTCTAACCCTGACATAACCTTCCTAACATCAGATAAAAAAAAAAAAAAAAAACCACACACACACACTGGTTCATTCCTTTGTTTTTAGAGGCTGTATGTAGGTCCAACATAATAAATTGCTGTTGTTTATTTTTTAATGACGTTATTAGCTCATAATAGATTCCAATGAATGTTTTCATATTAGAATAGTTAATGATGATTATGTTTCCGTTTGTGTTTTTGCTCCTAGTGAATTACTGTTCGTTTCCTACTTTTGGTTTCATTCCACGAATTGGTTCAGTTTGTAAAATAAAAGAAAAAAAACACTTTGGTGGAAAAAATGACTGTTAATAAATGGAAATGAAAAATAATGACATCAGAGCTATTCAAATGCACTTAACAAACTTATAAAGAAATTCAAACTTTCCAAAGTCCAAATTTCTCCAAAGTCTTGCAACTAATGTCCAGGTGCTTTCTGAATGGACATGGTGTAAGCTCAGGTCTCTCGTGATTGCACGTGTTTAAACTACAGCACCTCCTGATTGGACGTGTGTAAGATAAGATACCTCCTGATTGGACGTGTGTAAGATAAGGTAACTCCTAATTGAACGTGTGTAAGATAAGGTAACTCCTGATTGGACGTGTGTAAGATAAGGTAACTCCTGATTGGACATGTGTAAGATAAGGTACCTCCTGATTGGACATGTGTAAGATAAGGTAACTCCTGATTGGACATGTGTAAGATAAGGTAACTCCTGATTGGACATGTGTAAGATAAGGTAACTCCTGATTGGACATGTGTAAGATAAGGTAACTCCTGATTGGACATGTGTAAGATAAGGTAACTCCTGATTGGACATGTGTAAGATAAGGTAACTCCTGATTGGACGTGTGTAAGATAAGGTAACTCCTGATTTAATGTGTGTAAGATAAGATGTAACGATCTTACGTGTAGATCTTACGTGTGTAAGATGACGTCTTACACACGTCCAATTGGGGGTTACCTTATCTTACACACATTTAATCATACACGTCCAATCATGAGGTATCTTATCTTACACACGTCCAATCAGGAGGTACTGTAGATAAGGTAACTCCTGATTAAATGTGTGTAGGATAAGATACCTCCTGATTGGACGTGTGTAAGATGATGTCTTACACATGTCCAATAGGGGGTTACCTTATCTTAAACATGTCTAACCCCTGATTTGACGTGTGTAAGATAAGATACCTCCTGATTGGATGTGTGTAAGATAAGGTAACTCCTGATTGGACGTGTGTGAGATAAGGTACCTCCTAATTGGACATATCTGTAGTCTCAAGGACCTCCTGATTGGATGGGTGTAAGCTCAGGTACATTCTGATTGGATGCATATAAGCTAAAGTGCTGCTTGATTAGAAATGTATAATCTGCCACTTCACTGGATGTGTGAAGGCTCAGGTGCCTCCTGATTAAACACATATAAGCTACAGTTGCACTTAATTGGGCATTAAATCTCAGGTGCCTCCTGATCAGACATGTGGAATCTCAGGTGCCTCCTGATTGGCCACATGTAAATTCAGGTGCCTCCTGATTGGAAGCATGTAAGCTCTTTGATTGGATATCTTCTGAGCAACCATGTGACAAAAAACCCCACATTGCAGCATTTGTGGAGCAATTAGAGGCCTCTTACTAACGCATGTACTATCCATCAGTCTCAGTGGACACTAGCAGGACATTAGCATTGAAGCACATTTTAAATGTGTGGACACAAGCAGCAAAGCGAAGCGGCAGGAAAGATCAATACACACAATCTGCCTTTATAAAAAATGGATCCGCAAGCTGATTTGTAGCTGCTGTCTTCCAGTTAATAGCATAGCGTACAGAGGGAGTTCAGTGTCCGGTCAGCGGCAGCCCATCTCACCCTTTCTGCCTCTCATGCCTCTCTTCACGCCCCAAACCAGACCTCCAGGTTACCCACAATCACTCATCTCTACAGGGGAGCTGATATCAAACCACACTTCAATCTTCTGTATTTTAAAACCAACCTTTCCCACACGCACACACTTTTCATATTTTTTTTTCTTAAAAGGAAAATCCACCCATAACAAACATTGACATGCTTTTTTTATAACCCACATTGAGAAACATGACATACTTGTTATCTTTTTTTTTTGTTTTTTTTTGTTTACTTATTGTTCAGGAGAAAACATGAGCACAGATAGGTTCGCCATGGATCATTGAGCTTTACACGGGCGGCGGACTCGTGAACAAGAAAAGAGGGACAAAGACAGACAGATACAGAGAAAAAATAGCACTGGGACCGGGTTTGTGCTTCAAATTGAACGCAAATGAGAAAATTTTTGGATGGAATCTCAGAACATGCAAGAGTGTGTCGCAATTGTGGCTATACAGTACAGATTTGTACACCATAGATAGATCCATATAGATAGATAGAGAGAGAGAGAGCGAAAGACGGAAGAGGTATGGAGATGCATTTAGGCCGGGACAACCTTTAAACACCGCTGTCAGAGCTCCTTCCATCACACACATCAGATTAATTTTATCACACAACACTTTCAGGATTAGATTAGCATGGCACTCCGGTCAACATTTAACAGATTACGCCAATTAGATACTTCTTTACATTTATGTTTTAGTTTGGTTATTGCTGATTTTGACAAAATTAGCTATGGGGACACAATGTCAAAACATGCTATATACAGCACTGAATGATCCTGCTTCTAACCTTGCCTTTTTTTTGTCCATGGATGTAAGAGATTGCATACGGCATACGTGTGCGTAAACTAGCGCTCGGTGTTAAGCCATGCGCCGCCGAGCACATGGTTGCAGTGTCTTCGCTACGCGCCTTTAAGTGGCGGTTAATTAGTCACCACTGAGACACTGTCGTCCTTGAAGAGGGTCCCTGTCAGCGCCTGGATTGAGCTTGATTTATGAGCTCTGCTCCTCAGCAGATGGAGGGATGAGGAGAAGAGCGACGGCGCCCTCGCTTAGCAATCCGCTCGCTAATTACGTCTCTATTTCCCACTAATTTGGCTCCCTCTCGAAAGCGGCTGGAGGAAGGAAAGAAACGAAGGAACGAACGAAGAGGGCGAGCACACAGGATTTTCGAGAGTTTTTTGGTTGTGACGTCAAGATGGCTGACAAATGTTACAGCAAAAACAGTGGGACAGCATACAGGTTAGCATACATTCGATACAGTACAGAGCCTTTAAAAAGAAACGTTTGGATACATACACGGTACAAATTATATTACAATTCCTTTCATTGATTGCTCCCTTTAATGTGAGTGCAGCAAAACGCTACGTTTTTGTCATAACTCTTATCTTTTTAAACGACTCTAGCATCGTGGCATGCTAGCATAACAAAGGGGGGCTATTTCATAGAAGTGTTTTGCTGCGCTCAGCTCATCGTTTTTTTTTTGTGTGTGTTTTGTTTTTAAAAAGCTTCTCATGGCAAAATAGAGCACAACACTTTGAAAAAAAAAAAAGTATTATTATTATTATTATTATTATTATTATTAGGATTTTTTTCAGAGCAAAGTACAAAATATTTTCGCACACATGGCTCTGGGATTTTTTTTTTCTCATGTAATTATCATCATATCAATTTCAAATACTTATCATCATCATCATCTTCATGATCATCATCATTATTAACACCAAAAAAATAAAAAATAAAAAGAGCAATTAGCAGTTAACCTTGCAGATTAAATGTACACAGTGCAGGGGGTTATAGAGAGGGGAGAGGGGCGAGGGATGAGGGGTCGGATGGACTGCACAACAGGAACAGCTCTAACCAGTACATGCTATCAACAAGCGACAAGGAAGAGTGATCAACGGTTTCAGGGGGTGGGGGGTGGGTGAGGGGGCAGGAGACACCAGAAACATAACCTCCAAGCCAAAAAAGCCTGAAACAGAGAGGCTGATGGGAAATGGATTCGGGAAATCGTATAGAATTGCGTATGGACTTGTGGTGTGGCCTCTACTGCATATATATTTACACTGAAGGTGAATGTAATGTGAAGGAATGTGGTGATGTAGTATCGTGATAAGAATGAGGAAGGACCGGAAGGCCAGACTGGGGTCACATGCTTTGCCCTGGGTCAAAACCTCCAGCGAATGCAAAAAAAGAGGGGCGGGGCAAATCCATTTTCCCCTCCCCCCATGCAAATGTTGACCCTTGATGAAATTTTGACATCATTCACAGAAAAAATTCTGTTGCTCTTATCTGATCCGAGAGAGCGAAGGCCACTGAGGCGTGGCCTGCTGGTGAACAGCCACAGCTTGTTTACAGGGTCACCTGACCATCATCATCATCATCATCATCATCAGAAATATCACATTTCTTAGAAACACCATTAATGTGACAGCATTCACAAATATACAACCATGATCCAGCACGTGCATACGTGAGACAAAGACATGCTTCGCTCAGCACCTTCACGTTTGTAGCATTTTTTTCTTTTTTTCCTTTTTTTTTTACAATCATCACCACAACAGCTATGAACATCGAAAAGGTGACCTTCGCTGGAGAAGTGGGAGAGGCAGTGGCCAGTGGTCGCCAAAGACGGGTGGGAATGAGATGAGTAGGGAAAGGAGGGTAGGGGAAAAGAAAGGAGGGGAGGGTGGTGATTATAGGATGCAAGAGATGGCTCCTGGGTTAATGCATAATTCTTTTTTATTCACAGTGATGGGTTCGTCATTTAAAGACTCCTTTCCGAGGCGGCGACGTATTAGACCTTCAGCAGGACGGACATGGCGAGGCTGAGCCAGAAGACGAGTCCCGATAGACAGGCGCTTAGCGATGAGTTTCCACCATACACTGCGCCTGGCCCTGAAAAGACAGGAAGTAACATAAAACATGACATACAGTGGTATGAAAAAGTGTTGGCCCCCTTCCTGATTTCTTATTTTTTTGCATGTTTGTCAGACTTTAATTTTTCAGATAATCAAACATATTTAAATATTAGTCAAAGATAACACAAGTAAACACATCATGCAGTTTTTAAATGAAGGTTTTTATTATTAAGGGAAAACAAAATCCAAAACTACATGGCCCTGTGTGAAAAGTATTTGCCCCCTAAGCCTAATAACTGGTTGGGCCACCCTTAGCAGGAATTTTGGCCCACTCATCTTTGCAGAATTGTTGTAATTCAGCCACATTGGAGGGTTTTCAAGCATGAACCACCTTTTTGAGGTCATGCCACAGCATCTCAATCGGATTGAGGTCAGGACTTTGACTAGGCCACTCCAAAGTCTTCATTTTGTTTTTCTTCAGCCATTCAGAGGTGGACTTGCTGGTGTGTTTTGGATCATTGTCCTGCTGCAGAACCCACGTTTGCTTCAGCTTGAGGTCACAAACAGATGGCCGGACATTCTCCTTCAGGATTTTTTGGTAGACAGCAGAATTCATGGTTCCATTCATCATAGCAAGTCTTCCAGGTCCTGAAGCAGCAAAACAGCCCCAGACTATCACACTACCACCACCATATTTTACTGTTGGTATGATGATCTTTTTCTGAAATGCGGTGTTACTTTTACGCCAGACTTAATGGGACACAGACCTTCCAAAAAGTTACATTTTTGTCTCTTCAGTCCACAGTGTATTTCCCCAAAAGTCTTGGGGATCATCAAGATGTTTTCTGGCAAAACTGAGATGAGCCTTTATGTTCTTTTTGGAGAGCGGCGGTTTTAGTCTTGGAACTCTGCCATGCAAACCATTTTTGCCCAGTCTCTTTCTTATGGTGGAGTCATGAACAATCACCTTAACTGAGGCAAGTGAGGCCTGCAGTTCTTTGGATGTTGTTGTGGGGTCTTTTGTGACCTCCTGGATGAGTTGCGCTCTTGGGGTAATTTTGGTCAGCCGGCCACTCCTGGGAAGGTTCTCCACTGTTCCATGTTTTTGCCATTTGTAGATAATGGCTCTCACTGTGGTTCGCGGCAGTCCCAAAGCTTTAGAAATGGCTTTATAACCTTTTCCAGACTGATAGATTGGTAGGTTTGTGACCTCAAGCTGAAGGGAACTTGGGTTCTGCAGCAGGACAATGATCCAAAACACACCAGCAAGTCCACCTCTGAATGGCTGAAGAAAAACAAAATGAAGACTTTGGAGTGGCCTAGTCAAAGTCCTGACCTCAATCCGATTGAGATGCTGTGGCATGACCTTAAAAGTCAGTTAGTTTTGGATTTTGTTTTCCCTTAATAATAAAAACCTTCATTTAAAAACTGCATGATGTGTTTACTTGTGTTATCTTTGACTAATATTTAAATGTGTTTGATTATCTGAAACATTAAAGTGTGACAAACATGCAAAAAAAAAAAAAGAAATCAGGAAGGGGGCCAACACTTTTTCACACCACTGTATGAGCTAAAAAATAATGAAAGGATGTTAACTATGGAATTGGAAAATATTTACACTGAGTTTTACTTACTTGTTATTTCAATTAAATAAAGATTTTTACTTGAGGGATTAAAAAAATGCATAGATGTCTGGAAACTAGCTGCACTACTAGCATTCCTATCTAGTTATTTGGTTGCTTAATAACACTGTTTTTGTGTTAAAAACAGTTTCCTTGATCTTAGTTACACTGTTTTGTGTTAAAAATCCTCAAGAAATATGTAATGATGTATTTAGCTTTTCAGAAAGCCACTGTAGCTAGCTAGCATGGCTAATTTTGTGTCAAACCTTTAATTCCATTTATTTTCCGAAACATAAAAAACCCAGCCCAATTCAAAATGTCTAATTCCATCTCCTCACCATTGTGTGGTTGTTGAACATGACTACTCATAAACCATTCTGACATGAGAAGATTTTTTTTCTTTCCATTTTTTAAAAGTAGTGCCTCTTATTTCTTTAAATATGAGGGATGTAAAGACTGGGAGCTAAAAAGCAGAGCTGAGGGCGGAAGCGACGGCACGAATCAGCCGAAAGATGTATGAGAATGACAACGAGTGACTCACCGAGGTGAAACTTGTGCAGATAATAGGAGAGAGAGAGAGAGAGAGAGAGAGAGAGAGAGAGAGAGAGAGAGAGAGAGAGAGAGAGAGAGAGAGAGAGAGAGAGAGAGAAGAAAGAGAAAGAAAGGGGGGGGACAGGGCGAGAGATGGAGGACTCACTTACGATGGTAATGTGCAGCAGTGTGGCAGGAGCGAAGGAGGGAGCGAGGGAAATCACTCACTGGGGGCGGTAATGTGAGGAACGGAATGAGAGAGAGAAGGATGGAGGGAGAGAAATCATGGCTTTGTGGCAGAGCAGGACAGAACGGAGAGAAAATGGGAGGACGATAAACGACAGAGAGCATAACGGCCCTGCGAATGGAGGGATCGGGAGAAATAAACGGGTAAAAGGAATGCCAAGATGAAAAAAAAAACGAGGGCTTAAACGTATCCGGGGACAGCAAGAGACAGCATTTTAGTTTTTTTTTTGTAATGCAAAAAAGTGTCTAGAAGTGATATTAAAGCCATCACCTTTTTGCGAACACAATCCTCAGTGAGCTCAGGAAGAGCACTCAGAACACAAAGGAATACGTGCATGTTGTTTTCCCTCCCCATAGGTGTTTATGCACTCATGACACTTTTCTTTTGTGGATTTAGAATTTTGTGAATATCTGCTAGCAAAGAGCTTCATAATTGTCTGTGTGTACTCACGGAACAGAAGCATGCTGGCATTGGATGCCCCTAGGCGGTTGGAGGCGAAGCAGGTGTAGTTGCCAAAGTGTTTCTCGGTGACGTTGGTAAAAAGCAGCAGGGAACGCGTCTTCTCATTTTTAATCTTTATCGTGCTGTCGCTCTCCATCAGTCTGCCGGATAACAGAAAACAAAAAAAACAAAAAACAAAATCAAGACTTTTCTCATACGAAAAAAAATCAGTGCTTTGTAGTCTTTCTTGGTTCTTAGACTAGCGGCCCACAACCATTTTTGCACCATGGCCCAGTTTCAAGCTAGACAATTTTTCCACAGACTGGTTGTTTGAGGATGGTGGTGGTGGTGGTGGTGGTGGTGGTGTTTTGGGGTGTCATCACATGCATAACAAAATACAATAAAGTGCATAATATTTATAATTATTTTTTACATATACAATGTGTATGGCCTCGTTGGACAGCCGGTCGGAAAGTTGGAATTGAATCACTACAGGTACAAGCTACAGGCTTAAAGCCTACACCCTGGACTACCGAGGTTCATCTGGGTTCAAACAAAGTTCACTTGGTCTGCATATTTTGATTGGCACAGGTTTTATGCCGGATGCCCTTCCTGACACAACCCTCCCGTTTAACTCTCAGTGCTTGGGGCTGGCACTGGGTGTTAACTGTTCAGTGGCTGGGTTAGGTCTCTGCTTGGGAATCGAATCTGGGCCAAGACAATGAGAGCACTGCTGCTGGACCAGGAGGAAGCTGATCAATAAAATTATTGGCCTGGGGGTTGGACCCCTGTCCTAAACAGATGTTAAAATTCAGTCAAATGCTTCAAAAGTTACAAATCATGAATTACAGTTTGATATTTTTGCACCTCTCTGCATAGTATTGCTGAAATCCACCTTGCGTCCTATTTAAGGCAACACATTCTACCGTTATTAAAATCCATTTTAAGACAAAATCCGATTGTAATGTGAACAAATTCCAATTCCGATCCAGGTATATATTGGACGTATATCAGACAAAAGATATAAAACAAATAAATCAAATCGAAATGCCAAACATCATGGCGTCTGGAGTTCAGGGCTTGTGGAGTAGCAAAGGTTCAGCATGACTGGCAGCATAGGTGAAAGAAATCTTGTGGAGAAAACCGTAATAATTCCTTCACTTCTTCAATTTTGTAGGTGGCACCGCAGAGCCGCTTTGACAGTAGGTGGAAAGGAAAAAAAACCCAAAAACAATAGAAACCTTGCACACCTACAAGTGATAAGAAAAGTAATGAAAAATGACTGGTGCTGTAGATCTGAAAGAGAAAGTGTTAGTCACTGTCCCATTCCCTCTGTCTCTTAAACTCCCACACACACAGACACACACACACACACACAACACACACACACACACACACACACACACTTAAATACACAACAATATTGTTTAGATATTAAATAAATAAACAGAGCTACAGATAAGATAAATTGAATATGTTAAAACACATTATACAATTATCAAGAGATTCCACTAGGATTAAGGCGGCAACTTAAATCCTGCATGAATTTCCTAAACAGGCCGAGATAGTTACCTCCGGTCGTCCCTGTACCACTCGAAGGATGCGGTGGGGACGGCCATAGCCTCGCAGCGCAAGATGGCCGCCTTCCCCACTTGAGCTGGCATATTCTTTACATCTGTGATCATGGGTGGATCTGGAGGAAGAGCAGTTATTCACTGGAATTGTCTTATAATCTGGACCAATCTGGTAATCTGATAATGCTAATAAAAAAGAAAGGATAATGAAATTTTGTTGATAGGTAGTGAAGTGTTTTTTATGATTCTACCCCAGGGCAGGGCTGATTACTTTGAATCGCTTCTATAATTTTCTTCATTTTTTTATCTAACAGAACTAAATCAGCTGGCCTGAGCAGTACATTAGGTTTGACGTCTAATGCGAGGAGCATTTGCTGGCTGTTTTTGCGATTAATCTAGAGTTTGAAAAAATAAATCGTTAAACTGTAAGCAGATTACACATCAAGGCGATTAGTTTTTCAACCATTTTCTCCCTAACTGAGTCACCCACCAGCCAAGCAATAACTATTATAGAAGAAGGAAGAAAGCTAGCATAGTTTTTCAAAACCTGCTGCTCATAATTCATCACAGTATAAGTTAACAATCTACCCTCTTCTGCATACATGACCTCACAGACTCCCGTGATCCCCATGATTGCTGTTGATTGTCAGGCTTTCTCATCAGGGATAAATATTAGCTTTACTTTAAACTTTATAATTTTTCAATGGTTTCTTCATTTGTCCATCAAGACCCTCACCAGAGGAAAGACGAAAGCAGTACAAGAAGGAGATCGTTTTCTTTTATCTCTACAGTATGTATGTTTAAATCTAACATGCTCCATATAGATTGTGTTGATGGATTTCTTAGAGCCTCAAAGCACTTCTACTTTTATCCGAATTCTGTCAACTAATGAACAAAAACAAACCGAGATCGTGGTCTCACAGCCGGTAGGAGCTATTTTTACGAGGCATGATAATTAGCCTGAAGTGATGCTTGAAAATTTTTTTTCCAGAATCAGGCATATGATGAGGGATCAGGAACAAAACTCATGCACAAAATCGGTTCTTTGATTTTATGACACAGGCTTATTTTATTTAAACATGAAGGTGTAGGCTAGTAACGTCTTTACAGTATGTCCAGCGTGATCTGTAGGTAAAGCCGCTCCTCTCCGAGTACTAAAGGTTTTCATAGTCTGTATTAATTCACGTAATTACCTTATTATATATAATGAGTTATATTACATTAGTTGATGGTTTTATTCTATTTAATTAGATTTCCAGGCAAGCATAAGAAAGGACTGGGCAGCACACTTGAGCTTTAACTTGACTGGTGGGTTGGATAATGAATTGATGTTTTGTTCATCCTGGGAAAGACTGATAACTGATGATAGACCAGGCTTCTTACTGGTGGGACTTAAAGAGATTTGTGTGACTTTTATTTTTTTTATTTATTTATTTATTTATTTGCATTGCACACTCTGATGTTGGCCAAAAAATGGAATTTGTGTCAATGTTCAGCATCGTGAATGTCTTTGTCATGTCAGACTCTACATTCATACATTCATTCATTGTCTACCGCTTATCCGATCTGTACTCGGGTCACGGGGAGCCTGTACCTATCTCAGGCGTCATTGGGCATCAAGGCAGGATACACCCTGGACGGAGTGCCAACCCATCGCAGGGCACACACACACTCTCATTCACTCACACAATCACACACTACGGACAATTTAGAGATGCCAATCAACCTACAATGCATGTCTTTGGACCGGGGGAGGAAACCAGAGTACCCGGAGGAAACCCCCGAGGCACAGGGAGAACATGCAAACTCCACACACACATGGCGAAGGCGGGAATCGAACCCCCAACCATGGAGGCAAACGTGCTAACCACTAAGCCACCGTGCCCCCTCAGACTCTACAGTGGAGATTAATATGAAGCTCATATGAAAGTAGACACTCAGGATTTTAAGAATTTGTGGTTTTTCATAAGGATTTTCCCTAGCCTACTAGGGGCAAAATATTCATAGAAAAGTTCCCAAAAAACCTAAAAACAGTTATATTTTTTATAACCATAAGTAATAATAAATTGTGATATCAAACCCATTTCTGCTCACTGAGATGCCCCAAGTGCTTGTTCATAAGCAGCTAAAATCTGAAGGTGTTTATCTTCATCTAATTTAAAAATTCTGTGTAAGGTTATCCAACACACATCTCACACTGAAAGCCAACTAATTGTATACCACGCTTGCAGCGATACAATAATTCATTTGTTTGTACTGACTGATGATGTCTGATAAGTCAATTCCACAGTGTACTGGGAAAAGTGTGTGGCATAAAGAACAGTTTATTGAGTGGCATATGTAGGCTGAATCTTATTTTTAGCGTCAGAGTTTCATGAGAATGTGAATGTTCTCAAGAAAAAGGACCTAAGCAGTTTTTTATTTATAATCCTATGATAGTGTGTGTGTGTGTGTGTGTGTGTGTGTGTGTGTGTGTGTGTGTTTGTGTTAATATACTCACAATTCACTGTGACTCTGACACGGCGTGTATCAGGTGGCACCACACCGTTGTTTGTGATGCACACGAACTCTTCAGCTTGATGCCGTTTAATCTCTGTGATGTCCAGAAACTCTCCCTCATACGTGCGTCCAGCTGCAAGCCGACACAAAAACGACAGACAAAGAGGTCAAATGTCACATCCGTGCCACCCAGTAGGACGCTAAAGGAACAGCTGAGCCTAATGTGTTCCTGTTGCTAATAATGAATTTGCACACTCCCAGTGAGATCGTGCTAATTAGCGGCTGCTGACTCTCAATCACTGTTAGCATGTTTGATCAAATGGGTTTATTTAAACTCAATAGGCTTAATTGATGGTTTATTTAGCTGCGTGATCGAAATGTTTGGACTGTGGCCGGTGTGAAACATTGCCAAAATGAATAATGTTCAGTAGACGTAGTGTCATTTAGCTCAGAAATGAGCTACAGCACTTCGCTAACGAGGCTGGATTGTGAGTTGACGTTTATTACGAGAATTTGACAGAGTGGATGGATATGAAAGGGCGCAGCAAATTGTACGGAGAGTGAAACAGAAGGCTAGCGGTACTGTAGAGACTTTCTCTTTAATATTATGGGAATTTTTTAATTCAAAGTGGGATTGTGGAAAGTTCTAGTACAAATATTCAGTCTCTTGGGGCTGAAACTTGTTTGATTGTTTGAATGATTGTTTCTCAAGCCAAATTTCTGAGAATTCTGGTTTAACGTTCTAAGTAAATCTTATAGTTTAGAACTTATGCAAATTCGGCAAAGTGGAACATGATAATCTCCTGTTTCTTTGTTTAAAAGGCATTTTTGCAAAGCAAATTCCTCTATCTGCTAAATAATCTCATCAAGATGCCTCAGGGAGTTACATTTTCCAAGAATGGCTGCTCCGATTAAAATGTGTTGCATGCCACTTAACCTTGCCTTATGCTACACTCATGTCAGTATTCTTAGATTTCTTAGTTCCTGTATATTTGTGTCCTTAGTTCCATGTTTTTGTGTCCTCTGTATGGCCTGAGCACAATTCTACTGTAATTCTTAGTTTTTTGTACTTATATATATGTACTGTAATACACTTTCATTTCCTGGTACAATGGAACCTTGGCATATGAATGCCCTCCCTTACAAATCTTTGCCTTAAGCATTGAAATTTTACAAGAAATTTGCATCGGCATACGAAGCATTTTCAGCATACGAATGAACCACACCGAACGCCGGCTACGTTTTTTTCCTTTTTTTCGTTCTTTTTTTTCTTTTTTTAATCCTATCGTTCAGTAGTGTTTGTGGTTTTTTTTTTGCATTTCGTGCAAGATTTAGTGCAGACATAGCACCATGAGGCCCAAGAAAGTTAGCAAGGATGGTAGCAAGAAGAAAAGGCAGTCACTTTCAGTGGAAATTACGAAAGAAATCATCGCTAAAAAAACAGCTGGTGCAAGCATGAGCGAACAGCCAGCATCCACCATAAACACAATCTTTATCTGTTTTTATATGCAAAAATATGATTATAGTGTTGTAAATTGGTAATATTGGTAATATTTTTGGGTGGCTGGAACGGATTATCTGCATTTACCATTTCTTATGGGAAAATTCATTTTGCAATACAAATTTTCACCTTAAGAACTCACCTCCAGGGCGAATTAAATTTGTATGCCGAGGTTCCACTGTATTTTAAGTTTTTATTCAAGGCCAAGTTTCCTCATAGACTCAAGCAACGTAAGGTCATTTTGATGTGGTATTGCAAATGAAAATGTGTGTGAAGTTGTAACAGAAAAAAAGCTTAGCAACGTGGATATACAGTAACGCTAAATGATGCCACAAGGTAGCTATACTTTTTGTTATGTTAAACTAGAATTTAATTTGTGTACAGAAGAAAAAGTGTACTATATGTTGCTGGAACTAATAACCAGGCTGTTCCACTTTTCTGAACTTTTCTCTGTAACAAGTGGTGTAAGGAAATTATTATCATGCTTCATATTCTAGTCATGTATGACTCAACGAATGAAGTAACACACATACTCTGCTTCCTGTGGACAACATTTTATTTTGCTGAATAAAAGTACTATGTAGAAATCGTAACACAGCCGTGTTTTTGGCTTATTTTGCTAAACTGGCTATACCGAGGCTACTATGGATCACCAGCTTCCGACTCTCCTTCACCTCTTATACCGTGATGCATTACATAGATCAACGACAACAGTGATTTGTGTTTGGAAGAGAACCATAAAATACAGCTAACTATTGCACAAATTTGTGATAAGTTTGAAACCGATGGACACTCTAGTCAGTGCAGGGTCATACAGTAGTTCCAACAACTCACAGAGATGTGGTAGCTTAGAGGTTAATGTGTTGGGCTACTGATCAGAAGGTTGTGAGTTCAAATCCCAAGTCCACTGAGCTTCCTCTGCTGGTCCCCTGAGCAAGGCCCTTAGCCTTCAATTGCTCAGTTGTATAAAATGAGATAAAATGTAAGTTGCTCTGGATAAGGGTGTCTGCCCAATGCTGTAAATGTAAAATCAAAACTGTCTGGATGCTAAAGGTGACCACTTTGAGCACCTAATGTGATTGCATAATTCAAACATGACTTATAGATACCCCTTGATATATAGAAGAAGCCTTTATTTGTCACATATACATTACAGCACAGTGAAACTCTTTCTTCACATATTCCAACTTTGGGAGTTGGGGTCTGAGTGCAGGGTCAGCCATGATACAGTGCCCCTAGAGCAAAGAGGGCCCAAGAGTGGCAGCTTGGCAGTGCTGGGGCTTGAACCCCAATCTTCTGATCAACAACCCAGAGCCTTAATTGCTTGAACTACCACTACCTCATGCTTATATAAATTTAGTAATAATCAGTAACTCCTCAGTGTCTTCACTTCTGAAAGCACCCCTCTGATGGTTCTTGGAGATTTCAACCTCCCATCTGACAAGCTTCAGTCTTCTGGCCTTCTGGCTCTTCTGAATTCATTCTCCTTGTCATTCAACAGCTGCCCTCCCACACACAAGGGAGGAAATGTCCTGGATCTAGTCTTCACTCATCCTTCCCTAGCTACAGACATGACTGCTACCCCACTTCATATCTCCGATCATCACTTGGTATCCTTCACTATCAATCTCCCTGCCCTGCCTAAACGTAATTCCCAGCACCTCTCTCTCACCTGCCGAAACCTGCATTCTATCTCCCCTTCCTCTGTAGCTTCCTGCACTCTTTCATCTCTTCCTGACCATTACTCCTTTTCCTCCCTTGTCCTGGACTCAGCTGCAGACACTTTTCTCTCCTCACTTTTCTCACCATGGACCTTCTCTGCCCTTTGTCCACTAAACGCAGGAAGACTTCTCCTGCTCCTTGGCTGTCAGATGTGCTTCGAAACAATCGGAAAGAACTACGATCAGCAGAGAGGAAGTGGAAGAAATCTCAAATTGACACAGATCTCATCTCTTATCGTACACTCCTGTCCAAATTCTCTTTGGACATGACTTCTGCCAAGACCTCTTTCTACAAGGAAAAGCTTGAAGCTTCTGCACAAGAACCCCGAAAGCTCCACAACATCTTCTACTACTCAACCCTCTGGCTCAACCTGCTCCATCCTCCCTGACTGCTGAAGATTTCGCCACTTTTTACACAGAGAAGATCTGCCAGACCTTCACTTCTGCCCCAACTTCATCTACATCATACAGTCAGCACTCCGCTACTCCTTCATTGAAGCATCTCTCAACTGTAGCAACAGAAGAGGTTTTGCAAATTATCTGGTCCTACAATCCTACCACCTGCCCACTGGATCCAATCCCTTCAACTATGCTCCAGACCATCTCACCTGACCTCCTACCCTTCATCACCACAGTCATCAATGGGTCCTTAACATCTCGTCATTTACCAACTGCCTTTATGAAAACCAGGGTGATCTCCATCCTGAAGTAACCTGCTCTGGATCCCTTAGACATCAGCAACTACAGACCGGTATCACTTCTCTCATTTCTTTCAGTTCTTACAGTTTCTAGTCAGCTGTCTGACTATCTCCTGCAGAATAACCTCCATGATCCCAACCAGTCTGACTTCAAAGCAACACATTCCACAGAGACTGCCCTTTTTGCAGTCACTGAGAAACTACATGCTGCTAGATCAGCCAAACTGTCATCGGTCCTCATCCTCCTCAACCTGTCTGCAGCATTTGACACAGTAAACCACAAGACTCTCTTGTCCACCCTCAGGAGTCTTGGAATTTGTGGAACAGCATGGAAATGGTTTGCTTCCTACTTGGATGGTCGCTCATATCAAGTAACATGAAAGGGATTTTCATCTGCTCCACACAGACTCTCTACTAGTGTCCCACAAGGCTCAGTACTTGGTTACCTTGGGGTAACCATGGACAATCAACTGTCCTTATTCTCCCATATTGCTAATGTGACACGCTCATGTCGGTTTCTTCTATACAACATCAGAAGGATTCGGCCATTTCTATCCATACAGGCTACTCAGGTGCTTGTTCAGTCTCTGGTAATTTCGAGATTGGACTACTGCAACTCTCTTCTGGCAGGTCTACCTCTGAACGCAATTCGCCCACAGCAAATGATCCAAAATGCAGCTGCATGACTTGTTTTCAACCTGCCTAAGTTTTCCCACACCACCCCACTGCTGCATTCCCTCCATTGGCTTCCGGTGGATGCACGCATCAGATTCAAAACACTAATGCTTGCCTACAAAGCCAAGAATGGACCAGCACCATCTTACCTCAAAGCTCTCGTCACTCCTCACACTGCACCTCGCTCCCTCAGATCTGATAGCACTGCTCGACTGGTCCCACCATCTCTCAGGGAAAAAGGTAGGTCTAGACTCTTCTCTGTTCTGGCACTGAGGTGGTGGAACGAACTTCTCCTAGATGTCCGTACAGCCGAGGTACTGACCATCTTCAAACGGCAACCGGAGACCTACCTCTTCCTGAAGCACATGAACTAGCTCTTATTTTTCCCTGCTTATGTACTATGTTGTATCTAAAAAAAAAAAAAAAATCCCCAACTCAGTTTTTAGGCTAATGGTATCCCAAGTCTGTGTCCTATTGAACCAGTGTAAATGTATTCATTGACAAAGAATTAAAGCACTTTTGTATGTCGCTCTGGATAAGAGCGTCTGCTAAATGCCAGAAATGTAAATGTAAATGTAAATGTAGTAATAATATATTTTTCACGTGGAAGTTTGTATACATTTTTTGGCCCCCTCTGTACATTTATTTACATTTACATTACATTTACATTTCTGGCAGTTTATCCAAAGCGACTTACAATTTATCTCATTTTATACAACTGAGCAGTTGTGGGTTAAGGGCCTTTCTCAAAAGCCCACCAGTGGCAGCTTGGTGGACCTGGGATTTGAACTGATTACTCGGTAGTCCAACACATTAACCTCTAAGCTACCACATACCCATAGTGACCTCTGCTGTCAGGGAGGGGGACTGTACTGGGCTGGAGCAACACAACAATACAGTCCTGTATATTGTTCTTTTGAAATGTTAAAAACTCCATTTGTTTATGACAAATAACATCACCTCAATAATGCGAGCCACCGACAAGTAGCAATCGAATTAGTTTTACCAGCTGGTTGGCATGCTGTAGGTCAGATATGAGAGTTTGTCATATTTGTGAGGGAAATATTCAAATCTATCTAAACTAAAACAAAGCAAGTATTGAGAGTCAAATATTGAGAGTACTACAGTGTTTCCTCACACTGACACTCAATTCTTGCTGTGTTTTATTTTAGATAGATTTTAAAACTAATTTGATTGCTACTTGTAGCTGGCTCACATTATTGAGATGATGTTATCTGTCATAAACAAACTGAGTTTTTACATTTCAAAAGAACAATATTATGGACTGTATTATTGTTGTGTCACTACAGTCCAGGACAGTCTGCCTCCCTGCCAGCAGAGGTCACTGACTCCAGACTTCTCAGCAGTTGTTTACTTCCTTGTTTGGAAGATCCTCTTCACAAAGTCTTGTCTACCTTCTATTTTGTGTCATTTCAGAGTTATGATTTCCCTATTTGTGTTTATTTACAGCATTTTGATGCTGCTTGTTCTTCAGATTACCCCATCATTTTGACGATTAGAGCCATTACAGTGCATGACCGTTTCCTGATTAATGACTTGTAATTTGGATTGTGTAGTAATAAACTATGCTCACCGATCCTCACGTTTCTATCAAGTCTAATTTGTTACATCCTATTCACACGTACAAACAGCTTGACCCGTCGTTTTGTTGCAGTTTCTAAAGGGAAATTGCATCAGATCGCATTTGGATCTCTATGGGCTTGTGTAACGAAATTCACCTGAGCTAATAAAGTATTAGATCGCCTTTACGACGGCAACAGGACATTAACCAAGGGGAAATTAAGATGGCAAGTCAATAAGGGCCTGTTAAAACATGCTAATGAGGAGCTTTGCTAATGTGATATATGATGAACGCTTTTTCTGGAATGGTCTCCTGACACGGTCAGGAGAAAAGAAACCTGATTAAAAATTTTATGTGAATTACATTGATGTATTTTTATTTTATGGATGCGCTGCCTTTAAAACATGTTTTAGTATACAGTGGAACCTCGACATACGAATGCCCTCCCTTGAATTGTCACCTTAAGAATTGAAATTTTGCAAAAAATTTGCATCAGAATACGAAGCATTTTTGGCATACGAACAAACAAAAGTTGTGCGTACGTCCAGGAGCCATTCAAAACTTGTTTGTGTCAGTGGAAAGCCAAGCGAAGCCAACTGAAGCGAGTTTACGAATTTTATGATTTTTTTTTAGTCAGTGATTTTTCGGCCGTTTTTTTTGTTGACAGATTGGTGGTGTGAGTGGTCTGTTCTGTTATTTTTAGCTCAAGCTTGGTGGCATGACTTCCTGTGAGGACCCTTAACATGGAATGCTTAATGGAATGCAGTTCTTTGTAAGCAGCCATACAGTTTACCTACGCTTTGTACTGGTAATATTGGTAATATTTTTGGGTGGCTGGAACGGATTATCTGCATTGACATTATTTCTTATGGGAAAATTTGTTTCACAATACAAATTTTCGCCTCAAGAACTCGCCTCCAGAACAAATTAAATTTGTATGCCGAGGTTCCACTGTAGTTTTGTTTTTAGATTCAATATATGATCTAACATTTGGATTAAAGTGTTAATTTTCTCCCTGCTGTGATATCCATCCATCCATCCATCCATCCATTTTCTATACTTGCTTATCCTACTACTGGGTCACAGGGAACCTGGAGCCTATCCCAGGAGACTACAGGCACAAGGCAGGGTACACCCTGGACAGGATGCCAGTCTATTGCTGTGATATCAACTAACAATATAGCACAGGAATCGTTAAGCACAGCACAAATATTTCAGTATAAAGATTTTTAATATATTTGAGGGATTCAGACCTTTTCTAAAATCCATCTGTCTGGAGAATATCTATGTGTACCTCTATCCTTATGAATTCACAACAAACCTCATGTCTAATCACACTATGATAATGCTAATTTTACACAAAAGTGTTTGCTTTTCTCGTGTAAACTCACTCCGCCGTCATTAATTCTGTAAATATATTTCCTTTTATTGATATGCTAACCTCTACACTTCAGCAAAGTGTCGTTTCCACTCGTAAGTTTTCTTATTCGCAGCTAGCATGAAAACACGGAAAGCACGCTAATGAGAGAGAGAGAGAGAGAGAGAGGGGGGGGGGGGAATCTCTCCGAGGGTCTTTTGGTGAAAAAGTCTGAGTCATTCAACCATCTGATTTATTAAGCTATCTGTCTCCGCATGGTGTCCGTGTTCTCGTTTTATGCTACTGAAAGCTCAGGGTGCGCTACGTGTCAGAAGAAAAGTGGCATTAACCACCAAATCCACTCCGGATTTGATTTCACTCCCCACCTGCCATTTGAGAAGTCCACAGTCCACTGCAGGACGACTAAAGACTTAATTCATAAAGCCACGCGAGCATTTCCCTGTCACAGATTTGCGTGCCTGTTAATTGAAGATTAAGCCAGAGGATTATTAGCACAGCCACTGAGCTGGAGCCGATTATTTTGCGGTTGCTGTTGTTTACCCCAACGAGTGCACGCGGCCTCGGCTACAACGCTATTCGCTTATTCTCTTAAGTTATTAAATATCTCTCTCTCTTGCCACTTCGTCTACTCTGGCAGCCATTTCAAGCTCTCAGGCGAGACGGAAGGGAAAAAAACGACATATCAGATCCAGACGATGTTTTTTTTTAGGTAAGTAAGTAGACGATGGTTTTCTTCACGTGAGTGCCAATTTGTTATTCCGTCAGCGCTGAGAAGACAGAAGACATGAAGGGAGAAGATGAAAAGCAGAATCCGGTGCTTGTTAAGTAGACCACTTTTTCTTTTAGATATTTTTGCAGCCGTGACACATGATGCACTTTTTTTTCTTTTGGTTTCTTTTTCTTAACCAGACCCAAGTGTCTGGTAAAATGGAATCCACCAGCCGAGGACCTCTCTGCAATTCTGATTTGAAATCAGCTGAGGTCAAGATAATGGATAGATTTACCTTGAACTCAGTGCCAGAAAGAGTGTTCTTTTTGGCTTGTATCGCTTTTTGCCATATTTATTGAGTAAATATTTTGTTTTCTATTCTGTCTCACCTCAGAAGGCATGGCTAGATTGTAAAAGAGATAGATGTGCAACGTTTATGGATCAAAGATCAGCGAAAGCGTCTCCTGTGTGTGTTTGCTATGAAATGAGTGATGGACAGGGCTGATCTTTTGTACGACACACGATTCTTATCTCTGACAAGTGTACGTCTGTTTGGGCTGATATGTTCTTGTCACACACACACACACACGTGTTCATGTGTGTGTGTCAGCTCTGGAAGCTTAGAAGTGTCTTTAGGCGATTGCCAAATAAAAAGTCTTTCTTCATAGAGGAGATGGGGGAAAGGGGGCGTGGCTAACAGAAGGAAGATTTGTATCTGGGAAGGAGATTAGGATGATTGACAGACATCAAGGTGTGCTGTTCTGGTGTCCTTCTCTCTCATCTCAGCAGTCCGGGTGCTCAGAAATACCAACATGCCCTCAATCTTTCCTTTTTCTTTCAGTTCTTTTCACCTTTACTCCTCCAGAAGGTGAGGTGTGTGTATTAAAACTGCTGAGTGTGTCAGTTTGCAAGAAGCCTGCAGCAAACTGGAGCAAACTCGGAAATTCTGCAGTGGAAAAGCTAAACTTGTTCAGCTTCCTGCAACCTCGTACCGAGCCACAACAATTAGCCTCGTTTAAGAGGAAAGCAAAGAATTCGAACGCAGCCGAGATCGCCTTTCGTTGTGACTTCTCCTCAAACTAAAAATAGCTTTTTATATAGCAAACTATTAGCTAAGCGACTGTCTCTTTTGTGCCTTAAAATGAACCTGCATTAACAAGACATACAGCTGAGCAGCTGGTCATGACATTAAATAAACAGATATATAATCTGGAAGCATGAATGTTAATTAGATATGAACTTGACCTGATACTTGACCTGACATATGGTTCATATGTTTAATGTATGGAACAAAATACAACAGGAAAATAATCACTATTAATGAGGTAATGGTGTGATGCATCATTTTCTAATCATCATTCCTCTTATATCTCTGCATCTCTCTCTTATATCTCTGCATTATATCTCTGTCATCCTATATATTTTATTTTAGAAATTTTATTTCTCTATATATGATTTTTATTTCTTATTTTTCTAATTTACTAACATTTATTTGTAATCCATTTATGTGGAACGTCTCCTGTACAAGTCCCTCTGTAGATTATTACAGACAAGATAACATATTAGAATAAGTGCATGAATGTAATTAATTGATTAATCAATATATGCCTGTGATGCTGAGAGATGCTCCTGTACAAATTTAATCAACATATTCTGACTTTAGTGTGTAAGTCGGTGCAACTATGAGCACACTTGGACTCCAGAAAACTTTCTGTTTCTGGAGCATCTACTCTACTCTAATGTTTAACTGTAATGTCTAATCTAATTACAGAACTGACTTGACCCACATCTCCCTGTTCCCCCAGCTTCAGAGTAAGATTTGATTTAGATTTTTCTTAAACGTAGCCCAAGATGAACAAAAATCTCAACAAACATCTTGTCTATCAGCGCTTCAGTCTTCATCATCTGCGTTCTGAATTTTTAATGCCGTGTACCACTAACCCCCTATCTCCATGCATCCAATCATGTTTGTATGCTCTTGTCTACACACACTTACATGTTTGTAAGTGTGTGTAGACACGGTCTCTCGAGACTGACATCACAGCCGAAGTAGTTCTGGTTACAATTCCTGGCAGTTGTTTCCAGAGGATGAACTTTCCGAAATGAATAATTTATAAGTTTCAACCAGGTTTGCTGACAGTAATGTTTACTGCCAAAAAAAGAAAAAAAAAAAACCTAAACAGTTTAATAGGCGCTCCATCACGGCTGCCCATTACGAATGTGATTTATATCAATGAGGATGGAAGCTATAAATAGGGCCTTAATGACAAACACGATTATTAGTGTTAAAGTGATAGTGGTGACAGTGATGGCGGGCGCAATGACAGATGCTGATGATTATCGTTCTGGATATGGTTGTAATTAAGCATAATGTGATTGTGAGATGGCCGTGAAATCCGTGCTTCAAGAGATGCGGCTCACATTTTATGTCCTTCCAGGTGATGGTGGGCTCGGGCCGGCCTACCGCCAAGCAAAAGAGATTCACATCGTCACCCTCGTTGACTGATTTATCCTGAGAAATGTTAACTATCCTCGCTGGCACTGTGAAAACAAAAAGCAGAACAGTTCATGAAAAAACGTGGAAGAAACAAATTGCATGTCTTCATTCACAATGTGGATGCTGTAATTGTTTTGATTTAAACCCCCCTGACCCCATGGATCTGAATATTGTCAGTCAAGCACCACTTAGATGCCTTTGTTTTCCTTCTTTCTTTCCAAAACGATGGCCACAAGCTGTTGTCTTGTGTCAAAAATCCCCTGTTGTGAAATCCCACACATAATGGCAGCCCAATAACCAGATGACCCTTGAATTTAAATGGCTCATCATAGATTCTTTTAATGAAAACAGCCAAGCTATTCATCCTGCGAGGCATTCTTTAGAAGAAGAATGATTTTTTTTCTTTCTGCCACACCAAAGCTGCTTTTAAAGATGAAGCAGAAATTGGACCTGCTGCAGGGTCTCTGGGAGCACTGACTTCAGGGTGTAATTATTTTTTTCTCTGATATCATATGAAGACTTAAAATTGAGGGCAACGTAGTATCAAACAAACATGTTGCAGAAAGCGTATTTCTGAGGTGCATCTCGCTGGTCGGTTGGCTGAAGTTGCTTGGAAGCATTATGGGAAAGAAAATCCCACAATCTCTTCGCTGCACCGTGAGCCTTTTCGTTCCAGGGGCAATTTTTCATTTCCCTAAGTGGCCGTCTTGTGTTACGGCGAAACACAATGTGGAAAATATGATCTGCATAAATGACTGTCATGTTAGGGGGAGTTAAGGGTCTGCCATCCATCACCATAAATCATGTGACACATCATCAATATGAGCTTAGGCCCTGTATGTAAACTTGACTGAAGCAGAAACTCCATTCGAATCCTTATAGATTGGTCCAGGAGCTGATTTACTGAGGAGCAAACACGGTCATAATAACGTTTAATGTAGAATTATTTTACAAAGGTTCTCATTAAAATGCTCTTATGAACTTGGTCTGTGGAAATAACAAGTAAAATTAATGTTAGGCTTTCATGATATAGCTGTGAATGCTATCTGCAAATAGCCAAGCTTAACTTTGATGATTATACTGTATTCGGACTGTCTGTATTTTTTAGTCACAGAACTACACCGTGATTGAAAACAGAACCGAAATGGTTGACTGTAGGATTCGATTTCCACTCGTCAAATCTTGGGAATGGGCAAACCTGATTTGTGCTGCGAGCCTGTGCTGGAATACTAAATAGTTTAATTACATTGACAAAAATGTTGATAATATATTCACACATAATGTACTATTGAAAGGACCAGGATGACCTAGACACCAAGATGGCTATAAGTTTGACAGAGCATATGGCAAAAAAAAAAAAATAGACAAAAACCAATAGTACAAGTGACAAGCTAGCAAATATAATAGAATTAAAAATGCATAAGTATCGTAAATGGGGGACACGGTGGCACGGTGGCTTTCCTCCAGGTACTCTGGTTTCCTCCGGGTACTCCGGTTTCCTCCCCTGGTCCAAAGACATGCATTGTAGGTTGATTGGCATCTCTAAATTGTCCATAGTGTGTGATTGCGTGAGTGAATGAGAGTGAGTGTGTGTGCCCTGCGATGGGTTGGCACTCCGTTCAGGGTGTATCCTGCCTTGATGCCCAATGATGCCTGAGATCACACGCGCCCCGTGACCCAAGAATAGATCGGATAAGCGGTAGTCAATGATGGAATGAATGAATGAATGAAGTATCATAAATGAATGAATAAACAAATAAAGCCTGACCTTGGACGATGAGGTAGACGTGTGCAGTGCGTGGCTTGGTTCGTGCCTGAAAGCTGCACGTGTACGGACCCTCATCGGCCACGGCCACCCGCTCGATCTGGATGGAGAAATCGCTTTCGTTGTTGTTAGCCATCGACACTCGTGGGTCCAGAGACCACTTCTCATTTCCCGTGAACAGGATGTTAGAGCGGTTCAGCCAGGCTTTGTGGGTCACCTCCTCGTCAATCTTACACCTGCGAGAAGATTAAAATTGTTCCTGCTGATCATGATTATTCTTTGTAAATGTCTCCTGTATCCACTAATCATTTAACATCATTTTAATCATTTAATGATGATTTGAAATTTGGTTATAGGCAGCCATGGATAAGGTGACAGGTTGTGTCTCAGAGAGCTTTCCTTATCCTGCTCACTGCTTTCTACTTCCCATCTTCTCATTCTTCTGCTCCCATTACCGTCTACACCAATCTCAGATTATTGGTCTTGTTAGACCCAATTTTAAGCTGTGTTCCCTTTCTTTTTTCCTAGATTCTTTCTTATTTTCTCCAAATTTCTTTGCTAAATGGACGTGGTGGAACATGGTGGAACAGCGGTCAAGGTGCTGGGTCACTGAACAGAAGGTCGGGGTTCAAGCCACCAACATTGAGCCCTTGAGCACGTTCCTTAACCCCACCTGCTGCCACATGATGGCACTGCTGCTTTTGGGCCCCTGAGCAAGGCCCCTAACCCTCTCTGCTCCAGGGGTGATGCATCATGGATGATGCTGTGCTGTAATATATGTGACAATAGCTTCTCCTTCTGCTTTTTCTAATGTTGACCTCTAATAGATATGCCTGCACTTACAATGTCCTGACCTTATAACCATTACAGAGATGACATAAAGAAACTCTCTTGGTCCCTGGTCCTGATTAGTCAGGGGCAGTAGAGGGCAGAAATTCTGGATTAGGCTCTTATATTGATTTTTTTCCATAGAAGTAAATTGAAAACAGGGAAACAAAGCGATGCGTTTGGTTCCATTTGTCCCGTTAGAGAGAAGGGTCACTCCAGATCAATACAAATCAATATATTGTCTTAGTGCAGTTACGGGAAAATAATCAGTGACCTCACACAAAGCCGTCACTCTTACCATGAAGTGAAGTTAATTATTTTTCAGTAACACAACACTCTGAAGCATTTTGTTGAAGCATGTGTATACCAAAGTCACGCTTAACAATGTCATGTAGTGTTTTTATCCACTTATAGTTAATATAGTTTAATGTTTAATGGAACATCCATAAATCAAGTTTATCACTTTTGTTATAAAAGCTCAGGCTCTCTTGAAGCTAATAAGAGAGACAAAAAATTTCAGCTTAACATGTTGCTAGAAACTGGAAAGTATGAAATTCTTGGAGAATTTCCAGTGACTGTTTCAAAGCTCTTGACACTGGAGACTCCTTCCCTAAACGGTAAATAAATCTAATAAAAATTCTAAGATATGCAGATGGCATCTATTTGTATTTTGTATTTACTATAAGACTATTAAGGATTAATGTGTCATAAAATTACACAAATAGCCAAAATTAGGACTTTTTTTCCATGGAGCATTAAGCCAGCTTGTGTAAATTTGGTTCTAACACTTCTATTCGTGTTGCCCTACAGCAAACTTCATTTTGGTTTTGTTGATACATGTGTGATGAGCCTTGTGACTCGGTGATAATCACACACAATCAGCTGCTGCCAAAGCAGCCTTATTTTTTGCAGCGTTGTGATTGCGTTGTGATTGCGTTATGCCACGAGATGTCAGTGCCGAGTTCCAGTGTGGCACGTGTCTGGGTTGAAAAACCTCAAGAGATCCCAGTGTCCCACTTCATGTCGACATTGACTTTCACTCGACAGATGATACGGGTATGAAATCAACCCTCACTTGTGCTCTGTGTGTGTGGAATACTAAAGAGAACACTTGTGAGGGTTTTGTGAACGCTGAGCATTGAGACTCACAACAGAGCCCTGCGCTGCACAACTACAGTGTCGTCTGACAAACAGTACAGGATGTGACAAACAGTAAGCTAAAGAGTTCCACTGTACAATAACAGATTACATTTGTGCTACAATCCAGTAGTACCATTAAGTATCTCTGAAATGATTATCTTTTTCACTATACAGTATAGTTGATTTTTTTTTTTTTACTTTGGAACGCAGTGTACTCACAAAATCACACAATTAACAGATACAGAATACCCATCATTTTGGATGTAAGGGTAATAGGTACCCATTTTTCCAAAAATGAATAAAAACATGGTGTTAAAGGGTTTTACAAGCTAACCAATCACATTGCCGGAAGAATAGAATTTTGATATTTATCTCTTTCTTATCCTTCATGTCAAATCAATGAAGGAGGTGTGGCCTTACTGTTTGTCTTTGCAATAAAGAAGAAGTGGCTTTAGTGTGTATATTTATAGTGAAGGAGGTGTGGCCTTACTGTTTGTTTTTCCAGTAAAGGAGGTGTGGCTTTAGTGTGTGTCTTTATAGTGAAGGAGGTGTGGCCTTAGTGTTTGTCTTTATAGTAAAGGAGGTGTGGCCATAGTGTTTGGCTTTATAGTGAAGGAGGTGTGGCCTTAGTGTTTGTCTTTGCTGTGAAGAAGTTGTGGCCTTAGTGTTTGCCTTTATAGTGAAGAAGGTGTGGCCTCAGTGTTTGTCTTAGCAATGAAGAAGATGTGGCCTTAGTGTTTGGCTTTATAGTGAAGGAGTTGTGGCCTTAACATCTGTCTTTCCAGTGAAGGAGGTGTGGCCTTAGTGTTTGCCTTTATAGTGAAGAAGGTGTGGCCTCAGTGTTTGTCTTAGCAATGAAGAAGGTGTGGCCTTAGTGTTTGTCTTTATAGTGAAGGAGTTGTGGCCTTAACGTCTGTCTTTCCAGTGAAGGAGGTGTGGCCTTAGTGTGTCTCTTTGCAATGAAGGAGGCGTGGTATCAATGTCTATCAGACTTGCTGAAGCAGGCATGACATCAGGTCCTGTCAATCCCCCTGATGTCTAGCTGTTAGTCCTATTTTTAAAGCTGTGCCATCAATTCAGCCCAGTGAAAGATGCTTGGCCTCAGTAGCTGTCAGTTCAGTAAAGGAGGTGTGGCCTAAATGCCTGGTGGAAAGTGAATAAAGTGCAGCCCAAGTGGATTTATATCACACTGAAACAGTTTTAAATGTCAATAAATAATTAATTATTGGCTGTTTTGAATTCATGTCTCATAAATATAATTGTAGATCACATACTACCATATGCATCATATCATATGATGGACTTTGGATTGGACTTTGCCCCATAAGTGGGTGTATATGTATACTTGTGCGCGTGTGTGTGTGTGTGTGCATGTGTGTGTGTGTGTGTGTGTGTGTGTGTATGCATGTGTGCATAGATAGAGGATCACCTCAAAATGACGCTTTGCCCCTCCAGCACTGTAATGTTGTCAGGGAAATAACCAAACTCCACCGCCTGGACACTGCTGGGTCCTGTCAAGAAAAGCAAGAAAGACAGGAAGAAGGTGTTTAACATAATTCTGTTATTCAAGCACGACACAGCTACCACAACGTCATGGAGCCAATTTTCTTGGAAGTTTACTTAGTTATTTCTGAGGACAGAGTAATGAGTACACAAGCATGGGAGTGTGCGCCAGGCCTCCATGTATTTGAATAATGATTGGGCGTACAGGCCGACCGTGTGCCCGCCAAAGAGGCCCAATAATGAGCCGTGGGAAGAGGATTCACACAGAGGCGGCAGAGCGTGAAATGAAGGGACAGGCCTGGCCGCATGAGGGATACAATATCACACACACACATACACACTAGTGCGGTCACATTCGCAAAGTCACTGCATACAAATAACATATTGCCGCACTGGATAGACATGAGGTCATGTACAATTACTGACACACACACACACACACACACACACACACACACACACACACACACTCTGAACCTGTAACCTGCAAGCCAACAATTTGTATACATCAAACCTACTTTGGTTAATAGTTATTGTAAAATGAAAAAATTTCATGACGCTAATATCACACCACATCACACTTCCGTCATCGAGTGCAGGTTTGTGGCAGTGTGGCCTCACTTCTCCACCACACCCCTGCCATCTTTAATATCTTCCAGCCAATATTTGGCAGTTCCTGCCTTCGAGGTTTAATATGCGCTGTCTTATGAAGAAAGAAAAAGAGGCTAGAGGAGATTTTATGTGGTGCCTTAGTGCAGAAGGCAGCAAAAGTGACAATTCATCAAGAGAATGAGGCAAAAAAAATTCTGAGCTGTGATGCATCTGCGTCCGGCTGCTTGGCTTTTTTTTTTTAATTAGTGCATGGAAGGGAGACAGCAAATAGCCTGAGTCTAATGAAAAGGAAAAGCAACTCGAGACGAGTGTCACATCTAAATAGAGTAAAGCAATGAGAGTGGGAAGAGACAGTGGAAATACACAAGACAGAGCATTTATTCAGTTTGAGCACTGTATAAAAGAGAATAATTGTAGATTTGTTTTTAACATTTTCACTAATTTATTTGGTAGGCAGTTTTATCCCAACACAGGATAAATCTATTCCAAACAAAGAATCAAGGGTTAAAGCTCTTGCTCAGAGCTTGAGGACCTAGCAGTGGCAAATCTGTGGGATTTGAACCCACAACCTTTAAAGCACTAGAGCGGAACATTAGCTCTCTCCCAATCTCTCTCTTTTTTGCTGCTCTTCTCTTTCCCTCTTCTCTCTCCTGTCTGAAAGTCTCCAGCTGAAAGGTCTAATCACATTAGCGACGGCAGCTAATACTGTGCCAGCGACTGCGGCACTCTGTGCCTGTGTCTGTGAGAGCAATAGACGGGTGCTTGATGTACTAAGTGTGTATGTGAGTGTGTGTGTGTTTATTGCAGCAGCAGCTACTTTCACTCGCCCATGTGGAACAACAGCAGTTCATTGACGTAGCGTATTGAGGTTAATTCAATTCAGTGTTTCCCCTTGCACACTCATACACACACAAATGCCGGGAAACCTGGGGAATACACACACACACACACATAGCCGTTAAATAGATGATGTGTACATAAGCTAAAGCCCCAAAACAACACAGGGAGAGCCGTAAATGGAACGACTGGGAGGGGGATAGGGGGGTTGGTATTCCCTATTTCCTACTCAATTCCCATTTTCACAACTCAATTGGCACCTCTGGTTTTAATATACGCTCCATTCCCTGTTCGCTGTCTGGTTTAATGCACTATTTTAGCTAGGATATCATACAGGGTACATTTTTTTTTGCATGCATAAGGTTTAATCCAGAATGGTATGCTGAAGCAAATATGCATCTCTTATTAAACATAAAAACTTTCAATTATAGAGTATTAACGTGGTGTTAATGGTACACACTCTGGATAAACACTGGGTTACATTAGAAATGCAATCCTTATTCTCTATGGGCCGGTTTCTCTATGAGCAAGGACTTAATACTTAAATTATATAGAGCAGTATAAGACCTCAGGTAGAATTACAGATTTCTGTTTTTCAGACACTTCAACTCAGGGGTTTATATGAAGGTTTATACTCAATTATACAAAAATATGCACAATGACAATGTCATTGTCAGCATACAAAAACAATACTTCAGAAATTTCAGCCAATACAAATATTTTAAAAAAGGAAAAAAATGGAATACCATAATCTAGATGGATATTTAAGGTACGTTAACATTTCAAAATCAAATTCAGAATTTTATTTTACATAAACCATCATATACAGTCCAGGATGAAGTGAAATGCTTTTTATGTTCTAAAAATAGATTAAAGCCTCACACCTCCAGGGTTGGGGGTTCGATTCCCCATGTGTTTGTAGAGTTTGCATGTTCTCCCCGTGCCTCGGGGGTTTCCTCCGGGTACTCCAGTTCCCTCCCCCGGTCCATAGACATGCATTGTAAGTTGATTGGCATCTCTAAATTGTCCGTAGTGTGTGATTGAGTGAATGAGAGTGTGTGTGTGCCCTGCGATGGGTTGGCACTCCGTCCAGGGTGTATCCTGCCTTGATGCCCAATGACGCCTGAGATAGGCACAGACTCCCCGTGACCCGAGAATAGATCGGATAAGCGGTAGACAATGAATGAATGAATATATATATATATATATATATATATATATATATATATATATATATATATATATATATATGTGCATACAATACAGTAACAATTAACATTCTAACAAGTGTTATGTAAAACTAATAAACTTAATAAACTTCAAACTTTACATATGAGGTCATGGATAGCTTTTATATTTTACCTCAGATATGTTGGAGGTACTGTGAAAAAATATTTTTATTGAAGATATGCGCAAGCTCTTTCAGCTACGTTATAATATCAAATGGAGAAGGGAATACAAAAATCCAGAAGGACAGATGAATTATGAGGTATGTTAATGTTTATTGCATTTAAACTTTATTAATACGCTTAGAACTGAGCGGTTAGCTCATATATTTTTATTTTACCTCAGAGATGTTGCTTTTACACAAGCTCATTCAGATGACAAACAAAGACAGTGCTATGTTAGAATTTCAGTCAGTTAGAAAATATAAGACTCAAAATCAATAAAACATTTATATTTATTACCTTGTTTGGCTAGCTAGCTACTGTGAGACCTGGCTAACATTGTTTATAAGCTTAGCAGTTAGCTCATATATTTTAGAGAACATTGACTTAAAGTATGTGCGTAACCCGAGTCTGAATGCACGTAACTTTCCCTTTGAAATTTTTGGACTTAAGTCACAAGTTTGTTATAGCAGTGTTTAGTGTGGGACGTCCTGTCTGTGACATGTGCCTGGGAAATGGATTTAAAGAAGAAATGCTGGCAGATCGACTTCTTTACATCGTTTCTCTGTAAACTCAACATAAGCATTCTGTTTAAAGGTGCACTCAACAATTTTTAACAGAAGTTCCCTGAAGCTATCTGTCAAGGCTAGAATACCTGAATGGTTGTTCAAAAGATGGACCTTTCTTGATTTGACAAGACTGACATATGAATAGAGATGCCTCCATGCCCTGATTGGTTGGGTGTTGGTGTGTGGAATAAAGGAATTGAAAGGAATAAAGAAATTCAGTGCAAGTTGGTTGTATAGAGACAGAGCAGTTGAGTTTATACAGGAAGCTGCATTACAAGATCCACCGCCTCACATCCTGCTGTCAGACGCAGCCCTCAGCTGCTAAGGATCACAGACAGGGTGTGAAAACACCTGGGAGCCTCACGGCGCACAGCCGCCACCCTTCAGCATTAATAATACACCAAGGGTGCGTGAGTGAGAAACAGAGATGTGAGTATGAGGGAGGGAGAGAGCAGGGAGTGACGAGAAACGAATGGGTAATGTAGTGAGAGATTGTGTCTATGAGAGAGAGAGAGAAAGAGGGAGAGAGATGAGATAGCAGAACAGAGGTGCAAAAAGGAATGAAGGGAATTCACAGAGTAGCAGGAGGAGGGAAGCGTGGGTGGGTGAAATTCGAGAGACACTTTATGACTGTACACCCGCTCCAGCAAAATTGATATAACCTTGCAGTTTTGTGCTGGCTGCTATCGCATTGGGCTGGAGGATTCAATCAGCGGAGAGAAGCCGCTCTCATGGACAAGCTGTCGCTTTTTAACTTTCTTTCCAAACTACAACACGTTCCCTCTCCAGACAATTCCCGACCTTCCATAGCTCTGGCATACATTCAGCTCGTTCGACACAAGCTGCCTTGAAATTTTCCTGAATATATGACAAAATAAAAACTTGACCACTGACAAAACATAAAAAAGATTATATTTGAGATTATGTACATATGTGCCGCATAAGAAGTTCCACAGGAATCTTATCTATGTGATCTTAAGGTGCTATATTCCCAGTGCGTTATTCCCACAGTTTTCTCAATAAGGTACTAATGATTTTTTAAAGAATTCTTCGAGTCATGGGGTCACCAAAGGTCAACATTTTTTAAATGTATTTTAAATGATTTAATATATTTACAGCTAATTTACTCAACTTTATTTCATATGTTATTTACTGAATATATCAGATAAAATATATAATCAGTAAATAGCACATTTCCTTCTATCTAATATAGAGTACATTTCACTTTATTAACACATCATTCATTTTGTACACACACTCTGATCAGTTTCAATTATTTTATGGAATCTGAAAGGCTACAATTAAAAAAAAAATTAATTACAATAATTTAGTGCAACACTGGCCAAATTTTACGACAAGCTATAATTTATCATCTAATAAATTTATTTTATAGATATAAATATAATATTAATATACTGTTATCATGCCAGGTGATTTTTTTTATTTATTTAACAAGCTTACTAGTAAGCAGTTAGCTCACATATAGCGGAATTCTTATGTTCCCAGGGTCCCATGTTCCCCAGATTTATATGGCACATAATGAATGACCCCTGAGAACATAGGACCCTTAGGGAATATAGGACTCTTAGAACATAGATCTGCTCCCCTTACTTATTTGGTTTTTACCTCAGAAATGTTGTAGTTAGACAAGCTAATTCAGCAGACAAACACTATGACTAATGAAATACTAAAATCCAGAGGAATGTTTAAGGTAAGGTAAAATTTATTACCTCATTTAACTAGCTAGCTACCATGAGGCCAGGCTAACATTGTTTATAAGCTAAATGGTTAGCTGCTATATTTTATTTTACCTCAGAGATGTTGGAGTTACTGTGAGAAATATTGATATAGAAGATATACACAATTCAGCTGACAAGCCCAATGCTATGCTGGAATTTATTTCAGAATACTTTTTGAAAGAAGAACAGAATACAAAAATCTAGAGAGTCGTTTAAGGTAAGTTAGCGTTTATTCCTACATTTAACTAGCTAGTTAATGTTAGGCTAGTTACGTACCTCATATATTTGATTTTACCTCAGACATGTTAAATATGTCATTGATGATATACACAAGCTCCTTCAGCTCACAAAACAAACACAGAGCTATGTTATATTACACAGCCAGAATACAAAAATTCAGTGTCAGCTTACTAATAAGCGGTTAGCTCATATGTTTTTATTTTACCTCAGAAATGTTGTACTTAAACAAGCTCATTCAGCTAACAAAGACAGTGCTAGCATAGCATTTTACTTAGTCAAGTCAATGTGAGGAAAGACCCAAAATCAATAAAGAAATGTAAAAGGTTTATATTTATTACCTCATTTAGCTAGCTAGCTACTGTTAGGCATGGCAAACATTGCTCGTAAGCTTAGAAGTTAGCTCGTGTACATGATTTTACCAGATGTTGGAGTTACTGTGAGAAATATTGGAATATAAGATATACACAATTCAGCTGACAAACACAATGCTATGCTGAAATTTCTTTCAGAATACTTTTTGAAAAAGACCTTGAAAAGAAACAGGAACAGGATACAAAAATCTAGAGGGACATTTAATGCAAGTTAACATTTATTCCTACATTTAACTAGCTAGTTACTGTTAGGCTAATTACTTACCAGGTCATGGATAGCTGATATATTTGAAATTTACCTCAGACATGTTAAATATTTCATTGACGATATACACAAGCTCCTTCTGCTCACAAAACAAACATAGAGCTATGTTATATTACACAGCCAAAATGTTTAAGTTAAGAACTTAAAAAACTCATATGTTTTTATTTTACTTCAGAGATGTTGTAGTTTCACAAGCTCATTCAGCTAACAAACAAAGTGCTATGATAGAATTTCACTTGGTTAAAAAGACCCCAAATCATTAAGGAAATGCAAAAGGTTAATATTTATTACCTCATTTAGCTAGCTAGCTACTTTTAGACCTGGCTAACATTGTTTGTAAGCTTAGTAGTTAGCTCATGTATATGATTTTACCTCAGAGATGTTGGAGTTATAGTGAGAAATATTAACACTGAAGATATACATAAGTTTATTTAACACACACACACACACACACACACACACACACACACAAATTCAAATTATATTTAATTTAATCTTTATATATTTTGTATCCTGTTTAGCTGGCTAAAGATAGTTAACCTCTTTGTCATTAAGTTGGAAAATTAGCTTTTTGCTAACTTTGATGTTACCTCAGAGATGTTAGCTTGTTTAACCAACATACACAAACCCTGCTATGAAGCTAGAAATCAAACAAAAGAAAAAGAAAAGAAAAGAAGAATTATAAAAACCTGGAAGGATGTCAGGAAAATTAATGTTTTTTCCCCCCAGGAAGCTAGTGGGTCGCTTACTAATTTTAACAAACGCTCACTTAAAGTGTTAGCTGATTATTTGTTTTAACCTTAAAGATTTACTGTAAGAAAAAGATTTATGCCAGCTAGACAATCTCATTAAGCTGACACACACTATGTGCTTTGTTGCCACTTATTGTGGAGTAGATTTTAGAGCACAATAACTAATTAGCATAAAATTGAGAACAATTTCATGTAATTGGTTGGATAAAACTCTAATGATATTTCTGGGTCACATATTTCATATTTAAGAAGGAAAAATGGTTTATCACCAATTTGTATGTGTTAGACTGTAAAATCAGAAACTCAGAGCAACATGGTGTTTAATCGTAACAATAATTAGTTTTATGATACGTAAGGAGCAAAGCACGACATGGCGTGCTGTTTTAGGAAATCTTTAGCGACATGGTGTGAAGTAGACTTACTATTACCACTTTGATGATCCAGCAACTCATCTTGAAGTGTTTTCTTCCTATTATATCACAGCTATTTGTTGACAATAACAATAACATATCCTCATTAAATAGGATAAAGAATGACATAGATTTTTTAAAGCACTCAAACTGGAGACTCCTTCCATAAATGAACATTTCCTTATAGGAAGCCTCACTACATTTTTCTTTAAATAATGTTTATTTTAAACTATTAACCTAGATTATGTCTTGAGGCATTGGTGGCTCAGTGGTAGGTTACTCGCCTATCATGCGAAAGGCCCGGGTTCGATTCCAGCCAATGCCTCAACCCCAGCCACTGGATGCAGTGCCGGTCCCAAGCCCGGAAAAATGGGAGGGTTGCGTCAGGAAGGGCATCCGGCGTAAAACATTTGCCAAGTTGTTGTGCGGACCAGTTGGTCCGCTGTGGCAACCCCGAACAGGGAGCAGCCGAAAGCAAAAACCTAGATTATGTCTGACATGAATGACGTGACTATAGAAGAAATGCATTAATATAAGCCTGTGATTTGAATTACATCCGCAACTACTGTCAGTGCTGCTGACCAATCAGAATCGAGAATTCAGCAGCGCTTTGGTATAGGCTGTGATACTTAAAACATAAATGATTATTTTCTATTCAGTAACTGGCTCCCATGTTGGGTATTTTTTGTCACATTCAAGGGCAGTACAAGGTCAGCTATCTTCTAAGGGTGCTTACTGCGTCCTTGTCGAAGAAGACGACCTCATGATGTTCACCAGAGAAGAGTTCCTTAAAAACTCTGACTGAGTGATAATACTTCAGTAATGTACTAATTTTTTAAAACCCTATATAGCGATAGGATCATGAACGGTGATAAAATGTTATTGCGTTTATTGTGATATGAAAATTTTATATCTGCATACGTCTAATCCCTAACCTGTCCTTCACCCTCACTCGGCCGCACACGGCTGTCTGTGGTCACACGGCCCTGAAACACATGTTCGACTCGGCTCGCAGTGCACGATTCCCCCATCCATTGCAGGACATTAATTTAAACATGATTTGTATCCTTTTGACTTTTACACACTCGGCTGTGTAATCGCACTCGCTTCCAGCTCAGAGTCATTAAGCAGAGCAAGTCAGAGTCAGACCGGAGAAACCGCGCTACGTTTTCTACCTCGTACCATACATCTACTTGTTGCCCTTGCCGAACAAATAAAGACGAGGAAAGCAGCGAGCAGAGACAGGAAAAGAATAATCCGCTTATGAGTGGTGTCAGATCGAAGTGGGGGAAAAAAAACACAGATTCAGAAAAGCATGAAGCTAAGAAGAAAGCGAAGGAGGGAGGGAGGATCAGAATGCAGCAGAAGAGATGTGGAACGAGGGACAACCGAAGAGAGGGCGGAAGGATGGCATGGGAGAAGGAGGAAGGGGGATATAGAGAGAAGGTGGCACACACACACACATGATTAACAGTGGCACACTACAGCCCATTAAATATTTACGGAGGCGCTTTCCTCCGCCACCTCAGTGATGAAGACAGGCGGCCGGAGGATTATCAGATGGTAGAAGCCCGAGGCGCAAGAGGATTAAACATTAACTGGCAGACAGATCCCGTTTCTTTGGCGTCTGATCCCATTAACACTGGCCAGGCCGCATTGACCCCTCCAATCTCTCTTGTACGTGCATGTGCACACACACACACACACTCTTCCACCCACAGATCCTCTCGACTCTACTCCACATGTCTTTCTCTCTCTCTCTGTGATGACACTGAATGATGGAGAAGGAAAGGGTGCCCTCTGGATGCCACTTGCTCCTGGCACAAGACAAATCACTCCACACACACACACACACACACACACACACACACACACATACTCACACACACACTTCAGCTGGATGTGGTCTGCAAGTGGATGATTGTGCAGAAGAGTTAACGAGAACTTTCTAAAAGGGAAGTTTGTCGAGGTTGAGGTTGTATGTGTATACACGCATAACTTATATGAGAGATTCTGGGAAGCAGGGAATGTTGGGAAATTAAATGTCGTTCTCTAAACAACGTCGCACCAAACCACTCCTACTTCTATCACAACACCACACATAATCATGCTCACTGTTCAGCATGTACTGAAACACAGGATTCCTCGAAGAAGTTTAAAGGAATGGATCACCTAAGAAAATTTGACATCATCTTCATCAACCAAGAAATGTTAGGTGTTTACTCCTTTAGCTCTGCACTGGAGTGAAGAAGGTAATGAGGCTATATACGTTTGTATAATTTCCATAAATACGCTCCATTATCTTCATATATCCTCATAAGCCTTCATAAGGAGACTCACTTTTAACACCTAAAGCTGAACGATTTGTGCCAAAGCTGATCTAATATAATAATATACAATAAACAGAGAAGAATCTTGTCACCCAGTTGTTATAAAGTAAAATCTAATTATCATACACGCCCACTATAAAGGGCATTTGTATACTCCGAGGGCAAAAGGTCAATGGCTCGGCTGGACGTCTATCTGTGACAATTTCACTTCAATTAAAGGGTGTAGAGGTTAAGAAGAGATTGCAATGAATCCTGCTTAACCATAATTCATGATTTCAACTTATTCCATGCTGCATGTTTTATGTAATATGTCATTTTAATTTAAATAATGCATTTTCTCAAGCACTTTTTACCCAAAATCTTATGTAGCATAGCAAAATGTGCTATTATATTTGTATCAGTGTTGTATCTTGTGCTTATTTTTATACAAGTATACACTGTAGTGCTAAATGTTTTCCCATCCAAATCACTGAATTCAGGTGTTGTTTTTCAGGGGTTGGGCTTGGCCCCTAATGTCCAGTGAAAGGAACACTTAATGCTTCAGCATACCAAGATATTTTCACAATTTCATGCTCCCAACTTTGTGGGAACAGTTTGGGGATGACCCCTTCCTGTTCCAACATAAACAAGGTTCATAAAGACATGGATGAGCGAGTTTGGTGTGGAGGAACTTGACTGGCCTGAACTCAACCCGATAGAACACCTTTTGGATGAATTAGAGCGGAGACTGTGAGCCATTCCAAAACTGGGATGTCTGCCTGGGTGTGTTTATGGGAATTTTTGCCCATTCCACTAGAAGCTCATTTGTGAGGTCAGACACAGATGCTGGACGAGAAGGTCTGGCCTGAATTCAATGATTTGGAAGAGTGTCCCAAAACTTTTGGCCATATAGTGTATATACAAACATTAGAACCGATGGTGAAAAGATCATGTGATCAAAACAGTTAGCATGCTTAACCAGTCACTGTAGTAACCATAAAGTGCTAAACTGGAGCTGGTTTCCGTAATAAGTTTTCGTTATAACAACACTTAGGTATCGTTAAAAAAGAGCTATCGTTATTTAAATAGCAATGTGCATGCAAATGTATTTTTAACAGACGTGGCTGGGTTATTTATTTATTTTTTTATTTTATTTTTAAACAGCTACTTTAATTCTGACTCTTTAACTCGTTTCTACGTAAGTGATGCCAACATATTTGACATTCAAATACGTGAACACTTGTAAATCCATTTCTGAATATATTTTAGTCACATAGCCCGTCTAAAGACATTATTTTCTTACCTTTGATTTGTTTACCAGATCTGAGTTCCCTCTGAGACATATGCACAAACCAACTACAATTTCAAACAACATCAAACTGCGACATGTTATTTTAAAGAAATCTCTCCAGCATGGGATTTATCAGCAGCTATGAATGTGATAAAACTACCTCCTTTCCTGTAACTAGATGGAAACGTTGCTCTTTGATGCTTCTGAATAGATTTCACACCGCTGATGTCAATGATATTTTTGCAATTTAGCACCAAGCCAACACACACACATGCTCAACTTCATGGACACTGAACACCCCAAAAGTTTGAAATGTATGAGTGATACTGATTCTCTCTCTCATGAATAAGCTAGGGGCGGGTTTAAACTTGAAAATAAACCCACATGAAATGCAGGTTTGGCCTTGAGTCTGCACCATGCAGCTGTAAAATATAGAAAATTTCCCAGTTTCTCCATCTGTTTAGAGGATGGCTATTTTACCAGCGTCTATCATTACAGTCTCCAGGCACACATCAGTCAGTAAAAGCACGTTTGTATTTTCAATCAGTCAGTGTTGAAGCTGCCAGGAGTGGCACTCGGGAATTTCCTCGAAGCCCTGTCAGATCTTAACCCCCATTTTTTCTTGTCGAGAAACCCCAAACCCCCTTTGCTCTAAGAGATCAATACACTAGTTAAACTGTTATTTCTGCCATAAAGGAAAAGAAAAAACTCACATGTGCTACAACTACTATCCTGCACAGATCATCGGATGCTGTTAGCTGTCACATGGGACGAGTGTGAGTCATTTTAACAGATTAAATAAAATGCACTGTCATCCTTGGCTAACTAAGGGAGCTAGCAAGGGTAACGGCAGAGACGGGCGAAGATCCTGAGCGGTTCATATGAAAAAAATTACACAACTTAAACCTGCAATAGAGGAAATGAAATAAGTCAGTAATAATATCTCTGTTATCTCTGAATATCATCATTCAGGGGGGCACGGTGGCTTAGTGGTTAGCTTAGTGGTTTGCCTCACACCTCCAGGATTGGGGGTTCGATTCCTGCCTCCGCTGGGTTTTTGTGTGTGTGTGTGTGTGTGTGTGTGTGTGTGTGTGTGTGTGTGTGTGTGTGTGGAGTTTGCATGTTCTCCCCGTGCCTCGGGGGTTTCCTCCAGGTACTCAGGTTTCCTCCCCCAGTCCAACAACATGAGTGGTAGGTTGATTGGCATCTCTAAATTGCTCGTAGTGTGTGTGTGTGTGTGTGTGTGTGAGTGAATGAGAGAGTGTGTGTGTGCCCTGCGATGGGTTGGCACTCCATCCAGGGTGTATTCTGCCTTGATGCCCAATGATGCTTGAGATAGGCACAGGCTCCCCGTGACCTGAGTATAGTTTGGATAAGCGGTAGACAGTGAATGATCATCCTTCATGAAAAATCATGTTATTTGAAGTTAATCATGTTGAATTTTTTACAGGTACAGTTATAAGCCAGTAGCCCTATTCTGACAGGATTAGCTATGTTTAATATAAATTTTTAAATAAGTTTCTTTTGTAAGAAAAATCTCTCTGCCTTGTAGATTTCTCAACATATCCAGCTGATTGCATCAACACACTTGTTTAATATTCAACTAATGTTAGAAGATTACAGTGCAGCATCTGCTCTTTCATTTATTTCTAGAAAACGTACATTTCCTTATGGCATATGTGAATAAAAAGTGCCTTTATACATCTGCGCCTTCTTTATCTTCTAGTAAACCTGCATTTCATTGTGGCATATGTTAATAAAAAGCGCCTTTATACATATAGCTGATGGTTCTATTAATAAGCCCCTTTAATCACTCTTTGGGATTATGTTCTTATGAGTTATTTTATTGTCCATCTCCTGCTAATGGACTCACGTTGTAGGCAGACACACAGAGACAAAGTTATACCCGTACCTAGTAACTTTCAAGCATGTATAATTTTTCAGAATGTGAATAAAACTTGTTAAGCAAAAGTCTTTTTTAATAAACGAATCGTAATAAATGTGTCTATCCAGATTAAAGTGTTTTTTTTTTTTTTTTACTATTTAATGATGGCTAAGTTATTTAATAGTTCATGTTTCTAAACATAGTTAGCCAGGTAACTAAAATTAATCAAAGCATATAACTAGCTAACATTGCCTCTGAAGAGATTTAGAGCTAGATATAATTAATGTTACTAGAAAAATTTTATAGACAGCATGGTCAGCAACATTATTGGTACCAATACTACCACTACTGTTAGTACTACTATTACTACTACTACTACTAGTAATACTGCTGCTGTTGCTATTGCTACCAATACTACCACTACTGTTAGTACTACTATTACTACTACTACTACTAGTAATACTGCTGCTGTTGCTATTGCTACCAATACTACCACTACTGTTAGTACTAATATTACTACTACTACTACTAGTAATACTGCTGCTGTTGCTATTGCTACCAATACTACCACTACTGTTAGTACTACTACTACTACTACTACTACTAGTAATACTGCTGCTGTTGCTATTGCTACCAATACTACCACTACTGTTAGTACTAATATTACTACTAACACTACTACTACTAATAATAATAATACTGCTGCTGCTACCAATACTACCTAATACTAACTAATATTAGTACTACTACATTTTTTAGGCAACATGCTCTAGCAATAACAATACTACTGCTACCAATACTACCACTACTACTACTGCTACCAATACTACCACTACTACTACTGCTACCAATACTACCACTACTACTACTGCTACCAATACTACCACTGCAACTACTGCTACCAATACTACCACTACTACTACTGCTACCAATACTACCACTGCACCTACTGCTACCAATACTACCACTACTACTACTGCTACCAATACTACCACTGCACCTACTGCTACCAATACTACCACTACTACTACTGCTACCAATACTACCACTGCAACTACTGCTACCAATACTACCACTACTACTACTGCTACCAATACTACCACTGCAACTACTGCTACCAATACTACCACTACTACTACTGCTACCAATACTACCACTGCAACTACTGCTACCAATACTACCACTACTACTACTGCTACCAATACTACCACTACTACTACTGCTACCAATACTACCACTGCAACTACTGCTACCAATACTACCACTACTACTACTGCTACCAATACTACTACTCCTACAAATACTACCACTGCAACTACTGCTACCAATACTACCACTACTACTACTGCTACCAATACTACCACTACTACTACTGCTACCAATACTACCACTACTACTACTGCTACCAATACTACCACTGCAACTACTGCTACCAATACTACCACTAATACTACTGCTACCAATACTACCACTGCAACTACTGCTACCAATACTACCACTACTACTACTGCTACCAATACTACCACTACAACTACTGCTACCAATACTACCACTACTACTGCTGCTACCAATACTACCACTGCAACTACTGCTACCAATACTACCACTACTACTGCTGCTACCAATACTAACACTACTACTACTGCTACCAATACTACCACTACTACTACTGCTACCAATACTACCACTGAAACTACTGCTACCAATACTACCACTACTACTGCTGCTACCAATACTACCACTATTACTACTGCTACCAATACTACCACTGCAACTACTGCTACCAATACTACCACTACTACTACTGCTACCAATACTACCAATACTACTACTCCTGCCAATACTACCACTGCAACTACTGCTACCAATACTACCACTACTACTACTGCTACCAATACTACCACTACTACTACTGCTACCAATACTACCACTGCAACTACTGCTACCAATACTACTACTACTACTCCTACCAATACTACCACTACTACTACTGCTACCAATACTACCAATACTACTAGTCCTGCCAATACTACCACTACTACTACTGCTACCAATACTACCACTACTACTACTGCTACCAATACTACCACTGCAACTACTGCTACCAATACTACCACTACTACTACTGCTACCAATACTACCACTGCACCTACTGCTACCAATACTACCACTACTACTACTGCTACCAATACTACCACTACTACTGCTGCTACCAATACTACCACTACAACTACTGCTACCAATACTACCACTACTACTACTGCTACCAATACTACACTACTGTTAGTACTACTACTACTACTACTACTACTACTAGTAATACTGCTGCTGCTGCTATTGCTACCAATACTACCACTACTATTAGTACTACTATTATCAATACTACTTCTACTAGTACTACTACTACTGCTAGTAATACTGCTGCTTTTGCTACTACTGTTGCTACCAGTACTACAACTAATATTAGTACTACTACTATTATTACTATGTCCCAAATGAGTCATTCAGCTAGCTAATGTTATCTTAGTGGCACCATATTCTACCTTATTTTCATCAGTCTTCTTCTTCACATCATCACCCCTTTTTAATTAACTGCATTATTTTTGAGAATTCAATATTATTGATAATTTGCAGCTTTTTAACTAGATTAGATCATCCAGAGTAAATATTCTCTCTCTCTCTCTTTTCTCTCTCTCTCTCTCTCTCTCTCTCTCTCTCTCTCTCTCTCTCTCTCTCTTTCTTTCTTTATCTGTCTCTCTTAACCAGTCAAAGCAAGCCTGGGGCAGAAACTATGACGGATGTGTGGCTTTTATTGCATTTTCAGGCAAATTAACGACAGCTCTAGGGATCTCCAACTTAATTAATAATTAAACCGTGATTACAATCAAACACAATTAAAGCTGTTTGATTTGGTTATTATAGTTTTAAGTCTAATTGACTGATCAGTTAAATTGAATGAGTTTAATCCAAAGTGTCAATAATTTACAAGAAGAAGAATTGTCAGCTTAAATCAGAGTGCAGTTTTAATGAAATTGGTAAAAGTGCTGTTAGTATAATACAAAATGTTCTGTGGGTTCGAGTTCGAGCATAATGGCTCTAATAAATAAATGCAGTGGTACATGTTGTCTAATATTTAACAGTTGGATAATGTAAACTAATGTTTATTTTATTTTATAAATTTTTTATTATTATATTTTTTAAGGGGATCAGTGTCCTTCAAAGTATGAGAACCCCAGCTCTAGACTGTTTAACTCCTGTTATAAAATATTCCTGATGTAGCCGCTGGAGCAAAAGGGCAGAGATCTGCATCAGGAAAGTATGCTCAGGAAGAAAATCATTGTTAGAGCTCTGGCATTTAGATGTCGTTTGACTTTTTGTTCAGTTTTTGTGTGCATGAGTGCAGCGCACTGGAATGAGCTGATGAGCGGCTTGGCACGGCGGGGCAGCACTTTTGAATAATTCGCTCTTGTTTTAGTGCTCAGTGCTCAGTGACAGTGAAAACCGAGGCCGTTGACAGAGAAGAGCAGAGCTCAAACCACACGGCCATATGTCAGTTTCTCTGCTCGGCTTCTGAGGTGCGAGAATACCCGTCACTGACACAGAGGCTTAGCAAACAGAGGCTTGGCTCAATATCTTTCACGGTGTGAATACCCATCCCTTGCATTCATTCCGCTCACTAGTTCTCACACCGCTCTACTTTCTGACACTGATAAATGAAACTATTTGTAGGTATTATCTATCTTGCATTGATCCGGAGCTGATGAAACGGTAGAAAGGCTCTTTTTCGTACACGAGAGGTGTGTTGGATCCATCTGTTGGTAAGAGAGTGGGAGGAAAGAGGAAGGGTTGGAAAATTCGGTACCCCAAGAGCCTGCTGTTGTCAGGATAATGCAGCACTACGGTAGTCGTGCCTAGAACAAACGTGAATTACCTCAAGGAGATGAAACCAGATAGCACCTTCTTAGGCGAGAAGTCTCAGGGTCGAGAGAGAGAGAGAGAGAGAGAGAGAGAGAGAGAGAGAGAGGGGTGGGGGGTGGGGGGTGGGGGGAGGGATGAAGCTTAACCACAGCATGGGAGCCTGACAGGTTGGCAGTGAAAGACAGAGTGGCATGTTGGAAACGTCTGTGTTTCCCGTCAGACTCAGTGCTGTCTATCAGTTCAGACTGTCTACATTATTAGTTGAGGATGGTGAGTAGAACATGATGTCACCATAGAGTGTGTAGAGTGTGTATATGGATCAGGCTGTATATCATGCCATCGTACATACTCAGCTCCACAGGCACTGGATATATGGCTGCTCTGGAGCTCAAGAACTTCGATTAAGGGCTGTGTCGTCGCCTCAAGGCTCCAAAGCTCAAGTCTGACATCAGCTTACTGTTTGTGTGTACATTCCTGTGTTCTCCATGCATTCACATGGGTTTCTTCCCACCTTAAAAAAATGCCAGTAGGTGGATTGGCTATTCTTAATTGCCCCATGGTACATGGATGGGTGGATATCCATGGTGATCTACATTGTACATTGTTCCATCCAGGGTGAATTCTCCTACCTTGTGTGTTCAGTGTTTAAGGGAAAGGCTTCCTCCATGATCCTGATCAGGATATAGCGTTTACTGAAGAGGAATAGTAGGTCGGATATAACAAATCAGCAGCCCTGTCACCTGGGAAAAGCAGATTTAATTTCCAAGCTATAAGGTTTATATAAAAATACCTACTTATTATTGACTTTCACAAAACAACAGCTTCCATTTGGCACACATTGGCTAAACATATGGTGAGATATGGACAGAACACGATATCTCAAAGCCAGAACTGTACCCACTATCTTGCTGACTTTTTGTTGAGGGTGCATCAACATGATGACACATTAAAAACTATCTAACAAGTCTGTCATAAAATATTACAGCTACCATTATATTATATACAAATACAAATATTATTAGCTACCATTTTCAAGTATGCTTTTGCCCAGTGTTCTAGTTAATAAGTTTATCACTCCTGTGTCATATTAGCCACTGTTGTGTCAGAGACACTGTTTACTCATTTGTTTTACTACACATGCACAGTGCCAGTGATGCAAAGCAGTCGGACCTTAACAAGAGCTGGCCAAAAAGAACACAATATGTGGAGCAGAAATGTTGATGCTAGCCAGATTCATATTTGGCTTTCTCTGGCTACAGCTCAATAATAAAATTCATTCATTTATTCATTCACATTCAGAACTTTATCTACGATTTTGATTGCAGTAGATTCAGACCCAAACCTGTTCCCCAAAAATATTAATGCCGATGTTCAGAAAACACATATGGGTATCATGGTCAGGTGTCCACATACTTTTGGCCCCACAGTGTATGCGTACATATGTTTTGAAATAGTTAAGCTTGCAAAGTCGTCAACAGCTTGTATTCTAAATGAAACAAAGACCACGGGGGTAGAATTGCCGACTGGCTGGCTGCACATTGGCATCATTTCTCAGCATTGTGCTCAATTTGCACAGTGCTACACTGCTGCTTGTGTTTTGCTCCCAGGCTTGGCCACTGCTGAGCTTCTCGGCCATTGACTGGGTCATATTTCAGCAGTGCTTTTGTCTTTGCCATTGAGCGAGCCTCGTGGTGCCACCAGGCTTATTACCCAATACGTTCCAATGACGAAATCCTGGAGCGCCTCTGTAACTCACACCGATCATCCCACCAGCCATCAAGCCTTTATTTTCTTGTTCATTGAAAATGACACAGCAGTTTTCTGCAAAGCCTTAAAAGAATATGCGAGTTGATTTTTCCTGAATTATCATCAGAACCTTGTTTTTCATAGATGAAAAGAAGGATGTCATTGTTTTTTTCTTTTCTGAGCAAGGTCCCATTAAGAAGCTTGCGATCAATAGACAGCTATTTAATTTAACTCTCAGAACCTGAAGGAGCGGGGATCAGATGGGAGACACACAATGCTTGTCTCACAAGAGTCGTGTCATTATGGGCTTCAGACCGGCTTCAGATGGATTGGATATGTGTGTCATTAGCTGGGGGTGTCGAGCAGGCTGTGCTTTGTGCATCAAGAAAGGTCAGACACTACAAACCATAATTACGGATGTAACCTTTTGTCAGAATATTCAAAATATTTTATGTATACAGTGGTGTGAAAAAGTGTTGGCCCCCTTCCTGATTTCTTATTTTTCTGCATGTTTGTCACACTTTAATGTTTCAGATAATCAAACACATTTAAATATTAGTCAGTGATAAACCACAGTTAAGTTATGTTTTAACAGAGGGGGGCAAACACTTTTTCACACAGGGCCATGTAGTTTTGGATTTTGTTTTCCCTTAATAATAAAAACCTTCATTTAAAAACTGCATGATGTGTTTACTTGTGTTATCTTTAACTAATATTTAAATGTGTTTGATTATCTGAAACATTAAAGTGTGACAAACATGCAAAAAAATAAGAAATCAGGAAGGGGGCCAACACTTTTTCACACCACTGTATGTTTTAAACAGGAAGCATTGTTTCCCATTTTTGTTGATAACTGTTTTCAAATCGCAAAAACCATAGAATGCATCATTCATTAAGTGTCCTGTTCTGCAACACATTAGGAAACAAGAGAAGATGGACTGATTGAGCACTTACAAGCCATTAGAAAGAAACTATAGCGTATCAGTGTATCAGGTGCATTAATATAACATGTGTTGCAATGCTTTGTGTTGCAGCTAGAACTAATGTCCGAGCTGCTGTCATAGTAAACGAATCAAAACTCTCGGACCAATCAGAATTGAGAATACGACCGAATCGTTTCATTGTCTTTCTGTAAAAGAACTCGTTTCACATTCTTGTCTTGCCACATACAGCTGATGTGTGGCGTCTGTGTGAAAAGTTTCTCCGCATTTATTACTTCATTTATGAAATTTATTAGTGTATATATATTGGAAGATGTCGCTTTAGCTCAGTGCTCCGGCGCCCTGTATTTGAAACGACACACTGAAAACTGCCGCCTGTCAGCGTTTTTAATTTAAAAGTTGCCCGTATGCAGTATTATGTGAATGATGGAGTGGATAGCAGCCAGACGATCTATAAATCAAGGCTCTGAAAAGGTGTATGATCCATTGTGTTCATTTTTTTTTGCCAGTAGCTAATATAAATGGCAATTTCTTTTGTGTCAGATTTGTTCATATTCATGTCGAGTATTCATCGAGACGTTGCCATTTATTGGCATTCCAGTGGTATTCACTCAGGCTGTAATCAAAAGCAGACGACACCTGGTGAACACCTCATCTGCTTGATTACATAAAGAGCTCAGACATGAGCGAGTCTCTGTGGTATTCTAACAACTATATCAGCTCTCGGCTTTACAAAGGCTTTTTTTTATTTTATTTTATTGTTCCAAAAACTTGCACGATGCAATCAAACCTGCTAAAAGCCTAAATAAATACAGCACAATGTTAGCTGATTCTTGATCATGTGCAGCTCTTGAAAGATTCCTGCACCCACTGAGGTGTGAAGCTTGTACCCTCAGCATCTGAACATAAATAAAACAACAAGCCTCGTCTCTTGTATGCCGGTCACGCCTCAAGAAAAAAAATCCATCAAAGGAAAGCTGTAATGATTTAGTCATGTTCCTGCTTCAGAGTCAGATCAGGGGCCGTGTCACAACACTGTCAGTGCACGTTTGGCCCTCATCGATCAAAACACGTTTCCCCGATTTCTGACGGGCGCAGAGAGAGATTAACGTCCCCGACATCAGAAGCCTTAGGGCTGCCTGCCAGCAGCTCTTCTAATCAGTTATTGGATGTGTTTGTCTCTTGAAAGTGCCTGATTTTGGTCGAGGTCGAGTCCATAACAACCTCCATCGTCCTCACTACACTCGTTTAACCCTCATGTTTTGTTCGCGATTTAGAAACCGAAGTGCTTTTAGAACAATGCAATTACTCTGAAATGCCCCGATATTTCTCATCTTCATCTCAGTCATTACTGATATAAACAACACTGATGGAAACACACACAGAAGCAACTTCCTGTGTTTCAGGATGCTCCTGAAATCAGGGGAGTGTGGAAATAAAAGACTGAGAGAATGCTACAATAACTAACTATGCTACACTAACATCACTTTTTTGTTCTGAGTGTATTCTGTATAAATCAAATAAAAATCTAAATACAGAAAAGCTGAGTGATTAATAAATAATAATAATAATAAAAAAGTGCAACCATCAGACAAATCAGATTTCATATGTGGATAATAGTAATGTGGTTGAATTAAACTTAATTGAATTCATGAACAAACCCCCCGCTTTAAAAATCATTTTATTATTAGTCCACTTTTATTTAAAATTTAAACCTGGTCACTTTGATCCAAACCGAGCATAAGGGTTCATTCTAATAGCTACTGGCCGGGGTTGGCTGGAGGCACCATGTCTGTTCCCATTTCTGTGTGTGATCTCATCACTGACACAGAGGCTGCCTCTAATTCCCCAGCTTATCTGAGCACACACGTTTGACAAGACTCTCTCGCAGTTCGGATCCCCACGGAGCAGCAATCGGAGAGAGGCGGGGACGAGAAGGAGGCAAGGAGGAATAAGAGAGGCCCCGTGGGCCGGAGATAAAAACCGGCTGGAAGTGACTGACGGACAATTTTGTACAGATGTGTCATGGAAAACCAGATCTTTAGTCACCTGCCAAGCTCAAAGACCCAACTGTAGCTTCATCTCTCTCTATCCCTTGTTTTCCCGATCCGTCCCCTCTGGAGCGGAGGACGCCATCATCTCCATTCTGCGCTCGCTCAGAACGTTAATGAATTTCAGTCGCTTTTGCAGACACAGATGGCGTCACAGGCTGGGAAGAGGCGGTAGCACAAGCGCTTTTTGCTTTCTCACTCTCTTTCTCTCTTTCTCATGTCCCGGTTCACCAAAATCAAATGGACCATCCTGCCATTTTCACTCGTTCGTCTCATTCTGCAAGCTACAAGCTCTGTGACTCTACATTTGCTCTCAGGCCATTTTGCACTCTTAGTCTCAAGACACTTTTCTTCGCTCCTCTCTCCCTCTCTCTCTCTCTCGCCCCCCCTCCCTCTTCATCTCTTCTTCATGCTCATTCCTTTATCTTGCTGTAGTTAATTGCAAACCTCTCTTCGTTTCTCCTAGGCCTAAAACATGGTTCTCCCAGAAGACTTGTGAACATTGAGGAAGTTTCTTTTTAAAAATGTCTCTCACTGATTTTATGTGTTTTTTTTGGCCGAATTATCCACATAGGTCCACAGAGCTGAATTATCCACATAGCTCCACAGCCTGCAAATTAGTTATATAAAATGGATTGATTTAAACATACATGCAGTCAGAAAAGTTCAGTTCCAGCTCTGTGAAGTAGGGAATGTTTGCAGGTCATTAAGACGGCTGAAAGGCGCAGCAGTGGCGCCCCCTGCTGAGCTCTGTGGCCCGTGGGCAGTGCAACGTGGGATATGTGGTGAAGATGACGGCCATGGCCTTTTAGCAGCAGGGCTGCAGGACTCCCAGCAGGCCCAGAGTAAACAGAATCTCCATCTATCTCGCTTACTCTCTCTATTTCTCTCTCACACTCTCCCTCTTTCCCTCCTTGCTCTCTCTGTCTCTGAAGGAATGCAGGGTGATCATTGCAGTATTTGTTGGCGCCCCTGCTAATCTGCACAGCATTAATAATTGATCAAGCCCTGCAAGCTGTTCTCAGTTTCTCCCCCTTCTTTCTCCCAGACTCTCACTCCTAGAGTAGGCCCAAAAGTCTGCTTCCAACAGCAAGAACAGCATTTATTTCATCATTTATCAAAACCGAACCCAATGTTCTACTGAATCTAATAGTTATAATTCAAGATTTATATTTGAGCTCTTTGAGAAATCTCTGTGTAAAGATCGGACACTATGTGAAAATCCACTTCACACGCAATTTACTACCTGACACTTGAAATCAACCCAATTAGTACATTTCTCGTCCAGCTCCAATGCCCAATATTATGTATTATATTGTGACATATATATTACTAAAGAAAGATGTAAGGAATGGTAATGTTAAAGAAAGGAATGTGAGGGTGTGTGTCTCTATATGATGTGGTATATATGTTACTGGTATATATATTATTACATGATGTAATATATATATGTCTTATATCAGCAACACATTTGAAGAAGGGCTTTGTGTGTGTGTATATGTGTGTATGTGTGTGTGTGTGTGTGTGTGTGTGTGTGAGCAGTACAACATCATTTACACCTTTCTGGGGGAAAATATTATAAGGCCAAGCCTCCACAACATTATGGTCACTTGGTGCATTTGCAGCTAATAACCATAACAATGGTCATTTTGTGCAAATGTATTTTTGTGTATTTTAAATGTGATTTTTTTAATAAATTGTATGGCTTGGGCAGGCCAAGCTTTCAATTTTATCTAATTTTAGCTGTAGGAAATCTTTTTAGTTGGAAACATTAAGTTTTTTTTTTTCACTTTTCATTTGTTCAATAGTTCGTAATTCCCGACACAGAAGGAAAAATTGTTCAGCTTAAGATGCAACAACGGACCTACACCTGATGTAGAAAGGATACTGTTCCTGAGGACAAGAATGTACACATGCTGGATGAAAAAACATGTTTAGACAGAGTAATGGAGGCTCTTTATCTCTTAATAGAGTCACCATCCATTTAAAGATAAATGGTATCATCTTATTAAGTGTACCCATTGTATTCGCACAAGAAATAACAGTTCAATACGATTTCAGTACTACAATGCTGTAAACAATTCATACTATAACGCGGTATACTTCTGATATATTCTACTTGGAACTGAATCAAGTCATGCGTCCTAATTTGACTTATGGTGAGATAAGCAGAGCGGCAAACGTGAGTCAAGAATAACATTTATCTAACGGCGTCTGGTTATGAAAAAGATGACCTCAAGGCATTAAAGTTGGGCCTTTAATGCAAACCTTGTTAATGATGACAAGCAAAAGATGTTATAAATATCATCACTGCAAAACCAGCAGCACGAGTCAAGCGTCTGACTGTCAAACATCATGACCTCTACACAGACTTCTTCCATAATCATTAAAATGTTTTATTGAGAGTTCAACAGATCTTACTTCATGGATGTGACTAACTGCTTTTCCTGTTTCGTCGGTTCTGGTGCCTGAGACACTGCATTTGCATCTTTGCGATTATTATCACCAAACCAATCATTTAATTTTTAAGAGCATGATAAAATACTGGTGTTCAAAACAGAGAGAGGTGTTAAGCATGCAAAACAACCTCAAATTATGAATTAATGCTGATTAATGGTGCATGAACGTTGAATTGTGTGTATCTGCTTCCATTCCCCACACCTTGCAATTAAAGAGACTTACTTTCACACAGTGTGGGCTTAATAACTACTATATGTTTTTGTGCATGTTTTTGGGAGAGCTCATGAGTAAAAATTTGCACTGCTCTGATCAAAATCCACCCCATGATCACATTGATATTGAACAATTGGATCTAACAACTGCTGCTATAATCATAACGAGGGTCCTGATGCTCAGCCTAGGATTCATTCACAATACACTCATGCTGAACCTTTTAAACACTCTAAGTATTGTTGTAGAGTAGTCATTTATATTCTTACTATTTAATCTCATCTCAGAAGAGAAAGGTTGTTTTTTTCTTCCTCATGTCCTCTCAGGGAGTTTTTCTTTGCATCTGGTTTGCTCACCAGGGATCTATTACTGATTGTGTTACACAATTAATTCCAGATTTAACTGAATTTACACTGATACTCAGATATTAAATGAGCTCTGTAGTCATAAAATGAATACACATGATATTTAGCATCAACAATCCATTGACTGATTATTGGAAATTGATCATTTTGGCATTGAGAGTCTTGATACTATACTTGCTATTAATATTACAGTCAAAATTCTGCTATCATGAGAACCCTACTGCACCCCCACTTATTCATTTATTTTCATTAACTACTTTATTGTGGTAGATCACCTTATAGGAGCACTAGATACAAGGTACAAGGAAATATATCCTGGATGCACACCATGTATATATATTCATGCACCACTGACACTTAGGAGCAATTTAGTGTAGCCAATCACCATGTTTTGGGCAGGTAACTAAAGAAGCCATAGGAAACCCACTCGAGAACATGTACAGAAACTCCACAGTGACTCACAATAAGTTCAGGAGAGCTGTGAGATGGCAAAACTACCCACTGTCATCCTACACTATCTGTTTACCCCAGGAAAATCATGTGTGATGTCCATGGATTTGAGTCTTATTCATTGCTTAGTTTAGTAGAGCTGCAATAGCAAAACACATGGACTGTCTTGCGTTGATGAAGGAGCAGTTTGGCGCATCCTGACCTACACTTTCAATTCCAGGATATTTTACACCATGCTGTCTCGAATTTGAAGCTGGGAATGACAATGTGCAATAGGGTGTCAATATCTCCACCCACTTCTCTACAGAAAATAATCCTGCCGTGCTGCTGCTCTTGATTTACGGTGCTGTGGATGCTCACTGTCCTGCTCTGAAACCGGATATCCCCATATGGGTTGAGTCTATGGACATCACAGGAGCCATTCAGCATTTCATCCATGGAGCCGTTGCACCAAAGCACTGCAGTGTCCATTATTCATATATGCATTGCGAATGCATACTACACACAGCTACCCACATGACCCATATGCACCAACATGCTTTTATGGGCACATAAATATGCTCACGTGCATTCTGCAGTCTCATAAATTCACTATGAAGCAATCACACATACATAGCCAAGACAGTGTAAAGACATTTACTCCCCTCTCTTCTTTTTCCTCCTCCATAAACATGTACACACGGACAACAAAACCTGCACACAGATGTAAGGCGGCGGAGTGTGTATGCGTGTCACGGTCCATTAATGAACAGAGGTACCAGCAGGGAAGGAAGGATGGCGCGAGGGAGGCACTGCCAGCGAGTGGGATGACAATGTTCGAAGGAGGGAGTTGTGGATGCAGCACTTTCGCACTCTCATGGGAGGAGAGATTTGCCACCGAGGCGTTAAGGCGGAAAGGAGTGGCCAGTCACCATTAGAGCAAAGGAGGCAATGAACTCTGACAATCTGATAATAAGATTATCCTGTTAGTGGTCAGTTGTCCCTTTATGACCATATGAGACTGCGGGATGAAATATTGAGGCTTTGGGATCAGGGTAGATAAAAATACAAGGACTCTTAAGGAGTCCACAGCAAATATAAGTGCAAATATAATGAAAATGTTACATTTGAGTCAAATGTAAGTATAGACTTTGCAGTTAAACAATTAAGTGGCAGAGCATTATATTAAAAATAAAATGCGGTATAATAGGATGTGCTATAATAGGATCCAGTGGTATTTAATAAGTTTCTGAATAAAGAGGATGGAAGGCATATTGTGAAATTAAATGTGAGGTGATTATTGTGATAATCACAACTATGCAGAAATATATTGGCAATATACAGACTCCTATTCATACTCATTCATATATCTTATTAGTCTTAATAGCATTATATATATATATATATATATATATATATATATATATATATATATATATATATATATATATATATATATATATATATATATGTATAATCAGGTACATAACCCTGGGTCTGAATACATGTTATACATTTATATATGTAACATTTGGGCAAAAGTGTGCATAAGTAGTGTTTCAATGTAGTACACAGAATGGTGTACAATACACACAACTAAAGAGAATAACAGGAACAGCATGAAGATTGGAACTCACAGTTTGGTGACCTGGTTTATGACGTCCTCCAGTGTGAGCTCAATGCGTACGCGTGTACAGAGAATAGCAGAATAGTGCTATTTTGGTCAATTTCATTCAGTATTAAAATGGAGTAAAAGTGGCACGCTATTCAGATTTTGTCCATCAGGGAGAATAGACCTTATTTAACCAAATGGAACAGCTTGGTGGCCTGGATCAGGAAATAACAAACTTAAAAAAAAAAGTTTTTATATTTGAGTAGTTCTATATAGATATAGTTGAGCTAGTTTATTAATTGGTTAGAATTTCAAAAGCTAATTAAATATTTATTCATCTTTAGTAAGCTCTTTATCCTGGTTAGGCTCGAGGTGAATCCGGCTCCTATTCCGGAAACACAGGGTGTTCGGTGGGAATGCACCCTGGAACGAATGCCAGGGTGCATTGAACAACACAAACACACACATGCATATTCACAACTAAGCCCAATTTAAAGCCTAACTAGGAGGTTGGAAGAAACCAGGAACCCAGAGCAACCCTACCTCGACACAGTAAGGACTTGTGAATCTCAAGCTCAGAATTGATCCGGAGACCCTGGAGCTTTGAGGTGAGGTGGCAATGCTACCTGTGGTGCTACCATGCCACCCACATATAAATAATGAGGCCTGGAGTTCTTCCAACATTGGAGAATAGGCATGTTTTAAGCAATGGCATTTCAAAACAGAGATCTTTAATCTTGAAGACTTGTAAGTCTGGTCAAGGTTCTTCATTTGACCTGCTCCTACAAGACATCCCAGGGACCGAAATGACTCAAAGACCTTTCCAGATATATAACTATTCTGAGTAACCAATCACTGGTTATTTTCCTTGTCCAAATGACTTCAGTATCACAATAAACCTTAATCTGGCTGCTCAAAATCCAATTTTCTGTTGATATTTTAAGCCTGTGCTAGAAGTCGTCAAGCTTTGAGACCCACCGCAGTCTGGCTTGTCCTTTACTGACCTTACTGCACTGCATGACATAAAGTTCTCCAAATGGATCCCTTTTCACGCTGTGGTTAAGACTCTTAATGGCACAACTAATTGTGCAGAAAAGCCATAACAGTGGAAGCCTGTAACAGCTGCTTTGGCGAATACTGTCTGGCAAAAAACGAGAACGAAGGTGCATTTGTAAATGACGGAGAGCTCTTTGATTGAAAAAAAAAGCAAAATCGCTTGCAATTAAATTTTAATAAGGGACCAGTTTTCTCCCTTCCCCTTAGCATTTAGCAAAACGAGATGGATGGAACGGGCTAAAAAGGATCCGAGAAGGAGGAACGGCAATGATGGATAGAAGCTCTAAATCTGGCTGAATGCACATCAACCGCTTCTCATTAAAATGTAATCGCTCAATTGATTCCGGACGAACTCGGCACTGCTTAAATAGTTACAGACACAATAGAGTGACCTCAAAGGACTGAATATGAGACAAGTACTCCAGATCTGATGGAGATACGACCTGAACGCCTGAATTTATCAACACATCTTAGTGCAAATCTGAGATCCAGGCCTAGTGACTGATATTATAATGAAATAGTCATAAGCATACTGATCCCACATCAGGGATCGTGTGTTGAACAGTTAAATATAGACTGTGTATACCCTTAATGGCGCTCTGTGGATAGCCTAATGGTCGCTCAACCTGATAGCGGACATTTCAGCAGAGACAGCTTTCTGATTACATTCTCGGTATCTGAAAGACCAGTGTGCTCCACAAATCTTTGACGGTTATAAACCTGTCATGGGCGTGATTTTCAGTTCATTTATTTATGAGCCTTTTAAACTGTGCCTAATGACTGCAGACTTTGATCTCAGTGATATTAGCTATGGAAATTGGTAATATTTCCGGAAAGAATTGTCAGCAGTGACCACAAACTGCAGTGCGGCCATGTAATCATGGCAACAGCACATTCCCGCTGCCCTGCTGGTCACTTAAACACTCATCCATTCTAAGTGGCCTTAGTGATGCGGATCTTTGTTTTGGCTTCCCTCCAGGCTAGGTAAAGTCCTTGCAACATTCCAGCATATCAAGCAGAACAAACTCACCGTTCATGCTCATGCAGCACTTTATGTATTGCCATGCTTTCTTGTTTTACATGCACACACACACACACACACACACACACACACACACACACTGCACTGTAGGCTCTTGGTAAGCTGGATTCTCAGAACTTCTTATTCACCACATTCTTGCCAGTTCAGTGGTGGCGTGCACAGAGAGCGGCTTGTCCAGTGCTTGAGCATGTTAGCCATTTCCGTTATTACTTCCTTCCTTAGAAGAATAGGACACAGTGGTGGTGCGTAAAGCGAAAATGTCACAGCAGGCACAGGCCATGGGAGAGTCTCTGCTTTGGCTTGAGAGTACCCATTTCCATTGAACGACATGGATGGATGAGGAAGCAAGATATTCATGAATAACGCATGATGGGCCAGAGTTGTGGAGGATGAAGCAGCCAGTTTGCTTTGAAGAACATTGTGAACAGCATCAGAACAACATGTCTATGCCAATATGAGACCAGAGTTCCCAAATTTGCAAAAAGCAGATTGCGGGTGTGTTAATTGGTACACTGGATGTGGTCCCAAAATTTAGTCTTCATAGTTACAGACTAAAGGGAAAAAAATCTAGCCTGAGCAACTTTAAAAACAAACAAGATTTTCACTGGTGTCTACCATTTATGTTTTGGATTAAACATCTTTCATTAATATATTGATATATTCTAACTGTCGATAATGGTTTCCTATGTGACCATGATGCTCCTCGACTACCTGCCGATAGCACAGGGGCATTGGGATTAAGCTCTTGCTTTATATTAACCTTAAGAAAGCAATGCAGCGGCGCTTTGGCCTACTGTCAAGAACAGATCAGCTTCCAAAGCTTTAACTTTCATGTTGTCTTTGTCAATAAGTAGAACGCTAACGAGCTGAGCCACATATGTGACATAACTCTGTCAATGAATTATGGAAGTTCAAATCCAATGCTTTTTGTCTCCACCACGTTGGGTTAATATGATATTGTTGGAAAATGGTGGGCGAGAAATGAAGCTCTTGCTCTTTTGTTTTTAGGAGCAGAGCATCTGTTTTAGGAACAAAAAATCCTGACCATATATGTGATGAATTTTGTATATTGAATATAGTAACTGCACTGGCAGTGTCACCCTGTGACATCACCATGGCACATAACCTCTAAACACTCACAGGAATAAAGAAAATACATTACTGCACCAGCCGACAAATTAGCAGCAGAATCACTTCACTGTAAATGTATTTAACATGTGTCAGTGTGGAGGCTCAGAGAATTTTAATGCAGCAGGCAAAGAGAGGACTAATTAACATGATGTCATTTGGTTAGTACTAACCTCTACCTGCTAATGTCCAGCTTTTTTTTGGATGAAGTTTTTCCTAATTATGCATGTTTCGACTTCCAAGGTCAAAAGAATGAGGCAACATTAATTACCTCAGGACAGCACTAGTTGCATCACTTGCCCCTTAGCAAAAACGTTTCTATTGTTATTAATATGACAACAATCTGGCAGCAAAGGCGACTCGTCCCAATGTGCTGTCGCTCTGATTTTCTACAACACTCATAAACATCGCCTGAATAATAGAATGAGCGCATATTTCTATAGTCATAAAACGTGTAAGATAGCACATCTGTGTACCTTAATCATGCTGTCACGTTCAGCCTCAAGCTGTATTTTGGGAAGGCATGAACACTAAATCCAGCTTCACCTTCACTAAGCTGTTATTACACAGTATGTCAAAGAGAGCTTTTGTGGATGATCTGTCTATAGCCCACGCCAAAAACCGAACAGCATTACCACCCTCCTACACCAAGTATCACTAGGATTAGGAAAACATCTTACCATAAACAAAAGCTTCTTAGAGAGGACAATCTGGCTTTCAGCAAGTTTATCCATTTATAATGATGATGATGATGATGATGATAATAATAATAATAATAATAGGTGTTTTATAATAGATTTATAATCTCCAACCACAAATGTCCATCGGGAAAATTCCATTTCATTAAAAAAACAAAAAACAAAAACATTAATAAATAAAAAATATATATTTGTTTTCTGATTTTTCGGATTCAAAAATATACTGTTATTAATTTTACAAAATGTATCCGTATATATGGAGAGTTTGTCTGTGAAGATATGTTTAGAAATGTCAGCATTTTTTAAACAGTAAACTTTTGTCTTCAGGACTTCAATCAGCACTTCGCTGTTTCTTTGTGCCATACTAAATTAAAGAGGATGTGAGTGGATGAGTGCTATAATGTGTATACATGATAACTAACTTAACTCTTTTTCAGACCTTCCCCATCAAATGTAGCTATAAATGGATGTGCCCTTCTGTAATAATAATAAAAAAAGATTTACATAAAAAAATAAATAATGCTGTTAAAGAAAAATAAGTAACTTTGGCGTGGTCATGATAATACGATTTATTCACACCACCCTTATGTAATAGTATGTGCCCAGATGTTTTATTTATTGCATACACCGTGGATTAAAGTGTAGTGCGCAACACCAGGTTTCAATTATTGTTAGCGATGCACCATGCTCCGTCAGATCCTGTAGTACAAGGAAGGTATGCATCAATACTCTTCTCTGTTCTGACACCTAGGTGATGGAATGAACTTCCCCTAGATGTCTGAACAGTTTCTGGCAGTCCTGAAATGTCATGTGAAGACCTATCTCTTCCTGAAAACACCTAAACTAGCACTTGTTTTAAATTGTGCTCTTCTGGCTGCCAACAGAGTTTGGGAGCACTTTTGTATTTAAATGCAAATGTTGTTATTATTATCCCTTTTAATGATGGCAGTGTAAACATTTTCTTCTTAATATTATTCCTTTTTTTCTTCTAACTCAATTTTCACACACAGATGACACCAGCTAATTTAGGATTGACCTGCAGGGTTGTGTAAACCAAGCACCATTCAAGATCCTCATTAGATCAAGCTTCACCCAGTACTCCCTTGGTTTTTGTGTCTGGGAATTGTTTGAATCAAGAGGATGAGAGCATGGAGCATGCTTCATATTACTTCTCTGTCAGGGTCAGAGCTACATGCTGGCAGCAGCACCTGTCGCTCTTTCCTCCATCTCCGCTCCGCAATGCTTGGATATTGATGCTTTCTAACAATTTGAAATAACTCTTGGACATCTTTTGCAGCGCTGCTTTTGTGAATTCAGTAAGGTAAAAAGCCCAGCATGGAAATCAGACTATCGGGTAATCTATTGAAGAAATCCTGGGACATACTTTATATTTAAAAAATATGAAATGCTGTTGGTAATGGGTAGGTTGGTAAGTATTTCTGCTTGAACTGGCAGTGTGGAATTGGTTAATGATCGCTGAGAAGCGTATCCCTGTGGGAGGTCACGCTTACATTGATCTGTCTTTCTCTCTCTTTTCTTCTTTTTTTTCTTCCCCCGTCATTTCTGGCAGACCAAGGAGCTGGGAAATCGATAAGAAATCAAGCAAACAGATAGAGAATAAGCTGTTCGGCAAAATGTTACTCAGTGAACTTTTACTTCAAAAGAACTTCTGAAATGAAGAGTAAGGAAGACTTTGATTTCTTTTTGGCACCAACTTTGAAGCCCAGACTTTAGGACAACAACGGTGAGATTGGGGTGAGGGAGTTAGAGGCAGGACGCCAAGATGTTGCTGCATGATTACGGGGTCAAAAAAAAAAAAAAACACTACTGACGGATTAGAAGTGAGCTGTGCTCTGTTATCTCAATCTGCCAAGGATTGCCTGCATGGGGTTGGGATCTGCCACTGAAATACCTTCCCTTTAACAATCTCACCATACCTGCAGGAAGGATGCAGAACTGGCAGGGGCATCCTTCTTACAGATACATAGAGGCAGCTAGAATCTGAAGACTAGCCCCCCTAATGGTGTTATTATTTCAGGCCGGTTCTCAGGGCCTATGATCAATATTTACTGGACTTCAAATCCCACAGGCAATGGAAGGGATTTCCAGAAGGAACTGAAGGGTTATCATAAAGGAGACGATATATGATCCTGTACCTCTTGCCCATAAGGGTTCTCTACCTGACTTGGCCCAACATTATCTGCCATTAGATACGCAAGCTTACAAATAGGAACGGCCGCATGCCAAGCAAGATAAGTGTGTGTTCAGCCAGAGAAATCCCACCCATCACCAAAGGCATGGAAGTCCTGTGCTGTTTCTGCAGTGGCAAAAATAAACAGATTACGCAATAACGCATAATAATGATGAAGTGGGAGGGTGAGTGTGAGGTTTGCTGTGCAGCTTTGCCAACTAGTTTGCTGCTCAGTCAACCTTTTACCTTGCCTTAACTTGCTTTCAGATACCAGGGAAAATGATGCATGTTGCATTAAACAAAATATCTACCACCTGGTCTACAATTAAATGATTTTAAAACACTTTCGGTTGGTAATTTCGGTCTAAAACTAATATAAACGTAAATATAACCCACCTCACCTTCTTCGTCCTTCTGAAAAACACCAAAGGCACAGTGTCACGGGTGTTAGATTACTGTTGGATCCAAGCACTGCAACTCTGTGGAACAGTGCTCAAGATACCAAGATACAACCTCATTAGAAGCTCAGCATAGAAAAATACTACATGAAATGGAAACCAGACAGGGGAAAATAAAAAGCACTCCAGAAAAGGAATAATTTAGCTCTTGTGGTGTTAATTAGTTGAGCACGAACAGGCCAAGGGCAGAAGGTGAATGGCAAGCAGCAGTACCTATTAGTTGCCCAGAGAGTAGCACATTCCTCAAGACATAACACAGAAATGGGAGTGTGGTGAACTGCTATGTGGTAAGGCACCCCTACAATGAGTAATGAGTAACGCACATGAGGAACCAACGGGAACAAGAAGATGCCTTAATTAAATCTGAGAGTGGCCACTGGAGAACCAGGGAACACATACCTCTGAGATTTATGCTAGAGAGCTGGAGAAGTAGTCCAGGAATGTGGGGGTGGTGGAGAGGGTATGTGCTGGAGGGGTACAGCGATAATTGTAATTGTGTGATTTTGTAGCACTGAGAGACAGAACAAGGAAAAGAAAACAGGCTGGATGGCTAAGACAATCAAGACAGACCCTTTGGGAGTGCAATCTTGGTTGAGTCGGGTAATTGGAGGTGATGGCACTGCGGTTATTTAGTGTCAAAAGAAAAGGTGGAAGACTGAGGTGGTAGTACAGAAATGCGTGCGTGTGGTAATTGGTTGGCAGAGCGTTGGTAGGGACAGTATTCTCCAGGTTCAGGTCAGGAGAAGGAAGATCGATCATCAGATTTGTTCAGGGTTGCGGAAGGCCCCGAAAAAGCTGGAGGTGCCAAATTGAAACAGTGTGCATCTCTCTTTTAGAGGAAAGAGAGACAAATAGATTGGGGGGGGGGCGTGCACTAGGGGAGGAATGAGACAAAGTGTCAGAGCGACGGAGCTCGACTTTGGTCAAGGAACAGACGGCGGCATAAAGAGATGGAGGAAGGCAATAATCAGAACAGGGTTGGGTTGAAGGAAGAACACAGTGGTAGAGAGCGAGAGGCGTTAGTGAATAGAAAAACAGAAAAAAAACGACAGAACATCTGACTCACCAGGGATTAGGAATGAGATGCAGTGAGGAAGAGAGAGTTCAATTAAAAAGAAGTGGGTCATGAAAAGCAAGAGGATGGGTTTGAAGCAATGAGTGCAGAATATCTGAGAGGGTTGTCTTGTTAGAGCAAAGATTCATGACCTTCATGACCTTCTATTATTGCGTGCATTTGTTGTGATGTGTTCAGGTAATGGAATGCACTTGGGATTTGGAAAAAATTAAAGTAGCTCTTATGTTGTTTTGGAAAAGAAAAAAAAAAAACTCCACTCTTTACAGCATTAAAATCCTTTCAAGCCTCAGATAGCCTTTAAATTGGTTTTTGGCCCTTTAAATTGATACTTTCCCCAAAATAGATTGAATAATGAGTAAATACTAGTTGTGCTAAGTCTTTAAATCTAACTATTATTAGCTAATGAGACCAATTGGTTACTTAGGGTAGCGTTCCTTCAAAATGCAAGACCCAAATAGGAGCTGTCACACTTTTATCTTGTTTGCCCCATTATTTACAAGAATGTGCTTTTTGTTCGAATTCAGAATCACTCTTCAGATGCGCTACTCTCTTCCCTCCTGAAATGACTGATAAGAGCATAAACATGTAAATCCTTTAGGAGGAATTAACACAAGACGCACTGAATGATGTGTTGCATTAAAAACCCAGAATCACTTCACCTCACTACTCTCTTACCTCCTGAACTGACTGATAAGATAGTAAACACATAAATTGGTTGAGAGAAAGTAGCAAAGACGTGGCGCGTGATGTCTTGCGTCTTTTTAAATGTATATGTTTTGCTTAAGGTTACAAAGTGGATTTTTTTAGGCAAGTGCTTGGGGATTACTTTTGCACTGTCAATCAAATCCAAGTTGAGGTACAGAACAGGAAAAAAAAGAGGTAGGAGGGATGGAAAGATGGTGCCAGGAAGAAGAGGTGAGATGAGATGAAGAGCCTCTGACTCGGCAAACACTTCGGTGAATTTTCACCACGGTATCGTCATTGATTCGGATATGCAACGGATCTAAAAAAGTCTACACACCCTAACACTGTTAAAAAGCTAGGTTTTTGTTATGTAAAAAATAAAAATAGATCAAATATATTAGAACATATTCAGCTTGTACAATGCTGTTGAATGTAAACCGACACATAACTGAGAAAAAAAAGATAAAACATTTAAACATGTAAAATAACCATTCCATAAGTATGCATAGCTCTGAATTAATATTTAGTTAAAGCCCTTTTTAATCTTATTACAGTCTGTTAGCATAAGAGTCTATCAGCTTCTTGATTTGGGAATATTTTCCCGTTCTTCTTTGCAAAAATGTTCCAGATCTGTCAAATTGCAAGGGCATCTCCTGTGTACAGCCCTCATCAGGTCCCCCCACAGAGTTCTATAGGATTTCGGTTTGAGCTCTGGCTAGTTGTCATATGTAGGAAGCCACTACATGTACTTGCCAGAAAGAGTTGCAGCTCCATGAATATTTGCTGTAGGTCTCTTGACAGCCTCTCTGACCAGTTTTCTTTTTGTCTTCTCATCTATTTTGGAGGGACATCCTGTTCTTGGTACTCGTGTCACTGTTATGCCATATTTTTCAACTTGTTGATGATTGTCTTCGGTGTTCCAATGTATACTTAATGTCTTGGAAATTATTTTGTAGCCCTCTACCAAGCAATACCTCAATGAGCAATGAGATCATATTGATGCTTTGTAAGATCTTTGTACTTTTGCAGTAAGATGCAACCAAGAAGATCCTACAAGAACAGTGGAGATTTATTTGGAGTTAATGAAAGTCAATTCAGTTGATTTATTTCGCAAAAGCTTGATGATGGAATTTTATTATTTTGCTAGTGAAATCCAAAGTGAAACATTTCAGAAGGTAAAGATATTACTCATTGCTATTGTACAGGTTGTACATTTTTGGTTAAGTAGCCTTTATTTGTCACATACACATTATTGCACAGTGTAATTCCTTCTTATCCTGATATCCCATCCTTGGAGGGTTGGGGTCAGAGCACAGGGTCAGCCATAATGCAGCACCCCTGGAGTAGGGGGGTTGGGGGTCTTGCTCAAGGGGCCAATGGTGGCAACTTGTCGACCCAGAGCCTTAACCACTTGGCAACCCAGAGCCTTAACCACTAGAGTTACCACTGCCCCATATTTACATTAAAATTAAATGTTGGTGGTAGGGGCACGGTGGCTTGGTGGTTAGCATGTTTGCCTCACACCTGCAGGGTTGTGGGTTCAATTCCCACCACCTGTGTGTGTGTGTGTGTGTGTGTGTGTGTGTGTGTGTGTGTGTGTGTGTGTGTGTGTGTGTGTGTGTGTGTGTGTGTGTGTCTAGTGTTTGCATGTTCTCCCCATGCCTCAGGGGTTTGCTCCCCCAATCGAAAGACATGCATATTAGGCTGACGTGCGTGTGTGTGTGTGCGCACCATGCGAAGGGTTGGCACTCTGTCCAGGGTGTATCCTGCCTTGATGCCTGATGACGCCTGAGATAGGCACAGGCTCCCCGTGACAATGAATAAATGAATGTTGGTGGTGTAGTGCTTAGAACATTTGACACTGTCCTGTCTCTCCCCTGAATGTGGAATTTGCATGCTCTCTCTGTGCTTGCTCTCTCTGTGGGTTTCATTCATGTTCTCCGATATTCTCTCCAGTCCACACTCAAGTGTATTCGGTGACTGGCATCTCTAAATTGTGCATAGTGTGTGAACAAGTGTGTGTGTGTGGGCTAGTGTGCCCAGTGATGGGTTGATATCCTGTCCAAGGTGTCCTCCGCCTTGTGACCCGAGTCCCCTGGGATAATTGGTTCAGAAAATGGATGGATGGAGGTGGTAATTTGAATTGATTTATCTTTGTTTCACATCACAACTTTGTAGATAACTGAATTCCATTGTAAAGTATTAAGACATTCAGTTTTTTTTTATACACAAAATATAACCTTCCTTATAGGATTCTCTCTTCCATTCATTTTTCATCCAGAACCTTATATAATGCTGAGGTCACAAAATACCAAGCAAAAAAAACCCCAACTTCTATTTCTTAATCATTTATTTTTTTCCCCAGTTGAAGTTTAGATAGATTCATCATTAAATAGAACATAAACTTAAGGAAAATAACTGCTTGAAGAATAATTGCATCACCTCCTTGGGCTATTGTTTGAATAATGAATGAGTGTTGATAGTTAGTATTCTAGCCGCATTAGCTTTGGTTCTATGTTTCTGTATCTGCGAGAAATGATCATATACACACTTTCAAACAACAATGATTCGAAGATACACAAATCTGCATGGTGCATCATTACCCACGCTAGCCCCGAGCACTGAAATACTGGCCTGAAGCAATAAAACAGTTCCATGAGTGGGATGATTACATGTAAGCCTGGGCTTTTTTGTCAGGTCTTAAAAAGTGTATCGATTAAAACCCTTGTGGTTGTTGGGTTATAGAAATTAATCACCAACCAGGAAGCATGATGCAAAGCAGAGACAGTGGTATCCCACTGAAGTTCATTAACAGCGCACTTTTATACTTTTATACAATTTACAATTTATAAAAAAATACATGTTTTATTTATCCTCACAGTTTAGGGTAGCTCAGGTACTTGTAACCTGGAACCAGTCAAGCTGACCTTTCTCATGAGCAGGATATTCCCACTGACAGAACCGCCACTGAATGTTTTTTTTCTTTTGCGCCTTTCTGTAAAAACGCTACAGTGTGTTATGTCTGGAAATTAATCAAGATAATCAACAGTTTCTTAAATACTCAAACCAACGTGTCTGGCGGTAATAACCGCGCAACCACATGTTGCTGCCGCTGCATGATTAGATGACTGGATAACAAGCTCCTATAACAAGGTTTGAACCTGATTTTTTCTCCTTGTGTAAGTCTAGTCAGGATAAAGTGGTTACTGAAGTGAATTTTTAGAACCGTAATGTGACCACTTGATTGAAAGGTTGAAGTTTCTGTTCTCGGCTGTAGAGACAAAGCTGCCATATTCGATAAAAGCAATTTTTTTAATCATAATTAAAAGAATTTTTTACACACCGTCTGTATAGTGTTGTGCGATTCTCTGGTTTTGACAACTCTACCTTTTATAGATGATTTTTCACTTTCTGTTCTATTACATATTTTTTAACAATACACAAGTTCCCTCTCTCTCTTTTATTATAAACGAGATACAAGCTCTCAGTTTGCAAAAGTGAGTATTTATTCACTTCGGTCTCTCCAGCAGCTGTGATGGCGCACTGAACTAATCAGAGCAGCTGAAGCTATCGATCACTGACGTGACACAGGCCAGTCTGCCAGGCCTCTGAAAGAAATTGACATAATTGGTGGATCTGTTCGTCATTTTGCGAAGCAGTGAATAAAGGTAAACAGCATCAGCGATCAAGGCAAATCAGGTTGCGGTAATTTGGTAAGCTACATAATAAATGTTAGTCGTCAAGGCGTGCTGAAACCGTGAGAAATTCACCCCAACTTCTGTCAGCTCTGGCTAGCAGTACATCCATCATGTGGTACCCGGACGGCAGGCTGAATTCATCAACGACTTTATGCATTACTTACTAAAATGATAAGCCCTGGTATTCACAGGCTCACTTTGACTTCTGATGCTTCAATATCTTTTGAATAATATATGAAAATATAGAAAATATGAAATTCTAAATTTTAGATGTTAACACATTTGTACCTGGATGAAAAATACATGTCTCAGTCAGAAACTTTCAAGAGTAAATCAAATGGCAGAAATGGTTTAAATTCAAGTATTTGTACTCTAGACTAGACCTGGCTTAAAGATTTAATGTCAACTTATAATAAAAGTATTTATAAACTTGCACAAATTTATATAATGTGTAAAGTTTTACATTTTCCACCATCATAATAGCTTTGCAGCTAGCTAATTATCACTCTAATTATCTAATTATCTCGCTAATTATCTCTCTAATTCTGAAATACCGCATGATGGATGTACAACACTACAAATAAGTCTTAATAATATCTGAATTTGTTTTGTAGCATTTGTTTCATTTGTAGCATTTGTAGCATTTGTAGCAAGATATTTCTCTCTCAAATCCTGAGAAAACTAGCAAGCTAGATAGATCTATACCACTACAAACTTTCGAGTTTCATAGCTGTCTAGTTATGTCTCTAATTCTGTGCTAACTAATAAGCGAGCTAACTAGATTTATCACAACAAACCAGTCACAATGACCTCTACCTTTCTAGCTGTCTAGCTACTTATTTATCTCGCTATTCTAATTAGTTAGCTAACTCAGTATACCTGTCATTACGTGAAACGTTCTTGTATAGATAGCTAGTTATCTAAAAAAAATTCTGACATAATTCGGAATAAAAACTAATCGGTGATGTAAAACAAAGTTATTAGCTAGTGAAGAATATGCAAAGAAAAAATGCATCTGATGTTTGTAAGCTAATGATAGATTTTCCTTTTTACACCAGTACTAATCTAGCAGGTAAGTGTTAGTGTTCTTAAGGCTCGTAACTACCCATTTATTGCTTAGAAGCTAGCTGTCTCTGCACTGTAATGGTGTTTTATTTAGTAGGCAATTTAGCAAATTGAATAATTTGTAATTTTTAATTTGTTTAGCTTAGCAGTAGGCTACATTGTTTCATCTGTCTTGGCTACAGAGATGCTGCTCATGTTGGCTAAATGTAGCAGGGTATTAGCAAATAAGGATTGGTTTTGCCATTGGTAGCATAAATGAATGAATGAATAAATAAATAAACACTTCACTAAATGGATTTTCATGGTCAGGACTGTAACCCAAGTCCATTTACAAACTCTTGTACACCAAGAGGCAATTTAGTCTACCCAGTCCATCTACTGGCACATTTTTGGAGGTTGGAGACAACCTGAGATCCTGACTGAACCTCATACAGACATAGGAGGACAAGTGAAACTCCACACATATAGTAACTTGGGTGCAGGATTGAAGTGGACACCCAGTGATTGATTGGAGTCCAACAGAGGATCCACAGTGATCCTGAACTGGATAAAGCACTTCCTGAAGTGGAGTGATGAATAAATGATGCTCTGAGTCTGTAGTAAAAATTTATGGAATAAACTTATGTTAGCTTGGATTAGCTCCCAAGGTATAGCCTAGGGCTCCACAGACCCCAAGGTTAAGTGTGGCCTTCAAACATGTAGCAATACTTTGCTAAATAAGAGAAACATGGATATCACAATGAACGTGTTGCTTAATACTACACAAATCCCTAACAGCTGACTGTAAACAAACCAGACCTGAAACACTACAATCCTTATGACATGGAGCATGTATAAATGGATAAATAACAATATTTGTCCCTGAGTCAAGGCTGAAATTTCCGGACTCACAGAATCCAACAGCGGCGAGCAGTGGAAACTCCAGGGGAAAGAGGGGAGAGAGAGAAAATCAACAAGAGTATCTCTGAACTTTTGACCCGCACGGCAGCCGTACAGCCAAGAGCTATTTAAATGGGAGTAAATGTTTTGGTGCCAATCAACGTCGCTCCCCACAGGAGCTGTTGAACAAGAGGGGGGACGATTGCAAGTCCATCATTATTCCATCCCACACCTGCTCCTTCATCACCCCCATCGAGCCCTCCCCATCACTTGCCATCCCTCCCTCATACCCCTCCCAGGCCCTACGCCCCCCTGGAGGTGGATTGCTCGCACTTCCTGTCAGTTTCTACTTATCAGCGCCAGAAAACTGGAGCTTGTTGCCATAGAAACAGCCACGGTGAGGGGGGAGGAGGGGGGGACTGCCGCATTGCTGGACTTGCGTATGTATGTTCCTGTGTGTGTGTGTACGTGTGTGTATGAATGAGACAGAAGTGGCTACGACGTCCATGTGGTCAAATTTGAATAAACTCTGTTTATGTAAGCATGGCCAGATTATGCGTAGGCGCACGAGAGCTGGCATATGACTCCCATTTTACATATATTGCTCATCCTGTTTTCCGAATCGCGCTAAATGCACAATGCAAAAAAAAAAAAAAAGTTTAGTTAGTCCACATGCTGGCCTGAATTGACGCTGTTAAAGAACTTCCTCTTTCTAACGAACGTTCAATTTACCATCTGCTAGCAAGATGCGCAAGAGGTCACACCCGTGGCTCAGGTTCGGCCCTCGCCGTGATGAGAAGTGTTTTATTAGTCAGTCGGTGAGAGTTAGGGAGCGTGACACAGGCCCATTTTCATTCTGCCGCCGTACCGTGGCCTGTCCTCGGCTATATTGATCCCACAATCTCATCAAGCACGTTTTCTTGAAGATGCAATTTCCAGCGTGTCGCCGCAGTGCTTTGTTCCAGACAAGTCCGAAGCGATTGATCCTGGATCGTCCCTCTCAACTCCTTCTGCCAGCCATGCCAGAATGGCCTGCCTCAGGTTGCCTTTAAAGTCCGTGATGCCCTCACTTATCAAACGAGGGTCAGGGTGAGACTGGAGACACCTGCTCCGGCACACAGGCTAAAAGTAGGAGTGAAGCCTCGCTGACAGAGAGGTAAGCACAGAAGGATAACTGCTCACATGTCGTGTTTTCTTCTGATCCATGTACAGTGATTTGTGTGTGATAATGTAAACAAACAGCTAAAGATCTCATGCATAGTGAAAACTGCCTTCCACCATAAGGGCTAGAACTGTTTGCTGTCATCCATTACAGTGGCATTTAAGAAGGCTCATAGGATTTTCATAAAAACACACACACACACACACACACACACACACACACACACACACACACAAAGGAGAGCAACAGGATTTTGTGTGACCTTCACCATAATGTGGATTCTTTGATACTGGGGCTAAAAGAAGCAACAAAAAAACAACAACAAGGGAGGAATAAAACATTTTTAACACCCCCCCCACACCCCCCCACACCCCCATCACTGCTAATATGACCACCAGCCATGTGCAGTGCAGATATTGATATCCCGTAACCTTTATTATAACAAAAACATTATCATGTTGTAGAACTGAGTCCTGTTCTGATTGTGATGGTTCTCTTTGGCAGCCATCACATTAGGGAATCCTTTCAGCATCATCATGCATCTTTACATACGCCATCTGATTCGTTTCTTAGTTAACAAAATTCCAGAAATATGTGTTGTGGAAATCTCTACACAGCTAAGGCTGTTCTGAAACATACACATACACACCTCAGAAAGGACAAGCAGTCCGTCTCAGACAAACAAACATTGCCAGCATCCCTGCCACATCACTCAGATCCATCCCCTTCCTCCCTCCTGTCATCCTCTTCTGTTTTTCTCTCTGTAATCTTGTCACAAATGCATCGCCAACATGACTAACCCCCTTCCTCATTCTTCCTCTCCTAAACTCTCCCTCCTACTCGTCTTTTTTGTCTTAATTACCATGCCAATCATATATCCCCCTCGTTCCCTCCCTTATTACGCAAAAAAATATCTAAAAAAAAAACACAACACAGAACTAGCAATTTGTGATATTTAATTTGCCGTCAACCCTTCAAGTCTTCACAAACTGAGAGGAAAGTCTGGGATTTAATTGAATGGGTCAGTGGAAGTGAAAAATCCAGATGAAAATAAATAAAAAACAACTCAAGGCAAAATGACTAGAAGTGAATGGCGTGATTAAAGTGGGCTGCGTGCATGTTCCACTCCCTCGCTCTTTCCCTCCTTTCCGTTGCTGGATGTCAAACCTGTCCATCAAGGGCCTTTTTATCTTGAGACAAGATGCGGAGATGCAGACTCGGCGCTGTCTGGCCTTTGCAACATTAATGTCACTGTTTATTTGGGCGTGCACAATTATAAAGCCTGGAGTTTTCCATGAAACACACACACACACTACCCTCTCATTCATGTTTGAGTGACTTTTCCTGCTCTGTTTGTCCTTTAGCCATGCTCGCAAACTTTAAATGACATACCTGTATTTAAATAGCTGTTGAGAGATTTTATAGCAGACTTTTGGTAACATTTTAGACACTGCCTTAATGAAAACCCTCAATTAAAAGGGCCCTTAAAAGCACACAAGTCTGCGACAACAAGAAGCTGTCTGCCATTCCTGGGAGTTAACAAATTAATAGCTGACCTATCATGATGATAAATAATGTAAGTGTCAGTATGATGAATAGCTGTCCCATGCTGCGGGCGTCGTGCTTCCTGTGCTGGAAATCATTAAACCTGATGTATGCATTACTGGACCAGAATATGCAATATTCTGTGCTAAATTCTACGGTTCAAGTCGAAATATAAAATCTGTCAGGAAACATTTATCTGTTTAATTTTTAAGAAATAAAAACACTTGGAAGCATGCTGTTATGGGAAATTATCCCTCTTGTGTCACAGCAACTTGTCAAAATTGGACATGTTAATTTATTAAAGTACGTTTCATTTATTTAAAGTTGTTGGACTTCCACAAGAAAAGAGTCCTATTATCACTTAAGCTATAGTAGCTATGAAACTCAACAGTCTGCTCTTTTCAGCAATTACCAACCAAATTACTCTCAGAGAGAGAGAGAGAGAGAGAGAGAGAGAGAGAGAGGTATTATTTTTTAAAATACTGTTTAACCATTCAGATTTCAGAATTCAATAATCCCATAAATAAATTTTGCTTTATTTGTTTGTTGTAAATTTTCCCCAAATTTCCATAAAGCAAATTCATGTGCCATTTTCTTCACCTCCCCCTACGCTCTCTGCTATGGTACAGTCCACCTGATGAAGAGAAACATACGTAGCCCAGACCATGGAAAGTCGTGACAATATTAAAAAAAAGTGATTAAAAAGGACCACGCAAAAACTTATGTTTAAATATTGTGCTTGGCACTGCAGTAGACACAATACATCGATCCAATAGATGTTCTTCATGTGTCATATGACCCACAGCTATACGTACAACCCCCAGTGCTCGCCTGATCCATCAAACACAAACAGCTCGTGTCTTTCAAGGCATCGACGTGGATCATTCGTAAAAGTGGCATATAATCGAAAGGAAAAAAGCGCAAGCCACAATAAAACTCCACTGGGGATCTGAATTACAAGACAGGATTAAATGATACAAGGTTTTATTCCTCAGATCTGTGTATGGTCATTTGAAATTCCACTACCGGGTACAATTTCACGCCGTAGTCAGACAGTCCGCCTGTGTCGCACTAGGGTAAAGGTGAGCGTATCATTTTTAACAGTCTGCTCGATGTGCGGTTAAATGTGCAAAATCAATATCTGTATCATCACAGCATTAGAGCTAGTAGTAATAGCAATAATACCAATAATTAACAATTGTGCATGGAGACACCTCGAACTAAAATGGAATAAGGTAACGAGTGTCAAACCTCATCTGTAAAAACGCGACTCAGAGGCACAGACATGGATCTTTATCAGGTAATTAGTCCTTTAAATGAGTAACTGGTGCATTTACATAAAAAAGGCAACACAAAGATGTGACTTAAAGGGCAGCATTTCACCTGTTAATTCACTAGGTTTTAATCGCAACTGTAGCCCGTGTGACCTCAGTGACCTTGACTGTGGTATGGTTGGATCTGCTGAGCAAATCTGATGAGCTCTGTCCACTGTAACCTCACATTTAATTGACAGGAGTGGAATTTGATGGGATCTTGTATAATTGTAGATCTGCCTCATGGGTTTCATGCATAGGGGATGTGGTAGCTTAGTGGTTAAGGTGTTGGATTACTGATTGGAAGGTTGTGAATTTAAATCCCAGGGCCACCAAGCTGCCACTGCTGGGCCCCTGAGTTATAAAATAAGATAAATTGTAAGTCGCTCTGGATAAGGGCGTCTGCCAAATGCCAGAAATGTAATGCATTCTGGGACGCTTTACTCATTAGCACGGTTGTAAAGAGTAGTTATTTTATTCATCAAAGCCTTCATGACCTGACTTAAAACTGTTCTCCTCTGACTTCTTGGATCAACAAGGTGTTTCTGTCCAACACTGCATGTTAGATCAGATCGCTGCCTCCAGTTCATTGGCTGATTAGATAATTGCATAAATGAGCAGGTGCTCCTAATAAAGTAGATGTTGTATGTACATAACAGACTACATATTAGACTACAAATCTATGTTAAGTGGCCAACCCAAGTCAAAAGTAGAGAAATTTTGCGTTTTATTTACTATATCTGTGATACGATTAATCTAATCTATGTTAACTGGATAACCCAAGTAAAAGAAATAAAAATGTTGCACCTGGCAACCTTACCTTTTACTATTGATTACAATATCACTGAACTGTGGCTGGGGGGTACAGTGGCTGGGGGGTACAGTGGCTGGGGGGTACAGTGGCTGGGGGGTACAGTGGCTGGGGGGTACAGTGATTGGGGGGTACAGTGGCACGGTGGCTTAGTGGTTAGCATGTTTGCCTCACACCTCCAGGGTTGGGGGTTCGATTCCTGCCTCCGGTGTGCGTGTGCGTGCGTTCTCCCCGTGCCTCGGGGGTTTCTTCCGGGTACTCCGGTTTCCTCCCCCAATCCAAAGACATGCATTGTAGGTTGATTTGCATCTCTAAGTTGTCCGTAGTGTGTGAATGAGAGTGTGTGTGTGCCCTGTGATGGGTTGGCACTCCATCCAGGGTGTATCCTGCCTTGATGCCTGATGACACCTGAGATAGGCACAGGCTCCCTGTGACCCAAGAATAGATCTGATAAGCGGTAGACAATGAATGAATGAATGAACTGTGGCTTAAATACATTTTCCTATTTTAAAACAAATCTAATTTCTAAAAAAAAAAATAGATTCAGGACTATTTTCTCTTCCTCCTTCTTTAAAAAACCCAGAGATTTCTGGAGTTTGTGAAGTGCGGTTGATTATACCTTTAATCTTAAAAACTTCACTCCTGCTTAAAAGTTTTCCACTAGTGATTGAAATCAGATTGGGAATACAACCTACACCTAGAGATTCCATCTCTGGCATTATATAAAGGGTAAATTAAAACTGACTACCAATTGTCTGATATTAGACGGAAGCCTGTACACTACTATAGAGGGCACTTTAAACTCAAGAGGTGAATCAGTTTCAGGAAAAAGCGTCAGCGTTTCTCGAGTCTGATCCTAGCCGTGTTCTGTAAACAACAAACACAGATAGTCTTTCATTTTCACAAGAAGCTCTGCAAAGAAAATACGAGGTGTTATAAACGACACGTTAAAAACAACCCTTGTTTTCACATTTAACGGTGTGTCTGTGTTCGAGATCTCACAGATGTTGCGTCATTTTTTGGTCAAAATGATGAAAACAACCCAGAAAATAGACAAAAAATAGTCATATTTTCAGATGTACTGAGTTACCATGTATTAAAATGCTAGTGTTGCTAATCTAGCACACATATTTACTGCTTATTTCTGATATATTATATGCTTGTCTTTTCCATATACATTTTATGTTTATAAAATGTTTTTGAAATTCTGTGTCATGCCGCGTCATTTATGAGGTAAAACTTAGTAGCTAGCAAGCTAACATTAATGGTAGCTAATTTAACATTGGAAGGCTTAGCAAAACGTCTGCATCTTGGAATTACACAGAAAGGTCTGATCCTAGCAAGTGTTCGCAATTTATACATTATGAGAATTGTTTGAAATATAAAAATGCAAGAATAGCTCGTTGTATATCTTCTTATATCGTCTTTCTTTCTTTCTTTCTTTCTTTCTTTCTTTCTTTCTTTCTTTCTTTCTTTCTTTCTTTCTTTCATGTAAGCTGTAGCTCAGTAAATCAGGTTAATGAAGTAGGTTTTCTTTTAATATCTTCAGCAATGCAGGTACTGTTTCTGATAAAAACACAAAATGCAATAAAAGTGGGTTTTTAATCGATATTTCAGTTAAGCGATGCACAAATGTTCACATTCCGATCACAATACCTAATCAGTGTTTGAGATATTCTTTTTGTTACAGTTAGCCCAACTACAAAGAGCAACAAAAAAAACGGTTAAGTCCATGAGAACACTGCACATTGAAAGACTTCTGAAAGGATGAGCCTGTCCCTTTCCTGCCTGAGCTCATTTTAATCAGCAAGGGGCTGAGGTCCACCGGCTTGTCTAAGGTAATCACCATCAGGGGCCGTAAACTGCCTCTAATTGAATGCTCTCCTCATTGTCATGCATGATGGCATGCAGCCTCCTTGCATGGCTCTCCTCGCGGTGGCCTCTTCAGCTCAGCCCTGCCTCTCTTCGCCTATCTCAAGTCTTCCAACATCATTTTTTCCCACAGATAGAGGAAGAAAGCAGGCCTTGTTCGGAGCAGCTACTTTTACTCAGGGAATCTGGTGGAAAAGGAGGTCAAGCTGAAGGAGGAGGAGAGGGAGGGTTTTTTTAGATTCCGAGTTCATCACTGACACAGTTCGAGTTGATTCTGTTCCTGCCAGTCACCTCACACACACACGCTTGCTCGCTTCATCCGCTTCCAAAAGGTCCAGAAAAATGCCTTTGTGAGTGGACCTTTCTGCCTTCGCATTAACATATAGAGGAGCTAATTCGGTGTGAGTGAGGGGGCGAAACCACCAGGTTAACACAAGGTGACAAGGCTAGGTTTATCCAGACGACACCTAGGGGAAGAACAACGCTTGCACTACTTCTTACTCAAAGACAACTCCCTACAGCGCCGATTACAAAACAAGGTCATCAGTCTAGAGCCTTGCGCTCTTCATTTATAATTCAGTTGCGTATCAAATCTTCTTATTCATAGTAACACATCCACTCGAGGCTTGCATACACATACCTCGGTGCATTTATCATTGATGGCATTGCGCATGGCTATAATTAATTTGTGTGCACTGCCCCGCTAATAGCTACTCTCACCTGCACCCTCTGTACACGCCACCTCTGGCACTCACCTAACAAGGTCAGCACCCGCACCATTACATCGAGTTCTGCGAAGCCCTGGAGTGAGATGCAAAGCTCAGCCATGCTTCCTCATTGATTATTTTCTTCTTCCGTTATTTTTTTTTTTCCCCTCACAATTTTCACCTGGCTGCTTCAGAGAGCTGTAATCATTCTTCACAGACCCCCCTTAGACTTCCCTCTCTTCCCCCCTGGTGGCAGCTGTTGCTCAGTGAACCATCTGGAGAGGCACGAGAGAGCCCTCGTCACCCTCTGCCCCTGATCACAGCTGGCAAAAAAGACGGAGAGTGAAACAGTGGGATGTAAGGAAAGGCATTAGAAAGATGGAGAAACTACAAGCGAGAAATAAAGACTTGTAGTGCGAATCAAGGTATCGTCTGTGTCCTTTAAAACTCTTAGTTATCGCTTCTGGGGTGAAAGGAGTGGACTCTAAAAGAAAGAAGAGTGTTGGTCTTTGGAGGGCAAGTCTGCAAGCTTTATTAAAAATTGGAGAGATAATACCAAGTTTAAGAATGTGCTTACAACAGCATCCTGCTTCACCTCAACCAAAAAACTTTGTTCCTGCTTACTTAGACTCATTTGTCCCTGATCAAAATTGCACAAATTCAGCACACACCTTTCATATGCACTGTTAGTCCCTCTGAGTATGGTATACAGTTATAGAACTGAAATGATTTATAATCTCACTATCTGGCGTCACTCAAAGGAAAGTTCCTTTTGAGTTTTGCATCCTCTCGAGGGTTCTTCCTCATATCACACCATGCAGTTTTTCTTCACCACCGACTCCGCCGACTTGATCTTCGGCACAAATTTACACATTTAAAATTGACATCCTGAGCTTATACATTTCCTCATAGCTGCTTTGTGACAATGTTCCTTGATATACAAATGAAATTCAATTGGATTAAGTCTTGCTCTTTGTTCTTGAATGACCTTGATAAAAAAGTGCTCCTAGCCAGCAATCCTTAGCACTTTGTATACTTAATCTTTAGTTTTTGCAGACTTAGCAAGTTGCTCTACTTCACTGTTTCTTATTATTTATCCTGGCTGAACTACAAGATCAGGAATCACAAACTACAGAAGCCACCTAAATTGTAATGTAAAAGGTACCGTTAATTAGCTTGTATCAGCAGAAGTGAGATTAGATTACACACTACCCCAACACGGTAGAAAGAATTTTGCAAAAAAATATCCCATACCACAGAAATCTCTAATCTGATTGGCCAGAAGGGGTTAATTAATTTCTATTAGCAGCTTAATTGACAGTAGAGTAAATCACAGGTTTACATAAATGCACCTGCTCTAATACATCAGCATTTCTATAGTAACAGCTAGTTCACAGGGGCTGGTTTAGTTCCACATAATCTAGCCCTAATAGTAATAATAAAACTAAACAATGTCTTAGTTAGCAGAGAAACATGTATCACTGTTGATAAAGGGAAGTTTTCTGCCATGGGAAAGTCTTCAAGACAGAGAGCTTTGTGCTTTGTGGTTTCTCAGTAACAAGCTGCATTATTTTTTCTTACCTTCAAGTGAGGAAAAAGAAAAAAATGGTGAAGGAACAACACTTTTCTAATTGTTAAAGGCAGAAGCTTGCTTGTTATTATTTAATTAATACAAAAATGTAGTCACCAATAAATATGCCGAATAAGACGTAGGAAATATAACATAAAAAATAACACGGAATCCGAATATAATATAATAAACAATACATAAAAATAAATATGACATAAATAACATCACCCCAACCTGTTGTTGATTATTTTCTATAACAGCACATGCCGCTATGTTTTATTCTTTACAGCAATTCCATTCGCAGGTCTATAATTCTTGAATTTACTCTCAGCTAGTGTGTAATAAGTGACAGATCTAGTATCACATTTTTATACCATTTGAAACCATGTAGGCAAACGCTTTAAAGCTCATAAATCGTCTCCCTGTGTCTTTCAGCAGAAGGGCTATTGATCTGCGAAAGACAAACACCCCTTCCTGTGCTACGCTTCGACCTCCTCCATCGACAATGATTTCTGCTCCTTTCCCTGGTTAAGTATCCCTGTAAGCCCGTCAGGCTCTGCTGAGGCAGAGAAGGAAAGATTCCCAGGGAAAAGCTCCTGAGGTTTTCTCCTCCTCACATTTAATCAAAGTTGGTGTTGGTATAGTGAATCAGTGTGTCATCCGTGTTGCCTCAGAATCACGCTACCAGTCAGTCATTGAGTCACTGAGTCAGTCAGCAGTCAGTCTGAGAGATTCCAGGAATCCGCCGTTAGCATTCTGCTTAACAGTTACACAGTTCACCGTGTCTCTCTCATCAACGGTCTCAAATCTTTTGATACTGACTATGATTATAGCGAAATCTCTGTTTTCTTCAGGCTTGTTTCAGAATCCCAAGAACCCCAGTAATAGCTTGCTTCTCCATGGCAGCCTAGCAGTGGTTTCTTACCATATGCAAGATTTTTATTCCCATTTTCCTGTTCCCTGTAGTGTGTGCTCTATTTTCGTCACACACTCAGCACCTGCTCATTGGAGAAGCTTCAAAAGGGAAACTTGATTAGGCTGTAGTAACCCCCGACAAACCATGAGGGTCTGAGGTTTGAAGTTACACATCTCTGTATTCTAAATTAGCAGCTGGGAGACCACCAGCTGAGAGTCCACCTGGGGTCTGAATGCCCAGGTGGCCAAAAGCACATGCGAACCAGTCCAGGTGTGACTCGACATTGTATCTAGATAATGATAGAGGCTGCATTCATTTTTAATTCCCCCCCCTTCTTGTTTTCATGAGTCACTAATTAAGAGGTACCTGAAGGAGCTCAGCTCTGGAGAACAGAAGGATCTCATTAGCTTTTCCTGAGGCACTGTGTCACTAGGATTTCCAGTTTGGCTTGCTTCACTGGTCGGAAAGCTCCTCTGAGTTCGACCCAAAATGTTCACCATTAAAGGGAGTGTCGAGTCTTGTTTTAATCATGGGTTTCATTCTCACGCTCAGCATCTGTTTGGGCTTTCTTTCTGGTGGGACAATGGGACACAACAAAGCTTGAAGTATCTCCATCATCCTGAAAAAATGTCTGAAAGGACTTCAAAGCAGAACAGACATATATATATATATATATATATATATATATATATATATATATATATATATATATATATATATATATATTTACATTTTTTCCTGGACAACTATTACAGCAAGACACAGTGACACAATCCCCTTGCAGAGGACTGGGCAGCTCATTAGTCTCGCTGTTTTACCAAGACTACAGGTACTGTACAAAATAGGACTGATGAGACAAGGAAGTGTTTACTGACCCAGAGAGAGAGACGCGCGACGGAGTTCAAGGAACAGATGATACGTCAAGCAAACAGCAATGAATATCATGTTCTGCAATTTAATTAGCCAATGGAAGTTCATTAGCAGGCCTGACAAACGAGACAGAGGCTAGAATCATGCACATGCTCAGAGCTAGATTCTGATTAACTGGCTGGATTTTAACGCACATGGCAGTTTTTCCGGAAGCTTCTTTGTTGTTCTGGGTCTCAGATGAGCAGAACATCAAGATTAGCCAATCCAGGGATTAGTATACTTTGGCTAATGATCATTCATCCTGCTGACCGTGAAGTCCATTTCTCTTGTCTCTTTGATTAGTGAGCCAGAAAATATAACATCATGACAAGCACTCTAATGAATATGAAACCTTTTTAATCTGACTTATGTGCTCTTAAATATTAACAAGTGAAGGATTTGTATTATTAGCGTTTGTCCATCTTGCTCTACATCTGTGAGAGTTCTCCAGCAGCCACTGGGATGATGGAAAGCGCATTTGGCTTCAATGCTTCATTTGATTGCACAGATGATTTTGATATTACGTTTGAAAAAAAAAAAATCCAAAGGGGGGCGGCTCTCAATGGGGGCATGCTAAGTGCTAAGTCACAACATTTTGCAGGTGAGTCACCCTCTAAGTGCAAGGATTGTAAATATAGCACATGCCTCTTCATAAGGATTGCACTCAGTAAATAAACAGGATACGGAAACATGTATGTTCTCTGAGCAAAAAAAAAAAAAAAAAAAAGCAGAGTGCATCTCGTTTACACTTGACTAGCTAATTAGATGCACTCAGCACATTATATCTTCTATAAGATTAAGAAAGGCTTCAAGCTAATAAGGACATTAACTGGTTCTAGTCCCTATCGCATGTGCCCCAGCACTTCACTGACGGCCAGTGTTAATTTAGACTCTCTACACCCGAAGAAGTCAGCCAGCCACTTCAGAGGAAAAATGAAGTGTCAGTTTGAAATACAGCTAAGACGTGGCTATTGTAATTACGCGTAGCTTCACAACTCAGCAGCAGAGATCAGCTTAAGCTAAAATGGGACATGTTCAGCAAAACAAATAGTCAAATAAATGATTAATATGATCAATTTAACTGGATGATGCACCAATAAAAGCCCTGCTATACATTCATACACTCATCCATCCATCCGTCCATCCGTCTGTCCATCCGATCCCTCTTGATAACCACTTTCTCGATCACAATCCAACCATCAACCTTGCTCAATCCTTCCTTCATTCATCCATCTAAATCTGTCTAGATTCCACTAATAACCTCTTTCTCCATCGCTATCCACTATGCATGCATAACCCCCTCCTCTTCTTCCCATCCAGTCATCCATCCATCCACCCACCAATTCCACAGACCATGTCTTTCGAACATTCCCTCCATCAATAAACCGTTCCGCCATCAATCTGTGCATGTATTTTCCCTGTTCACCAGCTTCTTCCTCATTCTATCAACCATGTACCCATCTGCTCATTATTTATCCACCCCTCCATCCATCCAGTATCCCCCTGATTACCCCTTTTTTCATCAATCTATGCATCTATTTTCCCTCTTCACCAGCTTCATCATCATTCTATCAACCACGTACCCGTCAACCCATTATTTATCCATCCCTCCATCCATCTAGTATCCCCCTGATTAACCCTTTCTCCATCAATCTATGCATGCATAAAACCCTCCCAATTTCCTCATATCACAGCTTTGTGTAATTCTATTCATCAATAACTCTCTGCACCCATCTATGCAATTTTCCTAATTTCTCTATCATTCTATCCACCCATGTACACCTCAACCCATTACTTATCCATACATCTCTTCATATATCCAGTACTTCTGATTCTTCCTTTCTCCATCACTCTATTGATGCATTAACCCCTCCTTCCATCTAGACACTCATCTACCTACCAGTTTCTCCATACTCCATCTTTGTCATTTTATCCATCTGAACCATTTTCCCTAATATTCCTTTGATTCATTATGTTCAACCACATCCACAATGAATCAATCAATCAATCAATAAATCAATCGGTCCATCATTGCATCCCTCCACCCCCATCTACCTGATTATTCCCTTCATCACTCAATCCTTGAAATTTCTCACACTTTTGCCCCTTCAATCAATCAATCAATCAATCAATCAATCAATCAATCAATCAATGCATCCCTCAACCCCTATCTATCTGATTATTTCTTTACCATTACTCTATCCATGAAATTTTAGGGAGTTTCTCCCTAAAGTCATTCTTTCTAGCTCATTCTCTTATAAACCCACACCAATCATCTACACCTCTTCCACGTCATCATCCGTCATCAACATTCCTCTGTCACACTATCCATTCAACAACTCCTCCGTCCAACCATCTTTCCCAATCTCCCTTTCTCCATCACTAACAGACACATTGGGGAAATTTAGGCAGTTCTGTAGGTTTTCATAAACATATAAATATTGAGCCTTTTATATATTTTTGCCTGATAGATTTTAGATACTAATATTAAACCTAAATACAAATTGACTGTCAAAATGAGGACTGCTCCATCCATCCTTCCTTCCATCCTTCCTTCCATCCATCCTTCCTTCCATCCATCCTTCCTTCCTTCCATCCATCCTTCCTTCCATCCATCCTTCCTTCCATCCATCCATCCTTCCTTCCATCCATCCTTCCATCCATCCATCCATCCTTCCATCCTTCCATCCATCCATCCATCCTTCCTTCCATCCAGCCAGCCATGATTATTACATGTGTGTCAAATAACATTGTTCTGAACAGTAATGGATCTCTAATGATGCTCATAAAAGGTCATCAACATCTTAATATAAATCCCTCCATATTTAACTGCCCCAGACATCAAACAAACATGTCTCATAGTTTATTTAATCATATTTTACTGGCTACCAGTTGCTGAGAAACAAGATTAACCATGCAGAATTCCATTAGCCTGCTAGCTAAACTCGGAACATAGAAATATTTAGGTGACAGCCAATGAAGTACTGGAGGTTCCTGGAGAAGTAAAGGGTTAGATGGTTTTCTAGTTTGCCCCCTACATTTATCACGCTTTTATCAGTGAAAACTGTCATGAAGGTATTTTATCTCCTACACTTGTTAATAGAATTAATGGTAAGATCAGTTGACAGCATCTTAAATAATTAAAACAACAAATTCTGAGCACCACCACAACTTCTGCTACTGTCTGGCATCCACCCAAAACACATGATCACATCGTACCTCTCAATTAAATGTTGTACAGATCATGGAGTGATTTTATTTAGCATATTTCCTCACCACCCCCTGAAATGAATCCTTGGCATAGGCCACCATATCCATACAAGCTTCTCCCTCTCCAGATGTTGGAGTGTGAATGTAATAAGACAATAAGATAAGATAAGAATTTTATTAATCTGGAAGGAAATTATTTTGCCAGAGACGGCTTCAGATTGCAAAAGAAATAAGTATAAATAAAATATAAATGAGGGGGGGCACGGTGGCTTGGTGGTTAGCAAGTTTGCCTCACACCTCCAGGGTTGGGGGTTTGATTCCCGCCTCCGCCGTGTGTGTGGAGTTCTCCCTGTGCCTCGGGGGTTTCCTCCCCCAGTCCAAAAACATGCGTGGTAGGTTGATTGGCATCTCTAAAGTGTGTATGACAATGAATAAATGAAAAATAATGGAATAATCTATATATACAAAATGTATTCCAAAGTAAAAAAAAAGTTCTAGGCAACTAAGAACATATTGCACATGGTATTATATTAACAAACATTGTTATTATTGTGAAATTTTGATACTGTCAGGGTCCATTGGGTCAACTCTGCTCCCCAATGAAAGGGGAGGAGTTATAGAATTTCATTCTGTAGTTGTCTTTGGTGGTCTACTGCTATAATCTGGTCTAATGTTACAGGAACCTAACCAAACCTCAGAGATTTTGTAAATCTGTCTATTACCTTCCAGAAAATGACACTATGTTTTGTTCAATAGGTAATTAATCAGTATCTATTCAACCCATGTCCTTATTTTGTCTCCACGTAATCTTCTAGACGAAATTACTTTGAATGCGGAGTTGTATGCGATACAGCTGCAGAATTTGATCAAATGGGTCAGGGGTGTACAGTTTGTGATCACACCGCTCAGACAGAGGAAAAAAACCCTATTTGTTATATCTACAATGTCATTTACAAAGCCCGGCTGCTGCGGCTCAGTATGAAAAAAACATAAATTCAACACAGAGCATGGAGTCTCTGAGGACAGGTTGTTCTTTAAGCAATGATTGCTGGCTTACCATGTCTGACCACTCCACTATAGATCACTGTTCGTTTGTTATTTGCCCGCCGAATACTGAACCGAATAATTTGCTGGTTGTGTTCATTTCCTAAAGGACTCATTTACGAAGCGTGAGAGACTGTTATATACCAGCAGAGCCACAGATAATTAGATGAAGCAGAGCACATTGCTGAAAGAAAATAGTTTCACAGATAATTTGTATATAAACTATGCTTCTTTTTTATTTCAAAGCAGAAATATTTAAAAAATGATTTGTTATTCATTTTCACTCCTGCACAATGCAGGAGTGAAATGCAGGATGCAAGCATCTATTAGACAAGAAGTTAAATAGGGCTAGACGGTACACAAGGATGGCGGTGAACCAGGTTGACAAAATTAGTATGGTGTAATCCACACATCCAGGCAGAGCTAAATGCTGAGAACGTTAACACCAAGCATCAAGAAACAAAAACAAGAGCAGGAAAACCACTACTGTGAGTTTCTACTACTGTCACTACTATATGTTTCTTCATATTTACCACACTTATTCTGTGCAAGGCTCAAATTCTCAGTAATGATATTCCCTGGGTTGGAGATCAATTTTATTCCCTGAATTGGACTCTAAAGTCACCTTGTACCTGAAGAGAACTTTCATACATCCAAACATTATATCAGTACACATTGAGAAATTTACTCATATTCAGAGCTGAGGTATGCTAGTGCTACATTTCTGGAGGCGTCATTAAAATGACACTGCTTTAATGTTATCCTGAAAATAAGGACTTTAATAATAAGAACACTATTCACTTTTTTTTTTATCATTTCATATTTGGCATATATTTAAGTATGACATCATTTTCCATTTTTTCTAATCATACGTGACAAATTGTTTCATTCATTCATTCACTGTCTACCGCTTATCCGATCTGTTCTCGGGTCACGGGGAGCCTGTGCCTATGCATATCAGGCATCATTGGGCATCAAGGCAGGATACACCCTGGACGGAGTGCCAACCCATCGCAGGGCACACACACACTCTCATTCACTCACGCAATCACACACTAGGGACAAATTAGAGATGCATGTCTTTGGACCTACAATATATGTCTTTGGACCGGGGGAGGAAACCGGAGTACCCGGAGGAAACCCTCGAGGCACGGGGAGAACATGCAAACTCTACACACACAGCAGAGGCGGGAATCGAACCCCCAACCCTGGAGGTGTGAGGCAAATGTGCTAACCACCAAGCCACCCAGGCACCGGTTTGAGATTTTCAGTTATTTAGAATGTTAACATGAGAGCCATGATGATGTGCTGTAAACACTGTGTGAGTTCAATTAAGTCCAGTGCCTCATTCATCTCCAGAAAGCTCTTTTCCCTGTTCAAGGTTACCGAGAATCCTTGGAACACCTCAGATGGGATCGCAAGGCACTGCACACTCAGTCACACCCAGAGGTAATTTGGAGCAGACAATCCACATACTGGAACGTTTTTGAAAAAAAGGTTGGAAACCAGAAAAACCCGAAGGTATGACCACAGAGACATTCTTCACACAGACAGTAACCTAAGCTCAGGATTGAGCCAAGGACGCTGGAATATTATTTGCAGTGCAACCGTGTTCTACATTAGCATGACCTGGTAATACAAACAAATGTAGTAACACATACAGAGGATAAAAACTATGACAGGCAGAAATATTCACTTACAAACAAAATGGAATTAGCCTTCTTAAGGCTGAGAATCTGTGGATTAAATATTGTCCGTATTTACTGGCGAGAAAGGACAGAGTGTCCTCTGCAGAGTGTATGGGTCAACACAAACAGAATTAGGACACTTTTTATTACGTTATCATCGGAAAGAAAAAAGAATCCACCAAGACCAAGCCATCTGAATTCTTTTTGCATAACAGGCTGCGAGTTTTGAAAAACTGCCCGAGTGTGTGGGTGGGCTGCTTTTGGTCAAGTGCAAACATTTTGGCCTTGAGAGAGAGAGACGATGTGTGCCAATAACGAGCCCTTATTAACGCCTCCGCCACTTCCACCACATTATCGCATAACACTTCATACCGCAGTCACGCTCACGCATGATAAGACTTTGTGAAGAGTAAATACTTCCAATACTTTTTTAATGCAGCCGTATATGTTTTCCTTGTCGAACTCCACATAGAGGAACCAAGCCTCCTTTTGTATTTTAACTCTTATTACCAGTACAGAATGGAAATTGACTTGTGGGACATTTTCAATCAGTATAAACAAATAATTTCTGGTTTGGGGCATCCCAGAGAGCAGAAACATTTAAAACAACTAGCCATTTTGGGGTATTTCTTTTTTTATTAAAGCTTTTCTTGCCCCTAGTAGAAATAGAAATACTTGGTAAACTACAAATGTCCTGAGTGTCTACATTCACATGACCTTCATATTAGCCCCCACTATGGTGTGGGAAAGACATTCAATGCTGAACATGGACACAACAAAACTGAAGCAAACTCAATTTTTCAGTCTCTGGTAAAAAGATTTAAATAGATTTTTTTTCAAAGTAGCTAAAAGCTGTTAACTCATCACACTTAAAACAATGGCTTTGTTGAGAGTCGTTGACACGGTGAGGATTTCTGTGTGGAAATGTTTATTTCACATTTTTGGAGGAATCTCCAGTGTCAGCACTTTTTAACAGTCAATGGAAAAATATTACACATTTTCTGTAATATAATAAGAATAATTGTTTGGCATTAATTTCAAGGCAGAATAAAAAACAAACAAGCTGGTGAGGCAAAGAGCTGTTTGTTTTCACCATGATAATGGAAGAGACATTTTGAGAACATTTTAACATTAACTATACCTATAAATGGATAAAAAGTACCATGCGTTATTCTTTTATAACTAACACTAACTCTGCATCATGTTGGGCCTTGTTGAAGTTGGTTATTTTCCTATAACAGCACATCCCCAAGAGTTCATTCATTCATTGTCTACCGCTTATCCGAACTATACTCGGGTCACAGGGAGCCTGTGCCTATCTCAGGCGTCATTGGGCATCAAGGCAGGATACACCCTGGACGGAGTTCCCCAAGAGTTTTATTCCTAATATATGGCATATAAAACCAATATTTATTTCATTCATTCATTCATTCATTCATTCATTCATTCATTCATTCATTCATTGTCTGCCGCTTATCCGAACTACACTCGGGTCACAGGGAGCCTGTCATTGGGCATCAAGGCAGGATACACCCTGGACAGAGTGCCAACCCATCGCAGGGCACACACACCCCACACACGCACATGCACTGCAGACAATTTAGAGGTGCCAATCAACCTACCATGCATGTCTTTGGACTGGGGGAGGAAACCGGAGCACCCAGAGGAAACCCCCGAGGCACGTGGAGAACATGCAAACTCCACACACACATGGCGGAGGCGGGAATCGAACCCCCAACCCTGGAGGTGTGAGGCAAACGTGCTAACCACTAAGCCACTAAGCTCCCCCATAAAGCCAATATATAATAAGTAATTCAATATATGATAAGTCAATAGTTAATCTTTATGTTCAGTGGAACCTCAACATACAAATGCCCTCCCTTATGCATTTTGGCCTTTTGCAATTTTTGAATTTTGCAAGAAATTTGCATCGGCATACAAAGCATTTTCGACATACAAACGAACCGAATGCTGGATAAGTTGTGCGTAGGTCCGTGAGCCGTTCAAAACTTGTTTGCATCAGTGAAAAGCCGAGCGAAGCCAACAGACGCAAGTTTACGAATATTAGGTTTTTTTTTTTCCTTCAGTGAAAGCCGTTTCAGCAAAGCTGAACCCACGATACCAACGCTGCCTTCGGCGTGTGTTCAAGAGCTACGTGATTTTTCGGGCATTTTTGCTGTTGACAGATCGGTGGCGTGGGTGACCTGTTCTATTTTTAGCCCAAGCTTAATGCACGACTTCCTGTGAGTACCCTTGACATGGAATACTTGGCTTGGGTCAGTTCTTCGTAAGCAGCCATACAGTTTACATACATACACGTTTGTATTGGTCATATTGGTCATATTTTTGGTGGCTGGAACGGATTATCTGCATTTACATTATTTCTTATTGGAAAATTCACACGATAAAATATTTTCGCCTTAAGAATTCGCCTCCAGAACGAATTCAATTCGTATGCCAAGGTTCTGCTGTACATTCCTGCATGTGATACAATACAAAGTTTTTGTTCCATCTTTTCTTACATGTATCAGCATTATGTACTGCAGGAAATGCATCGACTAAGCTCAGAAATTTATACCTTTAACATGATTAAAAAAAATCCTTTCAGTAAATGGCCTGATCCTTTTAAGGGCCTTGAAAAAAAAAAAAACTCCCACACCTCCTCAATTTACCTTTTCAAGCCTCACTTTCTAAAGAGCTGTCGATCTCTATAAATCTCTCTACATCATTTCTGAGCCACACAGCCCTGTCTGTGCCCAGTGTGGAGCGTCAGAGCAAATTGAGGAATGAAAGGTGGGAAAAAGTGGCAGTAAGTGGGTAAAACAGGCTTCACAGAGCGCTACTCAATACCTCGCTGATTTCCAGACCTGGATACAACAGTATCTGAAGTTGCCTGTCGTCATTATGCCTCTTTGCATCTGATTAATCACTGTAATTCTGATAATTGAAAGTCACCCTCGAAAAATGTCGGGCCAGGGCACAGGCAGTTCTGACTGAGTGCTGTTGGATTTTCTATTTCTGTCTGTCCTCTCACCCTGTGCTTCAACAAACATTCACCTTCGATAAATGACAGCCGAACTGCACCAAGCACCACGGGAGCAATTGGCCTAATAAAACAATTAACTAATTAAGTGCTCATTTGGAGATGTAATTGGCTACATGGCCTGCTCGTTTGTATAAACAATCACTTCCTGGTCGTCTTTAAAGCCCAATGTCTCGCTGCTATGCATCAGAATACACAACAGGCCCACGATATCCACATAAGGTCATTCATTCGCCGTAATGGAAGCACAGCCGTCAGACGGGTGTGTACCGATTTGATTTGGCTCACTGCAGCTGAAAAGGGTGTGCCGTCATTTGCTGCCCGTCACTTCTATGACTTTTTAATGAAATCCGCATCGCAGCGTACACATGAATATAAATGCTCACGCCCTCAAACGTCAATCTGTCTCGTGTCGTGCTGTGATCAAAAGGCTCATTGAATCCCTTCAGTGCTTCTCAATCCTGGTCATTTAGGCACTTTTTGCTGTGCACATTTTAGTCTACGGCTCCAAATTTACCTAATTCGACCAAATAAGCTTATTAGCAATCAGATCATGAGATGAAATTGCGTGTGTTCAAGTAGGACTAGGAGAGAGAGACCCTACGTTACCCTACATTATGCATTAGACCTTATTCATAGTTACCAACCTCAGCAGAAAAGTTATGAGTATTTGACTTGTGCACTAGTTTAAGTAAATTTTTAGGGCTCCGTGGATACGTTATGCAAATTAGAAATGCACAAGATGGGTTTTACAATAGCGTCTAAACCACCACCTTTAAACACAAGCGCTTGTTTTTGTCCCAGAAAAAAATGGAATATGGTCTATAGAATGTAAACTGAATCAGAAGAGCAAGCATTGAAATAAACTTCATTATTCAGCAGTTTATAAAATAGCACTTGATCCAACACCTCCTGTTATTTGCTCACAGTTAATTGTGCACACTTAATTAACTTAATGAAGCCACATGACCCTAAATCAATGTCATGAAATTGTAATGTGAAAGTTTGGATGTAAGATATTTCATTGTTTTATTATTTTGGATTGTTAAATGAATAAATAAAATAATGCCAATGTTTTGGCACAAACATGACCACAGTTTGAAGGATAAGCTAATTGAGCATTCATCTGCTATGTAGTTAATTCATATCATAATTATAGCTATAAAATTATATGCGTCATATTTAAATGGTTCTCCGGAGTTGTCTGTATGGACAAAAAAAGTATTTTTTGGATTTGCAGAATTTTAAGGAATAATAATGTTAATTCATGAATATTTAGCATAAATTTCAGCATGACATTTCAGTCAGACTCTGGTGCTGTATTTTCTCAAGTCGATACTACACAAGAAAAATGGGCTTAATTTCAAGGTCAGAATCGTGAATAACCGAGACACGCCTCTATTATATATCGGCAAACTCCACCCTTCTGAGTAGTGCTTAATGTCTTCTCTCAAGTCCCCGAAAATTGACCCTTTAATGATTCATTCAGATCAATAATAGAAGAATATTGGTCAAAAGTGCAAGCTGTGCAGTGAATACTGATCTCCACTTGTCTCAGAAGCCTGGTCTGATCTGCATGCCTGATAGGGAGTTGAGAAACAATCCACATTCTATAAACACACAGACAACCAGGCTTCCTAAGGACCCTGACTGACATCTCATGAGATGCCGGATGCAAATCCTCTGAGCTCGATGCACTAGGAGAGCGAATGTGAGGAGGGTTAAGGCTTGGAACGAGGAGAGATGGTGGGAAAAAAAGGAGGTGAGAAGAGAAAACGAGACACCGGAGATGGGGAAAGAAATGAGGAAATTGGTGCTTGTGAAAATGGCAGGCTGTTTGCACGATTGAAGGGGGTTAGATAGTCTAGGGGATGAAAAAAAATTGATAGGGGGAAAAAACGAGCAGGGATGCAATGTGAGGTTTCAGAAATTCTTGGACAGAGAGGAAAAGGGACTGAAGTACATAATCTTGACTCTGATATTAAGCAGGAAGGATGGTCAAAACAGCTGAAGATTCGCTTCTCTTAACTTTCTCAACAATTTTTCCCTCCATTTTTTTTTTTTTTTGCACACAGTCAGCGGGTTTGTGCCCAGACCGCAGGGAATGGATCGATGTGAGTTTCTACAGCCAGAACATTCCCCTCCATCTCTGTCACACTGATACGGTAATGATAGACCAGAGGGCCGAGGGTGTGTGTGTGTGGGAGGGGGAGTTGCATAGCTGGCAAACTCATTGCAGATGCATTATAGCTGTACGCTCTTGCGTACCGGATGAAAAAGTTAAACATATTAATCACAGAGCCTGAGTGTGCTGCATCTGTCACCAAGGCTCCATCTGAGGAGAGATGTGAGGGTCATGATTAACAAAACTCATCACCCTCTTTTCCATCCCCTTTGAATTCATTTTATTATGTCATATCAATTTGCTGATATTTTAATTCCATCAGCGGCTGCTGAGAAAACCTTTTGACAATTTTGGTGCAATGAAAGATGTCTGGAGCTAATTTGAGGGTATAATCGTAATGTCTTAAAATCTAATTATTTTATATTGCATTAATGAGGCTATTAGGCGAAGTGGATGATGTGTAGGAATAAGACATGTATATATTATACAGGAAATAAATCAATGTCAAACCACCTTGAAGATGATTATTTTCCAATGATGTTGCAACTTGAAGTTTACTATTTGTGTTATAACTCAGCAATTTGCCAATATACAATTTTTTACATTTATAGTGACACTGTGGTGTACCTTCTGTTATCACTTATATAGCAGTTATAAACAGTCCTTTGCCTCACCAGCATCCAATCAAAAATAGTCAAATATTAGACAAACCAGTGAGAGACAAATTCAAGGCATTAGAGTGTAAACTGGAATCCAGACTGGAATCATCTCTTTTTTTTCCAGCTAAAATTCATTACAGCATGCAGAGTTGAGTACTGCACTCACTACACATAAGTTCAATTAGTAAAAGCAGGAATCCTTGACATAAGGTCATGCGCTTACACAGGCATTCAGAGACAGAGCACTTGCTCTCTGAGGGGTAATATAAAATTCCTCTGTACCTTTGTAAATGAATTCAACCTGTTCAATTATGTAAGATTGGTAGAGTTTCTTTTTTGCAAGAATGTCATCAGACATTTTGTGAAACAGATCTGGATGAAAATTCCACTTTAGAAACTTAAAGGCCGAACGAAGATTCATGGCTAATGCCAAGAGGAAGGGGGATGGAGGGAGAAGTGGCTGCCTCTAGTGGCTTCACTACCCTTGAGCAAGGTCTTCAGCACTCAAGCAGATCTAAAAACATTAATATGTGTGAAAAACAATTTTTTGTACATGCTTTACCAATGACACCATCATGGCTATGAAGCAGAACCAGGACCAGGTGTGCAGAATTCTGCATTGTTACACACAATAGCCAAAGCAAAATGAGGTCCATCTGACCCCCCTCATTAGCCTCCTAATATATTTTTATTTGGCCAGCAATTTGCTGCTGTACAAAAGAGAGGAGAAAAGAACAAAAATAAAGTGCTGCGTTATGAGGTCTATTTTTTGCCTCTGTGCTATTCTGTGCAAAGCCAGGTGGCAAAAACAGAATGCTATATGTTATCCAACAACAGTAGCCTGTCAGCTTACATTGATTCAAACCGCAAAAAATATCTTTTGCCATCATTAGTTTGGGACTGATAACTGGAGAACTCTGTAATGTACCAAAATATGAAGCTCATTTTAGATTCAATGATGCTAGGGCTCCTGTACAAAAAGTAACTGCCAACATTATCTCAAATATATCATCCTAGCTCTCTAAACTTCTTTCCATAGCCAAATCCTGATGCAATTCATGCACATTTTTCAGAACTAGAACTAAACAAAAATAACATGACTGTCTTCCTATGTCCACATGGGTTTCCTCTGGGTTCTCTGATCTCTTCCCATCTCCCAAAAACATGGCCATAATTGGATTGTTGATGCCCAGAGGTGTGTAAATGAGTGTTTGTGTGGAGTCCACAATGCCCCCACATACAGCGTATGTGTATTCCCACACCATACCCAACATTCCTGGGATCTGTTCTAGATCCACAGCGATCCTCAATAGGATAAAGCGCTTACTGCAGAGGCAGATGGCTGCCATCATAATGTTAATGCATTCCGTGACATTGTAAGGTTTTGTTTATTCTTTATGTTTATAGATGATAGAAAGTCACACTGTCTTAAACAACACCAGCAAGTTTTTCATAATTTTTTCAATTCAATTTTATTTGTATAGTACTTTCAACAATGGACATTGTCTCAAAGCAGCTTTACAGAAGATAAGAAATATAGTACAAAAAGTTCAAGACTAATATTAGATATTAGACAAAACCTTTAAGGTTAATATTACACTTATATTTAAATTTATTTGTATTAATCCCGGGGGCACGGTGGCTTAGTGGTTAGCGGTTAGCACGTTTGCCTCACACCTCCAGGGTTGGGGGTTTGATTCCCGCCTCCGCCATGTGTGTGTGGAGTTTGCATGTTCTCCCCGTGCTTTGGGGGTTTCCTCCGGGTACTCCGGTTTCCTCCCACAGTCCAAAAACATGCATTGTAGGTTGATTGGTATCTCTAAATTGCCCTGTTGTGTGTGTGCCCTGCGATGGGTTGGCACTCCGTCCAGGGTGTATCCTGCCTTGATGCCCAATGACGCCTGAGATAGGCACAGGCTCCCCGTGACCCGAGAACAGATCGGCTAAGCGGTAGACGATGACTGTATTAATCCCTAATTATATATATATATTTGTTTTCCCAGTTCTACCTCACTCCAGCTCAGCTTCAGCTCTAAGTTCTCCACACTCATTACTTATTGTTATTAGTTACTGTCCTTCATGATTAGACATGTTGTGTCTAGTTTATCTCAGCTTTGTTTTGGTTCCTTTTAATAATCGAAAACATGTTATTGTTTAAGTCTTCTTGTTAAAGTGTAGTTAAAGTATTCTAGTTTTCTTTGTGTGCCTCCTTGTTACTGACCCTTCCTAACTCTTTGGGTTACTAGTTTAGTAATAAGTCATAAATTTCTTTTTAAACAATAGGAAAGTATCTATGATGGGCTCATCCTATAGCATAAGAAATAAAAGTAACTTCGTTTGCCATCATGGTCATACTATCAAGGGTATGTACCTATAACTGTGAAACATGTATATAGTATAGTCTACATTTTGCTGTTGTGGATGGGCCTACGATTGCACACGGATACTTTTAAAATTTGCACTTCCCCAAACCATTTTAAGCCCAACTCTCATCCTTGCTTCAGTGAAACAAACCTCACCTAAATAGAACAGTTTTGTTCCTAAGAACTGCTGCTGTAATCGTAAAGATTGTCAACCCAGGACTCCTTTAAACAGAACTTTCTTTGATCTTCTACACATGCATACTGTAATGATATGTAATCACATTTCTGCCAAGAAGACGTGTTCCCTTTGTAGTCCGGTTCCTCTCAAAATTTCTGGATTTTTTTTTTTTTTTTGTAAAGCAGGTTTGTTGCAACAGCTATTGTAAAAAGCAACACTACATGCAAACACAAAACATTTACCCTTGAGGGTACTACCCCAGCAGGAAGGAAAGGTAAGAGTTTAGTCTGTTTCTTTCTGGCAGCCTCAAGAAATGAGACCCACATTTCAGAGCAGAGCTTACAGCTGGGGCTTTATATCCACTTGGTTGCATTTAGCCCTCTTTTGGCCCAGATTTCAAATGCCATGAAAACATTACACATGACTGCATGGGTTACTTTTGGCCCACAGCAAAAATATCCCGACCATCCCCTGACCCTTACGTGTCTAAACCCAACCATATTTGGTCCAGTATCATGTTCATCTTGTCCTGCTTGTGTTTTGACCTTGATTATGGACTTGCTTATGTGCTGTTTGAGCCTTGACCCCTATGATGGGTTACGTTACCGATAAAAAGTCTCTGCAATTACATCCGACTGCCTTTTGACTTGAATTTGACACCAGCGGTCTGTCAGTGGAAGTTCAAGTGGTCATTGTGCTTTTTGACCTCGCCAGAATAAGCCAGACTAAATCATGCCTCTTCTTTCTCTTTGTTCTTTTGGACCTGCAGGTTTCTAGCTAGAGCTGTAGAAAATAACAGCATTAAAGAGATCTGAGACACTTCCATGAGGCTTTCTGAAGGGGTACAATGCGATGCTGCTCTCTGTATCTGATTAGTCCACAAAATGTTTGTATTTCTATTCAGGTTTGAATGGGAAGTGGGCGTGGCTTCAACTGGAAGGATTTTTATTATTATTATTATTGTTAGTATCATTACTATTAAATATACTTGAACTTTTTTTTGAAAGTTTCTTGACTTTAGTTACATCACTCGAGTTCATAGCTCACCCTGTGGAATTTTCCGTGAAGCTTTTTATCTAATGTGACTGAGTAAGCTAGGGAATTACCTTTTAAAAAGAAAGTCATTCTCAACTCAGCAAGCTGTTGTTTATAGTGTTGCTAATACAAATAGAAACCTATTAAGATATGATCAGATTTACTGTATTTCTGACGTTTGTTACATTCCAGAAAGTTGGATACTATGCCAAAATCTGCTAGTGATGCTGCCAGTGAAAATAGGGTCCTTGAAGCTCCATTTCACAATACTGTACACATGATTTTCCATGAAAAGGTTCTCTTTATAGGATTCAAATGAGAATGCTTACTTAAGAACAGGCTATAAGAAGCAACAGCATAACGTCTTATGTGAATTTCTGGCCAGAAAAATTGTAGAAATACCATTTCCTTCACTTTATTTATGTCACGTTATAAGATCGTTAAGTATTCGGATTCGGATCGCTGAAACTGTTAGTACGCTTCACTGAAAATGGTTTATTTATGTAAAAACATGCTCAGCATGTACATTTTGTTAAAAAAAAAACAAAGTTGTTTGCTTATTTATATTGAAAAGGCTTGACTGAGCTAGCATGTTGCATCTGTTCCTGATGCATGCAGGCTGAAAAGTGTCCTACTCGGCCGGCTTATTACTTGGAAGGGGATCAAACACATTAAAAGGAACCGTCTGCCTTACCATCGGATACGTCTGCGGTCCTCTCGTTCCTTCGAGAGCCCTAATGACGCCTCTCTTATTTGTAGTCGTATTGGAAACACTGCGCGACCTGCTTGCCGGGGTCATGAGCGAAACGAGCAAGACAAGCATCTTTGAAGATTATGATAATGGAGTACAGAGGAGGAATCAGACTTGTGTTGAAATTCACAGCCACGTTTCCCCCTTTTTTCTTATTATCTTTTCGCATGGAAGCCTGTATGAAATATATGAAAAAAGAAAGAAAGGGAAAAAAAGGCCTCGAATAACATTGCTGTTGAATATTCCGGCATAAAATATTCGTTGTAAAACTTATTCCAGAGGTGAGGAAGAAGAAGGCAGCACTAATACAAATAAGTATAAGCCTCTGAAATTATACAGAAAAGCCCTTTTATCAACAAAGAAATGCTAACGCTGCTAATAACGAACGGACGAACGGCGGTGCTTATGTGATCCTTTCATTAGCCGCAAGACACATTAGCTTAATAGTATACTTTTAAGGCTTAAGATCATTCCTAGGGGGAACATAACAATGCAGATGTGTGGCGCATCATTTACTTTAACAGCTGTCTGGAAACTTTTTTGCTTTGCCCTTTGCTCCAAACTGAAGCGATTTGTGCAAACCATGAACGGTTAAGAAGTGCTGTCTTGAATTTTGACACGTATTTACAGATAACAAATCGAAATGCTAAATTAATAGCAGTCTGTGTGCATAGTTCCGGCCTGTGTCTGTTTCCCCAGAGAAGCGCAGTGCGACAGAGGCCATTTGTTTGTCTGTGGAAATGTCAACCTATTAATGTTTTATGAGCTTATCATCATCGCTGATGTGTGTGTGTGTGTGTGTGTGTTTGTGTGTGTGTGTTTATGTTTGCATGTGTGTGTGTGTGGTTAAGTTGTGGTGGCCTGGGAAGAGTGTGCGACCGAGCAAAATAAACATGTTCATTAAGAAACACTTGGCACGGCCCTCGATCCGTGGGAAATAATCACTGAGTGGAGACCTCAGAAGCAAATCTGCACAATTAAACTGCGACTCCAGAAGCTTCTGTGCATCCATAGCACCGGCGTTATCACCCTCCTTTATTGATTCGAGCTTCCACAGTTTTTTTTCTGTCAAGAACATTTTGGAAATTAAATTACTATTATTGGATACGCACAAGAGCACAAAATTTCATCAGTTTTCTATAAAACATTGCTCGTCTCTCTGCATTTCTGCAAACACAAGGAAAGTGCTGTCTTTCTGGGAACGCGCCGCAACTGTCAAGATCACTGCACTCGTAAAAATCTGAAGCCCGCACTCGCATACCAAGCACAGGCGCTACCGAGGCTCCGTCCCCACGGTTTGCAGTCAAGTCTAGTTAATGGAAGTGCTAAAATGCCTTGGATTATTTTCTACCAAATTTTCTTCATTGCTTTCTTTTCTCTCAAGTGTTCACATGGTGGCTGAGAGATAATTGAGCCGAGAGTTACTTTATGTCACAAACAGCGCTCTGGAGATGGTTCAGAATCCATGTGCAGGAGGTTTATTAGCAAATCCAAACCTCATAACGATGTCATAACGATAGCAATGCAGGAAGGCACTGATCTCTAAACAAGAACAAATCAAGGTTGAAAACAAAGGAATGGCAATAACAGTGTACAAGCCTCAGGTGGAAAGGTTGGCAAGACTTCGCAGTGATGCTATAACAGGAAGTGGGCTAGAAGTATTAACTGAACAAGGGAGGGAGACCTCTGCTGACAGGAAGTCCAAAACTCACAGGACAACTTCATCATTGAGGATGTAATGTGATTGGCTGTCAGAACTCCTGTATATCCAGTACACACTTCTTTAACCCAGTATCCAACTGGAGAACAGCACTGGGCACTGTGACACTAGGAGAGTCTCACTGGATTGAAAAGAAAAAATGTTGTTGGGATTAAAAATGGGATTAAACCTGATTGGCTCTTTTCAATGCCAGATATCTAGCTCATAAGACTGTTTTAAATATTTCATCTGAAATGTATAGCTTGAGTCCAAGGTTCAATATCAGGCTTAATTCTTGGCAGTAACTTCCATTTTCTGTTAACAAATGTCAAGGTTTTGGTGTAAACCAATACAAATAGTATAGACAATACCCTGCATGATGTCATGCTGTGGCTCATTTCTTTCTTTGTAAATTTTTTTTTTTTTTTTTTTTTTTTTTTTTTTTTTATAAATGCAGCATCCAGAAGTGTTTTATTCCTCTTATACCACCTGGTAGAATGTGACAATTTTTGTATTCCTTTTAGATTTAATCAGAATTTTAAACCAATTAGAGTTCTGTTTGCTGATGTGGAACATCTGGGAAACAAGTTGTCACTTGACACTTGTCATATAGCAGCTTTCAATACTTGTTCTCTCACCAGCCTCAGGTGAAATTAGTAAGAAAGAAAAGAAATACACACAAGTTGTCATGTTATCAAGAAGTCTAAATTTGTCTGGTAAACAAATAGTGACACTGGAGACTCCTTCAAAAAATCTTACTTTAAGTAAGGGCACACTTTTTATTGTTAGCCTACATGGAGTGTTGGTGGGAATGGGTTACTATGGAAACTATAACATAAGATATTATGGTTGTTGCGTTAAATATGATGTTTTAACGATCTGGAATGAAACACAAGAAACTGCGAAATGAAGAAAAAGTGGAGGAGTGATAGAGTTGGGTGATGGTTGTATGTGGTTATTGCTGTGCATCAGTGTGTTTGTGTCCTCCACGCCTCTGCAGCATCATCTGCATCAGTGCACAGCAGTCTCCGTTGTGCATGGATATTTACAGAACGCAGCACGTCACCGGCAAGTTGTGGGAGGAAAGGGGAAGGGAGGAGGGACAGGTGAGGGGAGAGCGAGTTCCCCAGGAGAGACACGTTGCGGGCATGAGGCGAGCAGGTGATGTGAAGCGTGACGCCTGAGCAGGTGGCGGAAAGATGAATGATGGGCAGCAAGCGAGGCTCGTGGCCAGAGTCCAGCTCAGAGTCGCAGGAGATGCAGAGTCGTGTCACAAGGACGTCAGCTTTGAGCTTTGAGCTTTGCACGTGTGTCACTGAAGTGAGGATTACATCCACCTGTTCGTCCGACACACTAAGTACCGCAGCCAAGTTGTGGCTGAAGTGAAAAAGTTTGTGTAGCAATTAAAGAGAAGATGTCAATAAAGGGTGAGAGAAACAGATTGTGTGTGTGTGTGTATGTGTGTGCGTGTGTGTGTGTGTGTGGGGTGCGGGTTTTAAACTCCAAATGACTGTGTGGGTGTGCTAAGAAATTCTCCCTACTCAGGCTAGATTTGGATTTGGATGCAGTGAGTCATGTCCCAAATGAATGTTTGTGTACGTTGCAGCTTTCCGACCGCTATACGTTTATATGCCCTATTTCTGGTCCTACATATGCCATAACCTTAGCTCATGCTCAGAGTATGGTCTGAGAAAAAAAAGAAAGGAAAGACCTGATAAGCTTAAGTGAGTTTGTTACCTGTAATAGTTTTTGGCATAAGAGTTTATTTATGATGAGTAATAGCTAGTGTAGTCCAAGTAAATCTATCGTATTATCCACGAGCGCGCTTTATTCCATCTCGCCTAATGGATCTTCTGGGGTTAGTACTCATCAGCATATGTTGGTATCTTGACAGCATTATGCACTTGTTTCAGATTGTTGTCTTATTGATACTGAAGCTCTGCCTTTTCAGTGTGACTTATGAGGCAGCCTAGAAAGGAAGGTGTCATGGCAACTGATTCTGTCCTGGACACGGCTCGCACGTTTGGCAAGGGTTCATTTAATGATGTCATCTTGTTGAATAGTTTTGTTTTGTTTTTTTAACAGGAAGAGAGGTTGATGGGAAAGCAAAATGGTTTACTGGCATTTTCTGTATCTATACTGACACTTGCAATTGCACAAATGCTTACTGACGATTGTTATTATTCTCCGTCAGAGGTCTACGTCTGAGTTTGCTGTAGAAAAAACTACATTGAACAGGAAACAAATCGAAATGTAATGTTTTGAGTCACTTTGCAAAAAAAATAGACTTACAATTACAATTCAGTATTTGAATTGCTTTTAAAAATAGAAAGACTGTCCTGTTAGAAACATTAGACACCTTACTTCTACCTGTTTTTTTTTGAATGCCTGTACATTTTGATTGACAGAGGTCATGTAGGTAATGCCCTACGTTTTGAACCTAAATGAAAGCGCATGTTTTAACATGAATTAACAGAATTTAACCATTTATAATTACCTTTACCTGTGTGTTGTGTTATTACACAAATGATACAATATTAGAACAAGTGCAAGAAGACCTTCTGGCCAATCAGAATCAAGGAAAGCACCGATTTCCAAACAAGAGCAAACCCAAAGAGTATTCAAAGCTGAAAACTAAGGATGGCTAATAAAAGGATACAAGGCTCAGACTGAACGGTAGGCAAGACTTCACAATGACCGTATAAACAGGAAATATATTGGAATTACTAACTTAATTCAGGAAGGAGGAAGTCCTAAACAGACATGAGTAGTTTTAACATCAACCTTACATAATGTAGAGAATCTTGTTACTTCAGGTGTACTGGAAAAATATATCTCCAAATATCCTGATGTAATGCTTTCCCTATATCGTCCACCTCTATTTGACATACCCTTAAAGATTCAGCTTCAGCTTGGACCCGTAAATATTTTGAGTGCATGAATCTGTCTTTGAATATGTTTTTGCTAAGCATTGATATAAGACGGGATGGAATTCTTTAAGTGCAGAATCTCAGCTCAGAGATCCTAGTTAATGCTAATGAGCTCTTCTGGGAAGGCGAGGTACAGCAAAGCTTGATCCTTGGGGACGTCCAGTGAATTCTGTCACCCCTCACGTCCTCATGGAGTCAGATAAAGCAGACTCTTATAATGGAATTAATTTCACAATGATAAGACCTTTTTATAAGGGGATTATCTGCCAGGACTCAGCATTAAAAGACCAGATTCTTTTTGTTGTGAAATGAAAAAAAAGAGAAGTCATTTTATTTCAAAGCACCAAGTGAGTTAATTGGTACTAGGCAGGAACAAAATTCGGACTGATAAGCATGACTGTTCATTTTCGCACCTTCTCTACGCTGCTTAAGGACGTCTCCGTTTTAACGCAAAGGGTAAAAAGTCTTCCACGGAAATCATTGGAAGGAATAAAACGTGATGATTTGTGCAGTTACAGGAAATGAATCAGTGACACAGTGGTTCACGCGGAGTAAACAGCCAAGGATTTAAATATTTTTATTAATTGTATCTTTTGTGTGTCTTGTGCACACTTTTACACATATTCATTTTTTTTTGTTTATCGACTTAAGAATTGAGTAGAAAGTCAATTAGTGTCTCTTTCTAGTGTTCTCTCTAGAATTTCCAAAGATGGTAAATATACTCGATTTTTTTTATTTTTTTTATTTCAACAAAGACAAATTATTCACCTGGTAAAAATTTAAGCACATCTTCAATTTTTCCGCTCAAGTTAAAGCAGAAAATTTTACTTACATATTTAAAGTACATGAAAAAAATATATAATATAATAATATATATATAATAATAATATTATATAATAATGTCTGCCTCAAATCAAACACTGATTTTAGCTCCTGATGATTCACTAGTGTCCCTTTTACCAAGGGACCAGAGAAATCATTAGCGAAGGCGAAATATTAACAGCTTTTTCTGTGTTCATGACAACTGGGAACTTTCCAACTTTCCCGCATTAGAGTGCTCCAATGAACTCAGCTGTCTGAAAATCTGATAAGTCAGAATTAAAATGAATACTTACTGTTGTGTGTCTATAAAAATTAAAGACTTGTTCATGTAGTGCTTCATTTAATTTCAAAGTGCATTTGATAATTCACTGTTAATATCTAAGAAATTAAAGAGTAGTTTGATCGAAAGATCCTGCAGAAAGCAAGTTAACATTTCACTGATCAAAGTATCAGCCAGTATTTAGTGATTTCAAATAAAACGGAACTCAAAAGACTGCTGCGTGCTTTGCATTTTGCATTAAGAGCGCCGCCATTTTAAATCGGCGTCATGGAAATGCCATATGTAATCGTTCAAACTAGGAATTTTTGGAAACGGAAAGTCGGAAATATCTCAATTTCCACTTAGTCATGAACGCAATATTTTTTTTGCCTAATCTCTCAAATGATAGCTAGCATGATAGGTGATACAAACTAGCTGGATGCTAATAGCTATTTGTTATAATACAAACCGCCTTCATTAGTACATGTATGTTAGAGACGATCGATTTTAGTGATGTATTTTCCATCTAGTTTTAGGTTTATTAGGAATTTCAATCCTTCATGCTAAAAACTTCCCCGATGCCTTTATATATTATATACCGATGTTCAAAAATGTAGCTTGTAATAAGTATTTTTTTTTCTTTTGTAATATAGGAAGTGAAAATAAAGCTTAAGTAAAGTACAGATGCTTAAACAGGTGCTTATACTTTGAGCAGTATCAAAGTAATTGTACGTTGTTTCCTCCCACCTCTGGCTTTTATGTTTTCTTTATGGGTTGAGGAAAATGTCCAGGTGATACAGATGTTCAGGAATGGAAGCTACCCACCTAAATGACTTTGTAACGACAGTGCAGCACATTTTCAAGGCATTTAACTCATCCTTTGGGAACAATGTGTAACTGGCAGTACATCACATTTGGTCTTAAAAGCCCCTGCTCACCAATCCACTGTGCTTGAAGACTTGAAATAACGTCAGGGGTCATTCAGGATATCTTTTTTCTTGTTTGTACAGATTAATCTTAAATAGCGAGCTTGGATATCTCAAGGGCAAACTTCCTTTTCATAAATTCTGTGTATTGAATCAAAGAACAAAATAACAGCACAATAAAGTAGCTTTCAGTCAGACCCGCAAAGTATTTCATGTGCACTCAAATCTGAGTTACTGCAGCACAAACCAGCGTATGAAAGAAACATTAAATCCAGACCCCAACATTTTCATTTGGACTGACAGGTGCAGAGGCCACGCCTCTTTCGCCTGGGACTGACAGGAAAGAGGCCACGCCTCTTTCTCTTGGAACTGACAACCGCAGAGGCCATGCCTTTTTCTCTTGGACTGACAGATACAGAGGCCATGCCTTTTTCTCTTGGACTGACAGATACAGAGGCCACACCTCTTTCTCTTGAACTGACATATACAGAGGCCATGCCTCTTTCTCTTGGACTGACAGATACAGAGGCCATGCCTGTTTCTCTTGAACTGACAGATACAGAGGCCACGCCTCTTTTTCTTGAACTGATAGATATAGAGGACACACCTCTTTTTCTTGGACTGACAGGTATACAGGCGATGTCTCTTTCTCTTGTGACTGACAGTTACAGAGGCCACGCCTCTCTCACCTGGACTATCAGGTATGTAGTCTGTACCATTTTCACTAGGACTCACAAGTTGAAAGGCCAGACATTTTTCACTAGGCCTGACAGGCACAGAGGCTATGCCTCTTTCTGTGTGATGGACAGGTGTAGGCCACACCTCTTTCTATGCAATGGACAGGTATAGGCCATGCTTCTTTTCCTTGAACTGATAGATACAAAGGCCACACCTCTTTCCCAGGGACTGACAGGTAGTGGGGTGTCTCACTTGGACTGATGGGCAATCAGGCCACATCCACTAACAGGAAGTGACAGGAGGCAGCCATGCCCTTTGAACTAACAGGTAACTAACACTCTTTTTCAAACATCCAAAAAGAAGCCACGCCTCCTCCCTTCTGTGTCAGATAATTACAACTCTCTTGTTTAAAGTGATATTTTATCAGAAGTTTATTATTTTCTCTGCCACTTTTAATCCATAGGTATCTAATAATATAAATTATTAGATATAAATAGAGCCTCTATAAACAGAGCCTCCATTGTTCAGTTGTGAATAACTACAGCTGCATCTTCAGTAACCTAAAACTTAAACATATGTTATTTTTAAAAGCATGCTCATGGCACAAACCTCTTGGCACTTGTACAATTCTCAATTTCAAAGAAATAATACAAGAAATTCAACCTTTGTTGCCCTCTGAAATATATCGCAATGCAGTGCACTGCCCCTGTGAACACACTATACATTGGCTGGGATCAGTCGTGTACGCTTGACGCTCGAAGTGGAGATTACTGACGGTTGCACAGGCAGCGTGGGCGTTTTAAGCCTAAACTGTTCCCTCAAATCTCTGTTATAATGTGAATTGGTTATTTTTCAGACATGCTATTTTGTCCAGAAAATAGCAGGCGAGATTTAGAATAAGAGCTTTTTTTTTCAGAGTCATCTGAGAGAAATTGTGCAAAATTTGACCAAACCTTTTTTTTCGTTCTGCCTGTCGATCTACTCCTCCTAAATCCCAGCTGAAAGTGGTGGACCACTGTTCAACAGGAGGTCAGGATGCAAAGGCTCAGTCTCTGCTGTGAGTCAGTTGAGACAGCTAGCAGTTTTGGTTTGATTTATCCAGGAGCTCATCTTAAGGCCGATCAGTAGAGACCTTCGTAATCTGGAATCAATCAGACTTCACGCTGTCAGATCAAACACGCTCACTCTGCTTTCACAGCGGACTGAATTAGGAAAACGTTCGATGGTTTGATTGCCGTGTCTGTAATGAATGAGTGAGCATTAAAATACTTCTATAATTCTACAAAAGCTGATTTTTTAAATCGTTACCCACTTTTCTGTGCCTTATTTCAATCACAAGTTTTGGCATTTGGGAATTTTTTTTCTCTTCACAAAATAACTTTAATCTGAAAAGATTTGAAATCAGCTTGGGAGAAAACAAAATACTCAGGCATGATTTATTAGTCTTTTAATATTGAAAATTAATGTCGTGTAAATGTTTCTGTGGCCCAAAATAAAATAAATGAAATTCCCATCAGACATTCAGTAACACAGATTTTCTCACATGTGTAAGTTGAATAAAAAGCAATCACCTTTAAATAAACAAGCACTTGATATACATTCAGTCACACCCACAAAACCGATAACGTTAAAACTTCATACAAAGAGTTTTTCTTTTTCGTATATGCCAAATATTCCAATAATGCAGTATGCAGCAATAGTGCAGTGCATCAGCTACTAGAGTCACACATTAATGCTTCATCGGTTTTGGGGGTGCCATTACATTTGAGAAACCTCTTAAGTTCAGATAAGCTTCATAAATCTGAGAAAGTCACATGAAGTCCATATTTTGTAACATAAATGCGAAAAGCTCCTCTTGCATGGGTTGACTTTGCATACTGGAACCTCATTTGCATATCAGAATCTGATAGGCTGTCAGCTCTCATATGTTCAATACTAACGCAGATTTTCCAGAGGTTTTCCGGGTTTCCACTCCTTCACATTTTTTATTTTTTAAGAAAAATGTGACAATGAAAGTGCACAATGAAAAATTAATTCCCCTGAAAAGATTTAATCATCGAAAATACATTTCAATAAAATTCAGGATGACTTTAATATGCAATAAACTGTGATTGCCCCCCCCCACATCTGTAGACTGTATAAAAGGGAAACAGACACAGGCACAGATTTGCTGTCGTTCTCTCGCTTTCCCTCCTTTTTATCTCTTACTCACCGCCTGCTAATAATAAACCAAGCACGTCACAGAAACAGAAGCCTCAGGGGAAATGGTAGACAGGCACATCCCAAAATCCACCCCCATCCCACACACTTCCTATGCAGACAGAGAACACCATCTTCTGCTAAAGTGAGGGAAAGCAAAATTAGCTATTCTTTATTAATCTCCTCAGGGTCAGTGTGGATGTTTTTGTATTCTGTTTTTTAATAGAGGCAGAATCCTGTTCACAAGCCATCCTCATGGGGAAAAAAACAGACATTGGGAGAAAAAAATCTTCCTCATAAAGGAGTATATTAAAATATGTAGCACAGGCATAACGACGGAGTACTGAGATTAGACTGCGATCAGCCTGAAGCGCTGAAGATGGATCATGGTTTACATGCCTAAATGATCCTGCACATGAACACAGAACAGAAATTATGTTAACATGCAGTTTTGCTGGTTTATTCATGGAAGGAGTCTCCAGTTTCAGCTAACTTTTTTCAGACATTTTTCAACACAGTACTTGTGTAAAGTCTTGATAACTGACATTTCTTCTTAACATCAGAGGGTACATTTTCTCATTTGTCTTTGAGAGAGGAAAAAATAAACCAGAAGGCTGGCGGAGGGACAACTATTTATAGCTGTTATAGCGTAAAAGATAACAGGAACCTTCACAGATGTTCCTTAACCTTAAATGTAACTATGAATGATGCCAGAAAGAGTTTTCTTTTGCAGTGATGCCATAGAAGAGCCATTTTTGGTTCCCCAAAGAACCTTTCAATAAACATTTTTCAAAAGAACCCCTTTTGTGCCAGAAAGAACATATGTGTAGTCTAAAGAACCTTTCATTCAAGAACCCTTGTTTTTAGAACAAGATAAACAGACAAAACTATCTTATAAATTATCTTTCACAGTACCGCTAAAAGCAGTCCAGCGATTCTTGTCACCATAGCAACCATTGCAAAAACCATGAAACATAAGTACCATCATATGTCATTATTTGCTTTATAGATAAATATGTTCATGGCTTTGAATGGCAAATTGGATAAAACTATTGTGTCTTGTTTCATGTCATGATCTTTAGTCCATCATGATGTTTAGTCCGTTACATCACCGGGTTTGTTTTTTGACCATGGCTTCGTCCTGCGTGAGGGCCGCAATGAAGCAACATCCTCGTTGTGAATACATCAGATGAGGCAGCAAATCTGTATCTTGCCTAGAGCATCCATGCCGCTGGAGCACCGCATTTTAATGCGCTCCGAGTTTGCTGCTGATTGACAGTCAAAACATGGTGTAAACAGGACAGAAATCAATAAAAAAACATGCCACACAGACGGTTATGGAAATATTACAGAATAAGTTCTGACAGCCGGCAGTTTCACGGCTTTACAGTTGGCATGACAGCTCTGTTAGCGTACTGTATACTGTGTACAACGTCATCTTTTCATGTCATGTTCCTCTGCTAATGAAACCGTTTTGTCCTTACAAGCCCAACAAAACCTGAATGTGTGTTTACAAACATAGCATCAATCACTTTTTTTCTCCTTTATGCCCTTTCTACTATTCTCTCACTATTATCGATTTATTAACATGTTCACATGTTCTGGTTCTCTCGGCCATTCCATGTCAGTAATAATTGATGAGTCAAACATGGCTCCCACTTCTTCTACTCCTCCTCCTTCTTCTCCTCCTTCATCATCTCCAGCTCTACCTCTGCTTTCTTCACTGCTTGTCATTTTCTATTTACACACTTAGTCCCCTTTGATCAAGCCCATGTCTATTCTCTCCATACAGAACGTCGGTCCAGGATGTCTCTTCTCATCTTGTTCCCACTTTTCCTTCCACACTCCTATCTCTCTTGCACCTCGTCTCATCTCCTCTCCTTTCTCCCCCCAAGTGTTATCTTTTACTTCGCTTCTCCTAATAATAACCTAAGCGTGTTGCTGAAACGGGAGGCGCAGGGGACTTGGTGGATGGACACGCAGTCGACGCAGCACACTGCAGGGAGAGTTAACGCCACCCTAAGCGGGATTAGACCACGCCTGGTGTCTCTTATGTATCTTTCTTAATTAAAAACAGGGCTCTGGAGTGCACCAGGCTCTCTGGACACTCTCCGTCTCTGATAGCCTAAATTAAAGCCTGGGAAGCCTTCACGAGGCTTTTGGTTATGAGTGTGGGGTGGATGCGGTTTCGCTACTGAAATAGGTTTAATTAGGCTTGACTAATGAAGTGATGTAACATTTTCTGGCCAGACACGATGGCATGAGAATGTCACAGTATCAGGATTGCAGGCTTTTCTATGTCTTTTTTTTTTTTTCTTTGCATTTCTTGTTTTTTCCAACATGAGGTACTTTGCACAGAGTGATGCTTGGTGGGCGGAGCTAAGGAACCCCTGATCAAGGTAATTAACATACATGTACGCATATTTGTGTGGTGGCCTGAGAAAACCTTTGACCTCCTGGTGATATTTTCTACCTTTACATACAATTTCCTGACCTGAAATGTGTTTCTCCTTTTGCTCGTATCAACCACAAGTTCTGTTTTGTTGTTTTTATGTTCAGCATTGAGTGTTATTGTCATGTCAAACTCCACAGTTGTGGTTAACATGAAATCAGATGTAAAGATTAACGGCCATAAAAGATTAGCTTTCTGTAACAGCGACTATCTAACTCCCCACATCAGCAAGTTAACAGGCTTTTTTCCTTACTTTTTTCTAGCAACTGACAACATGAAATAAACCCACTAGGAAAACTACATGCACTAAATTTGTTTTGTCTACTTTTCTCTTGTACCTAACAAAGCCGCAGACATGTTTTGTGTTTTTTTTTTTTCCTCACTTCTTTCTTGTCATGAATATCAAGACGCTTTTTATCGGAAGCGTCTGGGCAGCATTTTGTTGCGCTAAATCACTGGCTGCCCGGTTTCCCTCGATGGTAATGCGATCAAAATGAAACATATGGACGGAATTATGTGTTGTGTTGAGAGAATGCCAGAATCAATATTCTAACCCTTAACCCACAGAGTTTGGATGAGTTTCTTAAAGTGGAATCGAATTATAGTTTGTTGTGTCTCCTGAGCCAAACAACAAGCAGCACCCATTTGAAGCACAGTAGTGATGTGTGGAAAAAACTGTCGTCTGTACGGATAGAATGGGAGCACTGTAAAAAATAGCGGCTAGACCTTAAGCTAGGAAAGGTATATGTATATATTTCTGCATCTGTTCTCTTTCATCTCTCTCTGTTCATTGGTCTGGATGGAAATTGGCTTCGGGATTCAATCAGTTGCTGATACCTGTGGTGCCTGCATCTGCTACCATATCGCCTTAATGTCAGCGTCTTGTTGACAACGACACCAGACAAGCAAGTCTGCAAGCAAGCAAACAAACAAACAGCAGAGAGAAGGAGTCCTTGGCCAGTGGAGCATAAACATTCAGGTCTTTCAAACAGCCTGGATGCCTCAACCTCGCTTTTTTTCTTCACACACACACACACACAGACACACACACACACACACACACACACACACACACACACACACACACACACACACACACAAGCAAATGCATAAATCTTTCAGGAAACCATCATTCCGTATTCAGCTATCCATCCAGTACTCCAAGCTGTTATTGATCAGCACTCCCTTTTTCGTGCTGTAATATTTGGCTTCACAATTGGGAAAAGCAAGCTCCGCTTTTTTTTCCCTCTTCTCCACACTTTCTGAGGCATATTTGTGGCCAGTGGCACTAAACAGAGGTGAAATCAAGCCTAGAAGAGGTGACATGGCGTGGCGGCGAATTTCAGCAGGAGCTTGTTAAGAAAAGCATGTTCCTCATTTTTACGCTGATTAGTTCTTCCTTTCCCTTTTTTTCCCGTCGGATGCTGTTTTCACGGATGACATTTAATCAGAAGCGTTTGAGCATTACTGCTCTTTTATCTTCCTCTCTCTCTCTCTCTCTCTCTCTCTCTCTCTCTCTCTCTTTCTATGCATCCAGCCATTTTCTGTAGCGCTTATCCTACACAAGGTTGTGAGGAATCTATAGTCTATCCCTAGCACAAGCTGGAGGAGACCCTGCACAGTGTATCACAGCGCACTAATGACAATTTAGACAATTTTGTGACTGGTGGAGGAAACCAAAGAACCCAGAAGGAACCCCCAAAGCACTGGGAGAACATGCACACACAAAGAACTCAGACACAAGGGTATAACTTTTTTGAGAAGTTTGAGAAGTTTGAGGTTTGAGAAGGGGGGGGGGGGGGGGGGCACAAATACCTAAAGTAGATCATTTTTATGCATCCAACACTGTATTATAACAGGGTAGGACGTAACGATATGTAATTGTTACTTATGTAATACAAAAGGATGGGAAAATTGGTAACACAATAGATACACTACTTACTGTATTTGGTACACACGATGCAAGATTGTCACACAATCTCACAAACTTTAATATAAAGAACATTTTTCATTGTCCTCCATCTATCCATGTACCCTAACTATCCACCTCATCTGTCCTCTGATATGAAAACCATTGAGTTATGATCATATTGAGTCTAACATTAATCTAGCATCCAGAGTCTGCTTGTCATACATTGCTGACAGAAAATGCGTGTGAAAATTCAAAGTGAACTCGTTTTCATGATGCACAGAATGTTCTAATCTACGTTAAATATTTAGCTGAAGTTACCTGAAGTTACCTAGCAACAACAGAGTATGTTAATGTTAGCTCAGTCAACGTTAGGCTAGCATCCACAGGTGTAGACAGAAAATATGATTATCTTGACCTGAGCTAATTTACCGAATCAACCAACTCACATCTCCTTTCTTTCTTTCTTTTCATACATGATGACATTAAAGTCATCTGTCGCTGCTTCTGCTGTTTCAGCACTGACTGTGCCACAACCACGATACCTGTTCATTAGAACTTTCAGTGAGCTATTTTTAGTGTGCACACGACGTTAAGAAAAATCATAACAGTGGGGGGGGGCATGTCCCCCTGTCCCCAGTGGAAATTACGCTCCTGCTCAGACATGAACTTAACCCCCAACCCTAGAGGTGCGAGTCAAAACGTTCTAACCACTAAGCCACAGCTCCACCCCCTTATATGAGAGCGATTGAGAAGGGGACCTGTGTAACAGCTGCAGATAAACAGTCATGTTTAGAGCTCGAATCAGCACAGGATCAAAGTCAGGTCTACATGGACCCTCAGGGCCAGCTGGTAAGAGTGACTGAAACATCCGAACACGCATTAAAATGTCAACATGCATCAGGAGAAGCAGACAGAGACGTGACCTGGCCAGATGCGAGGATACACACCATGTGTTCCGACCGGGTCTGGTGTCACTGGGCAGAGCTCTGAGTAGCTAAACACAAGATTTTGTTTTGTCATATTTGCCCTAAGTGGAAACAATAAACAATTATTCATATTTATGTACAGAATTTTGAGGCAGAATTACTTCCTTTTGAGTCAAAGTTCCTTTCTTACATCATCTCAGGGAGTTTTTCCTTGTCACTCTCGCCTCAGGCTTGTTCATTAGGGATAAATTTAAATGTTTTAGTTTATTATTTTTGGCTTAGTGGTTAGTACGTTTGCTTCACACCTCCAGGGTCCTGGGTTCGAGTCTCGCTCCCGCTCACTGTGTGTGTGGAGTTTGCAGGTTCTCCCCCTGCTTGGTGAGTTTCCTCCGGGTGCTCCGGTTTCCTCCCACAGTCCAAAGACATGCTTCTAGGCTGATTAGTCTATCTTTAAATTGCCTGTAGTGTGTGTGTGTGTGTGCCCTGCGATGGGTTGGCACTCCATCCAGGGTGTATCCTGCCTTGATGCCCGATGACGCCTGAAGGTCCCCGTGACCCGATAATAGATCGGATAAGTGGTACAGACAGTGGAAAAAGAATTACCATGTCATGGTTGTGCTGAAATCAGCTCTTGACTACATTACCCATCAGTCTCTGCTCGTCACATGACCTTGTCACACCTGTTCTGTGTTACCCCTAACCAGCAATTACTTAACTTCTGATTTCTGTCATGCATCTCCTGTGTGTTTTCTGTCTGCATGATTTGCTGTTTTGTGTGTTCTCACCATGTTCACAATAAAGTTCTGCACTTACATCCTTCATCTCTCAGGATCCCTGACAAATCATTACCAAGAAACTGCAAAGCACAGCATACTAAAGACTTTATTTACCACAGCTTTATCTCTGATGATAAGAAACTGAATCGATGGCCAATCAGAACTGAAAATTCAACAGCACTGTGGTAAGTCTATATTTATAATGTCTTATTTTAAAACCTATCTAATAGCATAGTACATTAAGTACATGGGAGTAGATAAGGACGGTTGGTTGGGTTGCTATGTTTGCTGGATGAATGAGCCATGCATCATGAATGCTTTTATTCTCTGTCTTTAGGATTTTCAGCCTTCTTCAAATGAGGAATCAAGTTACAGATTTATGGTTTTATGTGGCTAGAATTTTCCCATAACTCCCCCAATTCACTATTGCTTCTTGCTTATAACATCTCCTCACATCCCTCGGAGGAAAACAGCTGCCTGACCTCCATGCCAAGCTTCCGGATGGTGCACGGAGCCAGGGGCACCCTATACTTAGCCCTGACTCGGGGATGTCGGCCATGCATTATTTAGCAGAGGGATAGGTTGAGATGACAGAGGCACAGCCAAGCAGTGCACCAAGTTTCTTATTAGCACCATGCCTTGTCGCTTTCTGTATCACTCTGAGCGCTGCTGTGTCTGTCTCACTCTGACGTTTTTCCCTGATCGTCTCACTCTTTCAGATCAGTGAGATGCTGCCGTTTGATGAAGTAGGTCACTTTTAAAGTTGCAGTCCTTGAATTTGGTCACTAGCTGGAGTGTTTACTCCCCAGCTGCTCCTTAAAGACCCCAGAAATATCCCAGGACGCATTTATCACCTCTCCGCTGGATTATGATTTCGCTGGACGCACTCAATAAATCGTATCAGATTTGGCTGCCGCATTTTAGCCATCTACTGTTGGCTGCTCATCCTCTCTGAATCTGTGCCGTTGCACCTGTAACCCTTGAGCAAAGTATGATTGCACCTTGCAAACTGGAAATTGAGCTCTCGAGCTGATCCACACACACACACAGACACACACCAATCTAAACACATCGGATGAGTTATGAAGAACCTCCGGCACTTTATATTTATGACCACACTTTGATACGGGCTGATGAGCAAACTCCAAAGTGGCTCTGTAAACCACACACGACCTGATACACACTTGTAGTCTGTCTCTCTTTTACACACACACACACACACACACACACACACACACAAACCAGAGGCCGCCTTTTCAAATTCGTCTAAACCTTGTGGCTAAATGACAGCTAGTCAATGCTAGCAGGTGAATGTATTTATTTCTTAATTTATTTATTTATTTATTAGGGGAAAAGACAGACAAAAGATGACTCAGGCACCCCGGTTAGTCTTCAGGGAAAAATTGCAAGGCAGAGACAGAATAGCAGGAGAGACACACTTTCCCAGCTTATTTACACGTAGCACTAGCTATGACAGGTAATTTGGACAAATTCTCCACAGACCTCAGAGCACAAGAGGATGAGGAGAGAGAGAGAGAAGGAAGAAGGGACTGAAATCGGAATCACGAGGGAGGACAGAGGGGAGAAAGCAGCAGGATAGTTATGCATCCCGATTGCCTGACACAATCTAGTTAGCTCAGCAGAGGAAGATAGCAAATAGGCGGCAAGATTTCAATCTGGAACTGAGAAGCGTTTGCGTTTTCAATGGGAGACGCTGGGATGTTGACAGATTCCGACAATTTTATTTATCGGTTGCGTAAAAGATATCAAAAGTATCTTTTGAATCCAATTTTGTTTCGTGTCGGTTTTTTGTTTTTATACCTCAGGAGATCAAGCTACAGGAATGAGACTGAAGAAAAAAAAAAGTGGGGAAGGAGGGGAAAATGGGGGAGGGGAGAGAAGTGGCACCCTAGGTCTACTGATGAATGCCGTCTCGGCTTTTTTTCTCTTGTTTATATCCGTCTGTCATCCCCCGCTCCCTGTCTGTCTCTCTGCGTACTAGCAGGAACAGGAAGCCTGTTGGGTCGTATTTATAGTTAGTGCTCATTGCGAGTAGCGCTGTGCTGTCTGTCAGAGCTCAGAGTAAATTGGAATAAATTTGTTAATGGGACGTCGGTGAGCTCGCAGCGAAGGCATGATGACTCTATTCTTCCCCTTTTTCTCCCTTCATGGCTGTGTGAAGCGAGAGAGAGAGGGGGAGGATGTGTAGGCCTTCTTGACCATAGATAGATAGATAGAAAGAATACATTTTAGTGCAAGTTAAAATCTGTGTATTCTGTGACTCATGCTTTGCTGTACAGGCTTCCAGCAAATGATAACCTTTGCACCACCACTCTCCCATTATCATTACCCATGACACACACACACACACACACACACACACACACACACACACACACACACACACACACACACACACACACACACACACACACACACACACACACACACATATATATATACATATACACACACACACATATACACACACACACACACACACACACACACACACACACACACACACACACTCACTAACTGTGTCAACCCAACTCTGTCACTTTGTCACTCGCCTGATTGCACAAACACACCCCCACACCAAAGCTCGGGCATTAAAATTAGCACATTTAAATTAAACCAAAAAGAAACTAATTAAACTAAAACATTTTTACTCCATGTTGTATTATACAGAGATTCTAACAGCAAAATATGGACTAAATAAATAAATAAACACACACACACGCACGCACACGTACATTTTCTCAAATTGTTTTTGTGTGTAAAAATCTGAAAATAAATATAAAATATTATTTTTTTTAGTTTTTTTACTGTTGCATTTCTAGATTAATTTAAATATTATCTTTATAAAGATTTCTTTTTTATAAAGATGAGGCACTCAACCCTTGTTGAGCCAGGAATGCATGTTTTATGCCAAATCATTGTTTTTGCTTAAAATACTGTGTCTGTTTGATGTTAGACCAATATAAGGGAATAAAATGTGAAGATTTGCAACATATGTTCCACAAATATTTCACAGTTTGTGAGGAAAATGGGCTTGATTTTTGTTTTTCACACCCCGATCAGCCATAACATTATGACTAATATTGTGTTGGTCCCCCTTTTGCTGCCTAAACAGCCCTGACCCATGAAGGCATGGACTCCACTAGATCCCTGAAGGTGTACTGTTGTCTCTGGCACCAAGATGTTAGCAGCAGATCCTTTAAGTCCTGTAAATTGCGAGGTGGGGCATCCATGGATCAGACTTGTTTGTCCAACACATCCCACAAATGCGCGATTGGATTGAGATATGGGGAATTTGGAGGCCTAGTCAACATCTCAAGCTCATTGTTGTGCTCATCAAACCATTCCTGAACCATTTTTGCTTTGTGGCATGGTGCATTATCCTGCTGAAAGAGGCCACAGACATCAGGTGGTGCACAGGGGTCAGCATGGACACCCTGACTGGTCTGCAGCTATTGCAGCCCAATAAGCAACAAACTGTGATGCACTGTGTATTCTGACACCTTTCTATCAGAACCAGCATTAACGTCTTCTGCAATTTGAGCAACAGTAGCTCGTCTGTTGTATCGGGCCACATGGGCCAGCTTTCACTCCCCACGTGCATCGATGAGCCTCGGCCGCCCATGACCCTGTCGCCGGTTCACCACTGTTCCTTCCTTGGACCACTTTTGATAGATACTGACCACTGCAGACCGGGAACACCCCACAAGAGCTGCAGTTTTGGAGATGCTCTGATCCAGTGGTCTAGCCATCACAATTTGGCCCTTCATCAAACTCATTCATCAAAATCCTTACGCTTGCCCATTTTTCCTGCTTCTAACACATCAACTTTGAGGACAAAATGTTCACTTGCTGCCTAATATATCCCACCCACTAACAGGTGCCATGATGAGGAGATCATCATTATTATTCACTTCACCTGTAAGTGGTCATAATGTTATGGCTGTTCAGTGTATAGTTTATTCAACTGAGTAATATTGTATGTTGATGCATCCTGATGTACTTTATAAAATAGAACACAGTAGACAACTCAGATTTCTATTCTCAGCCTACTGGAGCCCAGTATAGATATAATATAAGAGCTACCTAGAGAGAGAAGAAAATGAGGATTGAAAAACAGCTTAAATAAAATAAAATGAGAGACACTGAGAATGGGGATTACCCATCCTGCTCCACTGGAGAATGTAATTGGAGTAAGGAAAACCTCAGCCAGAACTGTGACACCACAAAAAGCTTTCATAGAGAGGGGAAAAGAAGAACAGTATAAATTACAGTTAGATTGCATTTAGACGTCTTTAGAGTTATAACTTGTGGTGAGTGTTGGGAGAGAAGTGACAGCAGATTGATAGGAGAAGTGGGAGTTTTAATTACCTCAGTGATTTATGGATAGTGCATGTTTTAATCAGGCCACGTTATTATGGCGTTATGGCCTTGTCTATTCAGTATCAGTATGAGAGTCAGTCTCAGTCCAAGCTTTCTTTGGTTTAGGTCTCACATGGGTCCTGTTTAGGCCTGAGGTCAGATCTGGGTTCCATATTAGGACAGTCTGTGTGTGATCTGGGACGAATTTTGATTTTTCTCAGGTCTGATGTTTTCCTTTGTGTGCAACTTTAGTTTAAATTCTGAGATGGTCTGACTTGGGTCTGACTTGACTGGAGTCTGCATAAGTTTTGTGGGGCTGGCCTGATTCTAATCCGGGTCTGACTTTGAGACTGCATCTAACCTGAGTCAAATTTACAGGTAATCTAGATCCAATATTGGGCTAAATTTAGTATGGCATTGCCTTAAACAAGAATCGAACACTTGCTTAAACCTGCTCAAAGATTTGACCCAAATGTACATCTGGACCAATCTATGATTAATTTTTTCCTGATCTTCGTGCAAATATAGCATGGTCTAGGACTTATCTGGGTCAGATTTGGGTCGAATTTAAGCTTTTCAGGTTGATCTGGCTCTAATCTAAGTCTACAGAAGGGCCTGGGTTATTTCAAGTACTGAGATGCCTTCGGAGCCCTGAGATACATTATTGAATGAGAAGAGGATGAGGAGGTGATGTAAGTGCGTGGAAACTCCTCATCTAAGCTTAGTGATATTGCTCTTCTGTCCAACATCACTCCCACATACCTCTCTCTTTAGGTCTCCTATGGCTAGCCTTTAGCTCATTAGAGTGCACCGCCGCCAGCTCTTTACTTAGTAATTGGCCCCACAATATACCATTCCATTAACCTACGCAGATCTCCAACAACCCAGCCAATGCACACAAACACACAGTCACAACAAGGCTGAGGTGGGCGGGAGGAGCGAGAAAAGCCAGGGGATGCCGAAGACGAAAAAAAAAAGCATCATGAATATTAAATTTCATTCAGAAATCCTGACTGATGACTCATTAATGACCTAAAACAAACCACACATGAATTTTTAAGGAGTTGGCGTGTGTGTGATCTGGGTGAGTGGGTTAAAGATGAAGGGATGGAAGGGTAGCATCACTCCTTTGGGGGTTTCAAGTATTTCTCCGCAGGAGCTCTTCAACCCTGTATATCCTCCACGTCCTTCATCTCTAGCCTCCTCGCTGACATGCTCCTGGTAGTCAAAACAATCCCAAAGCCTGTGAAGTTTGTTGTACAGGAGGCCTCTCTTTTTGCGGGTGTCACTCTCACTGATGGATTCATGTCTACACTTTCCTTTAAGAGAGCTTTCTGTCTAATCGGTGCTAATTAGCCTAAAGGTCAAAGTTTCTAGTCATTTCTCTCCCTGGCTTTGTCACGGGCAATTTGCGACTATGACGTGTGCATCGCATCTCTTTGGCAGAGGTCGGCAGCAGAAAGAGACGAGCGAGGTGACCTTTGACCCGCCCTTGCCTTTGAGGGATCCGCAGCATTATGAAATTCAAACGCAGACGTGTCCCTGTGGTAATAATGCTATTATTAATATGCATGTCATTTCTATTAACCTCCGCAGGAAGCAAGCAGAGTGTCAGGGAGCTAGACGATTCAGATTAGGCCAAGAGATGGAGGGGACGTGTGGGGTCTCGCCTACTCAACAACATCTGACATTAACACCTCAGTCTGCCCACAAGAGGCCAACAGATGGTTCTGACTCAACAATGTAAGTGGTAAGTGTGTGTTCCTGTGTGTGTATGTGCCCACTCAACATCTTGGCTAATGTTTGCATGTATTTTGAGTAGGTGGTGTGCTGATTTGTGGTCTGAACACAGTGAATAGTGGATATGCGTGTCTAATGATGGGCATTATGACTCACTGATTACGACTGATTTGATTCTCTTCAGCCGACCCCTTCGAGTGAACTCAACGATGCTACTTTGATTTGCTAAAGCAGGCTAAAAGTACTTACAGTATATCGCATATAAGGTTATCTCTGCATCTCTGCTACTCAAGTTCCACTGTTTCACTCTGGTTGCTATGGCAATGTAAATGACTCCTTCTGGTGGATTTTTATTGTCATATCTCACATATATTGCTACAACATACCATTTTGTAAATGGTCAAACAGCAAACTGCAGGATTGTGGGTCTGTGGATGCCTGGTTTTGTTTTTGTCTATAAAAGCACTAGCATGCTGGGCTATAGTATTAGGAATTTATAATCCAGTTTAATTGCAGTTAATAGAATGACAAGTGCTCTACTAAGCAAGCAAGATAATTTAACAAAAAAGATGGAATTAATATAAAACAGACACCTCAGCTTTACTTCCATATTCAATTAATTTACTTTCTAATTAACTTTTAATCTGTTTGCTATTAGTGAAAATTCTGAACTAAAAAATCATATTCTGGCTTCTTTTCAAATGTTACCAGAGATATCCTGTTAAATTAGCTTATTCTTGTTAGTTAGTGTATTCTTAATATTTTAATAATATCTAAAAGTCTTCTCAGAAATCCTGTATGTCTAGCTTGGGTTACCTAGCTGGCTAGTCTTAGCAGTAAAAAATGCTGAGGTATCATGAATGTGATGTAAATGTCTGTTAATTTACTCATATTAGCTAGCTTTAGCAGTGACAATTTTGCACATTGAAGAATATGACTCAAAAATACCTTTAAACCCTTTAGTTAATTTATTCATGTTTGCTAGCTGGCTAGTGTTAGCAGGGGCAGTTGTGAAAATGTATGAATAGAACCAGAATTTTAATTTGCTAGTTAGATTGTGTCAAAAGTTAAAGTGTGAAGAAATACCTGTGAAGCTACAGCATGTTTGCTAGCTGGCTAAAATTATTTGTTAATATGTCATAAAAATGGGGGGCACGGTGGCTTGGTGATTAGCACGTTTGCCTCACACCTCCAGGGTTGGGGGTTCGATTCCCGCCTCCGCCGTGTGTGTGGAGTTTGCATGTTCTCCCCGTGCCTCGGGGGTTTCCTCCGAGTACTCCGGTTTCCTTCCCCGGTCCAAAGACATGCATTGTAGGTTGACTGGTGTCTCTAAATTGTCCGTAGTGTGTGATTGAGTGAATGAGAGTGTGTGTGTGTGTGCCCTGCGATGGGTTGGCACTCCGTCCAGGGTGTATCCTGCCTTGATGCCCAATGACGCCTGAGATAGGCACAGGCTCCCCGTGACCCGAGTATAGATCGGATAAGCGGTAGACAATGAATGAATGTCATAAAAATCACCTCAAAAATCCTTTCAGGCTACGTCATGTTGGCTAACTGGCTAATTTTATTTATTAACATTATAGAAATCATCTCAGAAGTCCTTTCAGACTATGTCATGTTTGCTAACTGGCTAATGTTTATTAATATGTCATAAAAATTACCTGAGAAATCCTGTCAGGCTATGTCATGTCCCTTAACTAGCTAATTTTATTTATTAACATTATAAAAAAATTTATATCATATTTATATATATATATATATATATATATATATATATATATATATATATATATATAAACATTAGCCAGCTAGTGAACATGACGTAACCTGACAGGATTTCTGAGGCGATTTTTATGATATATATATATATCATAAAAATCGCCTCAGAAATCCTGTCAGGTTACGTCATGTTCACTAGCTGGCTAATGTTGTTTATTGATATGTCAAAAAATAAATATAAGAATAAGGTAAACGAGTCGTTCTCGCACCATCTGCTGGGACTCTGTAGAGTTCTGGGTGTACACAAGGTGTGGATGGGAGGAGTGTGACACTAATTGGGGTGTGAACGTGCTTTGACTCTGGTGTAATGAGAGAGTGATGTTATTGTGAGAGTGAGACTCAGCTTCTGCTGTGATTAAAACTGCCACTCGAGCGAAAGCTGACACCACCACAGTACGCTGCTGACATTAAGTGGATGGAATAAGCGCGCTTGTCACTTTGCGCTATATTTAAATAAACCCATCAAGTGTGCATTTCAACCTGCTTCTAGAAAAGATACAAGCATTTCGCAGAGTAGGTCTCCTTACTGGCATACACAAGCATGTTATAAAGTTAGATTTTACATTTAGAGACATTTATTTGACTAGTGTCATGGCTGAGCGAGAAGGAAACGGCAAACCTGAAAAAATATGTATAATAAAATTTAAAGAAAAAAAGTCTTCCACTGGTCTGGATTCATTTTTCTAAAACAAGCTCAGCTCTCTGTGAGTGCAATTTTGACATCTAGAGGAAAAAAAAATCTCAATTTTCCCTTCACTGAACAATAATGGATCAGCTGATCAACTAATGAATGAATAAATAAACAAAAAAATAAATAAATAACAGGGATTGCTAAAAATATTTAACAAAATAAAACTACATTTAATATATTTTCACTTGCTAGGATATTTTTTTTTTTTAAAGCTACCAGTTTGCATTGTGCACAACAAATCATCTTGCATGTAGCACACACACACACACACAGACACACACACACACACACACACACACACACACACACACACACTTCAGAATTCATCATTTGTATTATTTATCAATTTGAATAATTCATCAGTTCCATATAATAACAGTTGAACATCCCAGTTTTATTTATTTATTTATTTATTTATTTATTTATTTATTTATTTATTTATCTATTTATCTATCTATTTATTTATTTATTTATTTGCTGTGTTTTTTATATTTGTCTATTTATTTACCTCTCTTCTGTACAGCTAATTCCATTTTATTTTATTTTTACTTTTTATTCCATTATTTTTTAACTTTAATTATATTTTGACTTTGTTTTTATAACAGTAAGCCATAAAAAGCATTTCCCTGCAATACTGTCTAAGATTAAGTATGTGACTAATAAAATTTGACTTAGAAATAAATAAATAATACAGGCTGTGAAATGGTCCAGCTGCTTAAAGCTAAAAGTGCAGTACAGCAGCAGCAGCACTGTGACAGCATTCCATGATGGTTAAGTTCCGAAAACTTAAACTAGTCATAAAAATCCAACAGCATAATCATCAATCGTGTAATGGCTGAGATGAGCGGCTAACGGGAGCAGGAACAGACGAATGAGTGTACCAGTCTGTTAGTGAGAGCATCTCACTGCTGTACTGCATGTAGTGCAAAAGACTAATGTGCAAAAGAGTGAATTTGTGGAGGCAAACTTCCAATTCCGGGAAAGAGAAGTGGATTGTGAAAGACTCAGCAGAATGATGACCCTGGGGAAAAAACTGTTCCTTAGTACTGAAGGTACTGTGAGGTAACAATGTAACCTGGTGCACTAATGTTCCAGGAAAAATTGCATTCTGTTCATAGTGTTTCTTAATCTAACACTCTATATTTCATATACAAATCAAATCATAACTACGCTATGCACAGCCAAAAGTATAAGCTATTGGTCTCTTGTTGAATAAGGATTCCAGATTTAGTCTTCTCTCTTTGCTGTTATAATATCCTCCACTCTTCTGTGATACTGGAACGTGACTGTGGGGATTTGAGCTACAAAAGTATTAGTGAGATCAGACACCGATGTCAGGTAAAGAGGTCTGGGGTTCAGGAGGTGTTCAAGATTATCCTAAGGTGTAGGAATTTGTTGGGGTTGATTCAGAGTCAGGGTTTTGTGCAGGACACACAGGTTCTTCTACTTTAACCTTCACAAACTGTGCTTGCTTAGTTGACATGCTGGAACAAATTTGGGCCTCTTAGTTTAAGCAGTAGGGGGGCACGGTGGCTTGGTGGTTAGCACGTTTGCCTCACACCTCCAGGGTTGGGGGTTCGATTCCCACCTCCGCCGTGTGTGTGGAGTTTGCATGTTCTCCCCCTGCCTCAGGGGTTTCCTCCCCCGGTCCAAAGACATGCATTGTAGGTTGATTGGCATCTCTAAATTGTCCAGTGTGTGTGTGTGTGTGTGTGTGTGTGTGTGTGTGTGTGTGTGTGTGTGTGTGTGTGTGTGTGTGTGTGTGTGTGTGTGTGTGTGTGTGTGTGTGTGTGTGTGTGTGTACCCTGCGATGGGTTGGCATTCCGTCCAGGGTGTTTGATGCCCAATGATGCCTGAGATAGGCACAGGCTCCCCGTGACCCGAGAATAGATGGGATAAGCGGCAGACAATGAATGAGTTTAAGGGGAAGCAGTTTGGGGAAAACCTGCATTGGTGGTGTCCACAAATTTTTGGGTGTGAGTGTGTAATCGTCATTCCACTAGAAACATTTGGTGACATCTTTGTATTTTTGTGATTTTAATGTGTAGAATGACCAAATTAAGTAAATTAGTCCATCCTCAAGATGGCTGCCTAGTACATACATGTAGTGTGTTTATACAAATAGCATCAGCAAGCAAAAAGCTAAAAAGCCAAACTTCACGTTTGACAATAAACATCTCTTGGAAGAACGAACACAATTGTGCTAAGTGCTCCGTCTTGCATTCTTGGATCGCAACGGCTACGCAAAGCCGTCGTACTGATATAAGAAGATAATACTCTCCGAGTGAGGGGGAAAGGCTTTAAATGCAGGTTTAGGAGCATTTGAATTTCAATGGAAGTCAACGGTAATTGCCGAGAAAGCTGCACTTTGTTTCCAAACATTATTATGGCATTGTGTGGTCTGGCTACACCACATCCGAAACGGTTTTGAATAGTGCAGCGTGAACGCCAACACAAAAGAATCTGGAGACGCATTGTTTCACGAACTCGTCTGATTCGGTCGTCATTCATCAGGCTACTTTTTTTTTCGAGCGCAAGATTAGAGAATCCACCGTATTTGTCCGCAGATCTGTTCTTTAGGAATGGAAATGGAATCAAGCAACATAATGGAAACGATCAACACCGCCATAGCAACATTCTTCTGCCTTTTTTTTCATTGAAATGGCATGCATGGACTTCACAGCAAAACACATTAATTAATTATTTATTTATTATAAACATTAACATTCCACGAAGAAGCAAGGACCTGAGGAAGGCCTTGAATGCAGTGCTTTGATATGCAGCAATGATGGGAAAGAATCTTTTCATTGGAATTCAGAGAACTCCGATGTCTAATACTAAAGTTGAATATGTTGCTGATATACAATGGAAAAAACTTCAGACTATCATAATGTACAGAACATAATTTTAAAAGATGTAGCAAAGCCGATAGCGTTATTATGAGCAACTTCCTGTATGTTTAACAAG
>JAUCMX010000020.1:16795755-16855755 GCA_033459395.1 Hemibagrus guttatus
CAGTTCTTTGTAAGCAGCCATACAGTTTACATGCGCTTCGTATGGTAATGTCGCTAATATTTTTGGGTGGCTGGAACGGATTATCTGCATTTACATTATTTCTAATGGGAAAATTCTTTTGCAATAAAAATGTTCACCCTAAGAACTTGCCTCCAGAATGAATTAAATTCATATGCAGAGGTTCCACTGTAACTATGTTGAACGCAATCAGACCTACAGCCAGAGTCAAAAAGAAACAATTTATAGAATACAATATTGTACTTGAGTACATGGTTCACTGTAATGTTTCCATTACTTACACCCTACAAATAACACGCAGGATAATATATAAGAGGGGCATCTTTACTATAGTGTCTATGGAACTATGGACCTAGAAATATGTAGAAATTAACAATACCTTGCTAGCTAGATAATGAACCTAGCAAGCTACTAAATCTCCAACAGCATTTGGCTATGTTAGCTAGCCAGATAACATTATCATTCATTATGTAGCGTTAATAATAGAGATGGTCTTCACTTCAGCATCGCTTACTTTGTTAGCTTACGTAATTTTGCATTCCGCAAATAGCAAACATTTCGGTTGTTGACTACAGAAGTTTCCTCCCGACTTATTTATCCTTACTCGAGTCATTTTCCTGCTTACTACTTCTTCTTTTACTCAAGTGAATTATTACTACAGTTGCAGAACTTTTACTTGTCATTGCATTTTGTACTCTTTTCTCCACTGCCTAGGGCTAATAGCGTAGGTTTCATGATCGTGATACAACGAGGGATTGCAACCATAACATTTCAGTGATATCGTGGGAGGACTGGAGGAGTCAACTGCACATTTCCGATGCATTACGCTGCACAGCATGGGCTCCGACTCACTTGCAAACATTTTTCTCAGAACTCTGGGTCTTAGAAAAGTACACGAGGCCCTTTAAACAACATAGCACATATATAACAACATATATTTTGATATCAGTGGAAGAAAAGGCTGATGATTTTAATTACTCCAACGCAATCAACAGCAGTTTGCTTGGCTTGTGTACGGCAGTTTGGTGTCATTTGGAAATCCAAAAACACACACAACACAAGCTGAATTTTGTGAGAGGTGGAGTGCTGTTCTAGAAAAAAAAAAATCCTTCAGTAAGATAAGTGGTTCCATAATCTTAGGATCACCCACCTATATTTTTATTCTGTATAAAACCTTGATACAAAACCTTTGTTGGGATTTCTGTTGTAATTCTTGTCAGTTCTTGTGTAGAGATTATTTTTGGGATTCTTGTAAACATTATTGTAGCGATTGTTGTAGCAAGCGTTATTTGGAATACTGTAGGGAATATTGTTGGAAGTGTTGTTAGAAGTGTTGCTAAGAGTCTTGCTGTAATTCTCAGAAGTGTTTTGGGGATTGTTGTGTTATTCTTGGAAATGTTGAGTATGTTGTGATTGTCAGGAGTTGTCTTGGTATTGTTGCTAGTCTTGTTGTTGAGAGTGGTTTTGCTATTGTTGGGAGTGTTGTGGGGATTATCGGGATTGTTTTTGGGATTGCTGTTGGTATCATTGTTGGAAGTGTTGTAGGGATTTTTAGGAGTATTTTTGGGATTGTTGCTGGTACCATTGTTGGGATTGTTGTAGGCATTTTCAGGAATGTTGCTGGTATCATTGTTGGGAATGTTGTAAAGATTTTCTGGAGTGTTTTTGGGATTGTTGTTGGTATCAATGTTGGGATTTCTTGTAGTATTTTTGGGATTGCTGTTGGTATCATTGTTGTAATTTTTGGGAGTGTTTTGGGGATTGTTGTTGTGAGTGTTGTGATTTTTCGGAGTATTTTTGGAATTGTTGTTGGGATTATTGTACAGATTGTTGTAGGGATTATTATTATTATTATAAGTGTTGTAGGTGCTTGTTGTTGGAATTCTTTGGGATTGTAGGAATTAATGTAGGGATTGTTGGTGGTTGTGTTGAAGGGATTGTTGTTGGGAGTGTTACAGAGATTGTTGGAATTAATGTAGGGATTATTGCTGGTAGTGTTGTAGGGACTGTAGAGAGAAGCAACACTTCTGGGAAATTTAGCCAGGTTATGCTCATGTTATGTACTAATGATCAAACACTTCTTGTGCAAATTACATGCAATACAACAGGCATTCATAATAAATATCAAATATTATATGAAAATGGTGTAGTGTGCATGTAATTTGTGGTGTGACAGCCATGCATACATGCTGAGGACACTCCCATCTCTGTGATTTATAGGCTACAAAGCTACAGGAAATTTTCAGAAAGGAGCAATTAGAGATGACCTGTTTGTATCTATTTGGTTTTTGTTCTATATACTATACAAGGATGCACAAAGAGCCTTTTGTGTACAGTGAACACATAATACATATTTGTGTTCATTTTCAAGGATATTTTCAGACTAGCATGAGACTTTTCACATTATTATATAATGGCCCAATTTTGAAACTGTTGGAAAAAGCTCTTTAATAGGGTTCAATCTTGGTTAAAAAAGGGGTATCTGGTTTTACCAGTTACGGCATGTTATTTTCACTCCATGTCTGATCGAGGCACTTTGGTTCTTTTATAAGGCCACAATGTCCTCCAGGTCTCAACAGTCCAGATCCCAGCGGAGCACCGGCATTGTTGAAGTAGCAATCTCCGTTGCTACTTGTCCATTACTCCAGCTTTAGTACTTCCATCTCTATTTTCTCTCTCTTTACCTCTTGGTAGCACTTGCTCTGTCTCTCAAATTCAATCTTACTGTATTCTGCACTCGCCTTTCTATCTAGATTCGTCTTTGGAAGTCAGGGATGTGCAGTACAAATACAGGTGACAGCAAGTTTAAAGGTCCACCACTAAGAGGTCTGTCAAAAATTTTGGAGAATTTAGATATTGTATCTCTCACATGATATGATTTGATATGATTTGATTCTCCACTCATAGGTCAAAAGGGTTTTGGTTATTGATGGAATCAAAGGGCAGAGAGCGAAGAGAGAAGGAGAACGGGAAGAGTACAAGAGATTCAGCGAAAGGAGAAAAGAAGAAAAGGAGAAGAGAGGGACGTAAAGGAGAAATGGAAATAATTGGGAAATGAAAGCGAAGAGGGGGGCACGATGGCTTAGTGGTTAGCACGTTTGCCTCACACCTCCAGGGTTGGGGGTTTGATTCCTGCCTCCACCGTGTGTGTGTGTGGAGTTTGCATGTTCTCCCTGTGCCTCGGGGGTTTCCTCCGGGTACTACAGTTTCCTCCCCCGGTCCAAAGACATGCATTGTAGGTTGATTGGCATCTCTAAATTCTCCGTAGTGTGTGATTGTGTGAGTGAATGAGAGAGTGTGTGTGCCCTGCGATGGGTTGGCACTCCGTCCAGGGTGTATCCTGCCTTGATGCCCAATGACGCCTGAGATAGGCACAGGCTCCCTGTGACCTGAGAATAGATCGGATAAGTGGTAGACAATGAATGAATGAATGAAAGAGAAGAGAAAGTAGCAAAGGACAAAGAGGAAGAAGAAATAGAGGAGGAGGAGACAGTAGAGTGTCATAGTGGTGATGGAGCACCAAACATTGCAGAACTACCTACCTCTTGTCCTGACTGTGTTATTCTCCACTTTGGTTTCTCTCTCTCGATCTCTCTCTCTCCCCCTTGCTCTCACTCTAAAATTTACTGTCTTACCCCCCTTTCCATGTCCATTGTTTGGCTTGGGTAGGTGTGTAAGTGTGTAAATGCAGCCAGATGCTGAAATATTTATTGATCTGTTTTCATCAGCGTTAGCTTTTGTACATTTCGTCTGTCTCTCCTGCTCTCCCATCAGCCTCAGACACCAATCACTGCCAGACATGGAGGAAAATGCTCTACAGCAGACCACCACATAGAGTTTTCCGCACCATGTCATTCCATTGCACTCATATTAAATAGGAATCGGTGGAACGGCCCTGTTGGGATTTAAAAGCGTCAGGTTCTATATAGAGCTCGAGCCACAATTTCAGTACATGTGACTTTTAAAAAAGTAAAACTATTTTCAATTCTGGGTCAAACAAAGGGCATGTAAAGATTATAATGATAATCTAGAGTATCATAGTATTGCGCTTTATGGTCATGATGAGAACATGATGGATGTAATGATTGGATGCTTGATGAAACAGCAGGAAATGGAACACAGTGTTGTTATGCTGGATCCTTCATGCATTTAGAACGATTTCATTCTCAAGCTGCTGAAACCTGGAAGGGTTCTTAAAAGATCTGAACTGCATACGGCTTTATTTACACCATGCATTAAAGAGATCCTGAATATTCTGTAAAATATTATAAACATTTCTGTGATAACAGTTTTACAGTGAAACCTCGGCATAGGAATTTAATTTGTTCTGGAGGTGAGTTCTTAAGGTGAAAATTTGTATTGCGAAACGAATTTTCCCATCAGAAATAATGTAAATGCAGATAATTCGTTCCAGCCACCCAAAAATATGAGGAACATTACCAATACGAAGCGTATGTAAACTGTATGGCTGCTTACAAAGAACTGACCCAAGTCAAGCATTCCATGTCAAGGCTCCTCACAGGAAGTCATGCCACAAAGCTTGGGCTAAAAATAGAACAGATTACCCACGCCACCGATCTGTCAACAAAAAAACGCCCAAAAAATCACCTAGCTTTTGAACGCATGCTGAAAGTAACGTTGTTTTGTGAGTTGACTCTTTCGAAACAGCTTTCACTGACTGAATAAAAAATTGTAAACTCACTTCGGATGGCTTCGCTTGGCTTTCCACTGATGCAAACAAGTTTTGAACAGCTCCTGGACTTACACGCAACCTGGTCGGCGTTCAGTTCGGTTCCGTTCGTATGCTGGAAATGCTTCACATGCCGATGCAAATTTCTTGTAAAATTTTAATTCTTAAGGCGAAAATTCGTAAGGGAGGGCATTCGTATGCTGAGGTTCCGCTGTATATTAAACTATAGATGCCAATATTTATGCTTGCTCAAATTCAAAGCCACTATTTACGCAGAATTTTTAAACATGAGAAATAAAGATGGCAAAATCAGCACTGTGACTAGCGAGATTAATGCTTATGCACAATTTAGCCAAGATTAGCCCTGCCCACTTTTCATAGAAAAGGGAAAAACATTTTGTTGTGAAAAAATGGAACTGAGAAAAAAAAAATCATCAGAAATTCTTCCACACTCAAACATCATCAGTCTTCACATTGAGGCTTGGAAAAGGATATGTGTCTAATCTTCAAATTAAACAGTGCCATCAGACCCATTTCTGCTCTCTGAGATGTGCCAAGTGCTTGTGCTTGTGCATAAAATTAAAATTCATAAAATTGATCTTGAACCACGAAAATTCTGTGTAAGGTTATCACAAAAAAAGGGAAAAACAAACATCTCACACTGAAAGCCTGACTCTGTCCTGAATTTTAAATCAGACTTGAAGCCATATAAAAATGTATTTGTTTATATTGAGAGAAAAAGTCTGATAAGTCGATTGAAGTCAGTTGAAAGATTTTCGGGAATGTTTTTGGGACTGTCGTTGGCATCGTTGCTAGGAGTATTATAGGGATTTTTGGGAATGTTTTTGGATTGTTGTTGGCATAGTTGCTTGGAATGTTGTTCATTCTTTTGGAAACTTTTCTGGAATGTTTTTGGTATCGTTGCTGGGAATGTTGTACGGATTTTGGGGTATTTTTTTGGATTGTTGTTGGTATCGTTGCTGTGAGTGTTGTAGAGATTTTTGGGAATTTTGTTCGATTGTTGTTGGCATTGTTGCTAGGATTCTTGTACAGATTTTTGGGTATTTTTTTGGATTGTTGTTGGTATCGTTGCTGGGAATGTTGTACGGATATTGGGGAATTTTTTTGGATTGTTGTTGGTATCGTTGCTGGGAATGTTGTAAGGATTTTTTGGATATTTTTTGGATCGTTGTTCGCGTTGTTGCTAGGAGTGTTGTAAGGATTTTTGAGAATGTTTTTGGGATTGTCGTTGGTATCGTTGCTGGGAATGTTGTAGGGATTTTTGAGAATGTTTTTGGGATTGTCGTTGGTATCGTTGCTGGGAATGTTGTAGGGATTTTTGGGAATGTTTTTGGGATTGTTGTTGGCAGTGTTGTAAGGATGTTGTTTTTGGAATTGTTAGGATTGATGTACAGATTATTGTAGGGATTATTGATGGAAATGTTGTAGGTGCTTGTTGCTGGAATTCTTTGGGATTGTAGGAATTAACATAGAGATTGTTGCTGGTTGTGTAGAAGGGATTGTTGTTGGGAGTGTAATAGAGATTTAACATTAGGGATTGTTGCTGGGTCTGTAGAGAGAAGCAACACCTCTGGGAGATTAAGCTAAGTTATTTATTGCTAACCCAGATAATTTCTTTGTTTATACTGAGAGAAAAAGTCTGATAAGTCGATTGAAGTCTGTTGAAACCTCACAGCTTCAAAGTCCTGGGTTTGAGCCAGAGCTCAGATTTTTTTAGATGCTTGTGTGGGTTTCCTGCAGATTCTCCAGTTTCCTCCCACTTCCCTAAAACCTTCCAGTAGGTGGACTCTGTACATTAAATTACCACTAGTTGTGTGTGTTTATGTGTGTGTGTGTGTGTGTGTGTGTGTTTGTGTGTCCTCCAGCATTCTCAGGATAGTCCCTGGATCCACCTCATCCGTGATCATGATAAAGTGTTTACTGAAGATGAGCATCTATAAGAAGTTCCAGATTGAGCGTGAAGCCTCATTTACTTTTCATTTACTCCAAACTAATTTAAAACTGTGCCAACTCACATAACACAAAGTACTTTTTTTTGCATCATGATCCATGATGTTGCTTTGATTTCGCTGTTCAGAAATAAGGATGAGTTATTTCGTTCAAATGTACAATAAACAAAACATGCCTGGAACACCCACATGCATATCCTCACACTCGGGTTGTGAGTCTGAAGCTCTGGAGTTGGCAAGATGTCAGATTTTATTAAACAACAACAGGGTGACGTGGCCAAGGGGAAAAAAGGGAAGGACAGCGACTCAGACGGCTTCATCCCGGAGGGAAGGGCAGAGAGCTAAGAGAGAAGGAGAATGAAATGAAAGAGAAGAGTACAAGAGGTTCAGAGAGAGGAGAAGGGAAGAAAATGAAGGAGAAGAGACGGCAGCAAAGGAAGAAAGTAAAAGAGAAAGAAGAAATACAGAAGAACAAATAGATGGATAGGAGAAGGAAACAAGAGAAGAGCAGAGAAATAAGAAAAGAAAAGGAGAAGAGAGGGATGTAAAGGAGAAATGGAAGAAAATGGGAAATGAAAGAGAAGAGACAAAGAGGAAGAAGAAATAGAGAAGAACAAAACAGATGGATAGGAGGAGGAGACAAGAGAACAGGGGTGAGCATCGAAATGAGAAAAGAGAAGAAAAAAGAAAGAGAGATTAAATGGGGTTATGTGAAAAAAGGAAAGGAGGATGTCCAGGGAGAAAGGGGTGAAAGAAGAAAAGTAGAAAAGAAGGAAAAAGAGAAAAAAGGTGGTAAAAGGATAAAAGGACAGGAGAAGGTGAGAAGAAAGAATAAATGGAGAGGGGAGACGAGGACAGAAGTGCACAGAAATGTGAAAATAGAAGGAATCAGAGGGAATGGAAGTGGAGAGAGAGGATAAAAATAAAGAAAATAGAAAGAAAATTGGGAATGAAAGAGAAGAGAAAAAAGAAGGAAGAAGAAATGAGAAGAAAAAGGGCGATTGAAAAGGGAGAGGAGAGAAAGAAGAAGAAAGAAGAAGAGGAGAGGGAAAGAGGAACCTAGACACAGAAGAAGAGAAAGAGCAGAAAAGACAGGGATGAAAGGTATAAAAATAAAAGAGAAAGCTGGGAAGAGAAGGACAGGAGGAAAAAAAAGGAAAAGCCGGATTAGGGAAGAAAGGATTCAAGAGAGTGTAAAAAGTGATGGGAGGAAAATGGAAGAGAGACAGAAGGAAGACAGAAGAGAGAGAAGAGAAGAAAAGAAGAACGGAGAGAAATTAAACGTGAGACGTGAGTGAAAGGGGGATGAACAGAAGAAAGTCTAAAGGAAGAAGACAAAGTGGCAGAGGATGACAGCGAGAAAGAATAGTTGAAGAGGAAGAAGCGAGCCCACGTGTCTGTTCTCTACAGCTGTGCTGAAGTCTCTCAGCTGTTAAATCACACAAATTAAAATGTATACGCAATACATCACTCCGAAAAGTCAGAAACGAGCTCGTTAAAGCCGAATCACTTACACGCACACAAGTCATTATCCTGATTGAGCCGAGGTAAAAGTTTACGACGCGACCAACCGATTACACCCTAGTCCTTCTTCTTTCACTGGTAAATAATATTCCTCCTCTTCAGCATGCAGGAAACTTTTAAACGAGCTCGACGCGTGAAACGCAGCTCTGCTCGGACGTCACTGCTGTAAATCCACAAATGGGGTTCGTTTTTCAGACGCAAATTAAGACTGGGGGAGGATTTACTGCGCTGGTGGAAATTAGTGGCAAGAAATTAGTCCTGAGGCTGCGGAAAACTAAACAGACCATTAGAGGATGGGGACAGCAGTTAAATTCTAGACATGTTAAAAAGAAAAAAGAAAAATCGTACAATTCTTCAAACAGGTTTTCAGGATGATTAGGGTTCCGTCTTCTGCACTTGTTTGCAAAACTAGTCAAACTAGCGCCATTTTGGGAAAAGCTGACATTGTTTCATGTGTATCTTTGCTTCAAAGGTTATTTTGAAGTAATGCCTCATGTAGCAAAGGAGGAAGAAGAAGCAGCACAATTAGCTGAAGTTTAAGTATGTTGTTTAATTACATGAATTCTAGCTAGCTAAAGTTAGTCCTGTTTTGATGTAGATCAATGTGAACTAGCAAGCACTGAATGATTCGTATCACCTGAACGGTTCATATCTTCTTAACAATTCGTACCTCCTGAACAATTTGTATCTCCTGTACGAGTCATACCTCCTTAACAATTGTATCTCCTGAACTATTTGTATCTCCTAAACAATTCATATCTCCTGAATGATTCATATCTCTTGAATGATTCATATCTCCTGAATGATTTGTATCTCTTGCATGATTCTTATCTCCTGAACGATTCAAATCTCCTGAGCGATTTGTATCTCCTAAATGATTCATATTTCTGGAATGATTCTTATTTCCTGAAAGATTCTTACCTCCTTAACAATTCAAATCCCCTGAACAATTCAAATTAAGTTAAGTTGCCTTTATTTGTCACATATACATTACAACACAGTTAAATTCTTTTCTTCGCATATCCCATCCTTGGGGGTTGGGGTCAGAGCGCAGGGTCAGCCATGATGCAGTGCCCCTGGAGCAGGGTGGGTTGGGGGCCTTGCCCAATGGTGGCAGCTTGGTGGTGCTTGGCTTGAACCCCTGATCTTCCGGTCAACGACCCAGAGCCTTAACCAGTTGAGCTACCACCGCCCCCACCTGAACAATTCAGATCTCCTAAATGATTCGCATCTCCTGAACGATTGATATCTACTGAATGCTTCATATCGCCTAAATGATTCTTTTCTCCTGAACAATTCAAATCTCCTGTTATGATTCATACTTCCTTAACAATTCATATCTCCTGAATGATCCATATCTCCTGAACGAATCATTCCTCCTTAACAATTGTATCTCTTGAATGATCTGTATCTCCTGAACGATTTGTATCTTCCAAACGATTCATATCACCTGAATGATTATCTCCTGAACAATTCAAATCTTCTGAATAATTTACATCTCCTGAATGAATCTTATCCTCTAAATGATTCATATCTCCTGAACGATTCATACCTCCTGAATGAGTCGCATCTCCTGAACGAGACTTATCTACTGAGCGATTCATATCTCCTGAATGATTCATATCTCCCAAGTTTGATGTTTTTTGAAACACAGCGTTGCTGAGCAAGTGTAAATTACATCTCAAGGACTGTCGAGGAGGAAATATCTTTTAGAACCCTCCATAAATGCCTGCCTCGTCATTACTGAAATGCTGCTGGCACAGGTGTGACAAATGGTCTAGTGATCCTGTGAAGGCTTGTTTTATCCAATCCATTTTTATAAATACATTTTGTTTCTTTCACCCTTTTATACGATACTGACATAGATGGTGAAAAAAAGGTTGTTATGGTGGTATGAATGCAGCATTAAGTCTCCCTCTAACTAGCATTAGTGCGATTTGGACAGTCCATCTTTGTGTACTCAACAATAAACAGCACGACACAATAGATGCAAAACAGGAAGTGATTAGAAGCATCACATGAAATATAAATGATAAGAGATTATGGAAGCGTAGCATAACGTTAATAGCTGTCTGGAATATAAAGCACTAACATAAGGACTTTCTCCAACAAAGAACTTCTGGAAGTTGCTCCAAGTGTGTGAGAGTCTCTGCCAAATGCTGTGAATGGAAATAGGAATATAAATGTACTGCTGTGCAGATAAAGCAAAGCAATGCAGTAAAATGTGTACCTTTTTTTCTGTTCTGTAGCACTATACTTGTGACTCATTTATCAAACTGTATATGAACAAATGTATTCATAAAGCATTCCAAGGAGCACTTACACAAGAAATGTGGGATTCATGAAAATCCTGTTAATCCGGAAAAACTTTCGCATCCGACATTCCACTTCTGACTTCATGTCAATGTACATGAGGATCCTTACTGATCTGGTGAAATACTTCACATTTAACCTGAAAGAAAGTAATCCGAAACCACCCCCAAATTAAGCCAAATTAGACTAACCATTCATTCAGAACAACAGTAATGGCAGCATATGAACAGAGGAATGGTTTTGAGGCTGTGGTAGCCGATGCGCAGCATTGGCCGAGCTACATTACTGGACAATTTAGAGAATGCCTCGAATAAAACTGCTCTTTCATCATTTAGTCATTATTTTGATGGATTTAGCTTTGTGAGATTATGGACTTTATGGAGTTTCATAGGTGTCGTCAATGTAAATTAGCTGATCTGCATTCATCAACATACAGGCTTGAGAAGAAATTAAATCCGCAAACTTTTATAAATCTGAGATTTTAGTTGGGTTTCACCTACAAAAAAAGTTTACACCAATTTACTAAAAACGCTGATCACAGTATCTGTGTCAAATTGCAAGATCTTGTTCGGATGTCAGAAAAACTACCAATGGACTTGTGTAAAAATTCACCATTTTGAACTTCTTCGTGGTGAACGATTGGGCCACCGATTGGTCTCGGATGTCTCTGTCCTGTGTGTGTAGCATTTGCATGTTCTTCCCGTGTTTCAGGGGTTTCCTCAGGGTTCTCTGGTTTCTTTCCCCATTCCAAAGACAGGCAGTACCGGCTGATTGGCATCTGCCATTACAGTATGTCTGTAGTGTGTAATTGTGCACTGTGATGGAGTGGCACCCCATCCAGGGTGTCCCCCCGTATCCCCTAAGATAGGTTTAGAGGATGAATTGATAGATAGAAATCCAGTACTGCCAAAGACTGTTTGTTACCACAAGGGGCATATGACTTTACCACACTATTTAGTGTTTTTATATGTGGTTTTAGACACAGCCTTTAAATCAGCAGCTCTTCGAAAAAGAATAACATCTGGACTCTGTTGTGTTGCAAGATTAAGTGGATGTTTCAACATAAGAGAGATTTCTAGTACAGGTTTAAAATCCAAATGTCTCCATTTAAAGTATATCAAATAATGTATGTGTTAAAAAACATTAGGTTTTGATCCCATCTGTGATTAAACGAAACCAGCTCTTGGTAGCGCCCTCAGACATTCCATTCCATTGCCTTACATGTACATGTGCATATTTATATATATATATAAAAAAAAATTTTTTATGCTCGTGACATTTTCATCTGCTAATGAGCTCATTATTCATGCCGTTATGAACTCGGCCATTTTGAAGCGCAGGCTACCTGTGGGATCTGCGCTGGTGTAATAACTCAGCGTTAAAAATGACTGCAGTGCATGCCTTTCTTCAGCCAGTACTGCGTCAAACAGCAGGGACCAGGCATCAACACACAGGCAGAGACAGACAGACACGCACACACACACTCACACACACACAAGGCCACTCGTAGGGTACAGCTGGTGTTAGCACCTAAGCCTTTCGCATTGATTTACAGCTGAGCACCTTGTCCTGTGTAAGAAAGCAAAAAAAAAAAAAACCAGTAGTCCCTTGTTCGTGTAAAGAGCACACTTCAATCTGCAGCTCTCCATCTGTATGCTAGTACACACACACACACACACACACACAAATACACAACCCCCAGAGCAAAACTATTCTCCTTCAACAGCTCAATTCGGTGTCTCGGTACAACCTTATAGAGCTAGAATTTTTCCCTAGGTCCACGACTTATTACGTTCTCCCTATATGAGATTAACTATTGATAAGAGATCGATGGAGGCTATTTGCAGCGCGGCTGCGGCGTCTGGTAAATATATAGATGTTCTCTCCCGGTGCTGGGTGCCCTCAGCTCTTTTATTGACTTGCACGAGCCCCCTTTCGCCAGGGGATTTTTTTAAATTCATCTTGCTGCCAGCGCCAAAACAAGTCTGCGTGCAATTGTGGGCACGTTCTAGATTTCTATGCATGTATGAGAATATACCTCATAGAGAGTGTGAGATGAGAGGTGTGTGTGTCTGTGTGTGTGTGTGTGTAAATACATTTCCGTGCATGTGCCATCCTCTCATTTCCCTCCCATCGCTCATTTCCACCTCACTCCGTGACCACCTAAACGATTGCTCTACGCTCTACTAAATGTGGCTCTCTTTTCACTTTTATTCACAGTGAGTCCTTTAGCTCATGTGCATATTCATGTACCGAACAAAAGGGAGAACAGAGGAGGAAGCGGGTAGTATTACAGTAATTAAACACGGCGGACAAACTCGTCCCACACCACCAGCGACCCAAATTCAGTCCCATTTTTTCTAATCACTAAAGACTTATAATGACTGTAATTATAGTAATGAATAATCATTGCACCATGATCTTCACTTATTGTCCTGGATCTAATTGCAAAGCGAGTGGTCAGGATATAATGATATGCGAGAGTCAGATGGGTATGTGCTGAGGGATATCTCTCAGGCGAGGTGTCAGTGACCTCAAGGTGAGCTCAAGGTCACAGATAAAAGCAAAAGATTTGATGCTGGAGACGGAGATTCCCAGTTAGTTTGTTCTCCACGCTCGGGTGATTTCGGGAATTTCTCCACGCACTTGGCGAGGACGTGTTTACCTTTTCCCTTCGCCATATTTCAGAGTTTTACAAACATGTTTTCAGCTCTGCACAACCCTCATGTGCAGTCTGAAAGCCAACCAAAGAGCCAGCAAATCAAAGCATCACTTTGATTCAGATTCAGAATCACTTACTGCATATTACACACAGGTTCTAAAATGATTCTCAGAGGATTGTGGGTTCTTCATACCGTCATATAAACAGATTAGAAATATGATTTGGTTCTTAAAATATTGGCACCCTTTGCAAAAAGGATACCATATACAGAGTAAAATAGTACAGAGTAAACAATTATTATATAATAATTAAATAATTATTAAAACTTATAATTAGCTTTTGGCTGCTCCCTGTTCGGGGTCGCCACAACGGACCAACTGGTCCGCACAACAACTTGGCAAATGTTTTACTCCGGATGCCCTTCCTGACACAACACACTCATTTTTCCAGGCTTGGGACCGGCACTGCATCCAGTGGCTGGGGATCGAACCTGGTCCTTCCGCATGATAGGCGAGAAACCTACCACTGAGCCACCAATGCCCCTATTAAAGCTTATAATTATTATAGTTTTAATCCATTTTGTGTATCCAGCATTCGTTTTCGTTGGTCAGTCCAAATCTCCAGAAGACACAGGATTTCTGTAGTACTACAGCTCGGTCCTTTGGTTCAGTTTAACAGAAAGAAATGCTTTCCAAATTTATGCAGAATATTTGTTTCCATAACAAATCACTTTCTATCTGGAATCAAATCAAACCACATGATTCACACATACAGTATTAGTCTGTTCGGAAAATCTGAATCATAGCTGAATTTATCATTTTATTTGCTGTTTAGTTTTGCTTCGTTTCACGCCACATGGATTAAACAAACCAAAAAAGGTGGATGTCTGTGTAGTGCTGTAAATACGGCTGAAAAAACAAATCAAATCATAAAAACACCTGAAAACACAGAGTTGGAGCTAAATAAAGGATTAGATAATTATATGAATATCTGGTTATTAGGGTTTTTTTTTCTCTTTTTCTTTTATCTGTCCAAATATCCAGATTCACATTTCTGCAGTTCTGACCTTTGGCTCAATTCAAAACACACAACATGTTTCGCATCAATTTCCTACAGTTGATTCGCTTCAGACTCTAATCACCTTATTGTTGCAGTTGAATAGTTCTCAACTGCAGCAATAATTTTAGCATTCTCACCCGCCTAAAGAACTACACTGAAGGGCAGAACACACCAGGGTTCCATTCAAATGAACCAAACGCTGTATATATGAATGCACCCTCAAGATCTCCGACTGTTTAGGATGAAGATGTGCATTCATTATGTATTGTTCCCTTGCCAAAACAGCGCCTCATATTATAACCCAGGTCTGAAAACAACGCAATCTGTTGGTCCTCCATCCAACAGGTGCAAGGAGCGTGTGCAGATCTCCAGGCATCCTGCCCGGGCACTGCTCTCTGCTTCGGAGAGGGTGCCAAGCACCATCCTCTGCCTCCTGCCTTGGATTTTCAAGCTGACTCACAGTCCAAAACGGCAAAGCCGAGAAGCGACGGCACACTCCAGATACAACGGATGAAAGATAAAGAGCACACACAAGCCAGGTCTGGAACATGACACAGTTCAGACGGTGTGGATTTGACAGGCAAAGGGAGGGGTTGTGGGTTTAAACGAGGCGGCATCTGTTAGGGTTGGCAGCATACGCCATCCCTCCATCTCTCCATCCCTTCATCCTTCTATTGCTCTTTATCCGCCAGCCAAATTTGCAGTTCCAGTTTCCACTTGAGATGCCAGGCTGGCTAACATGTTCTACATGCACCGACCCCACTTGTATTTTCCATATGTCATAGAAAGAAGCCATGTTATTGGTGGAGCACCAAGAGACAGTCACACCAGCGGTCTAAAAGTGCAATCGTACAAACAGAGAAAAAAAAAGAAATCCTGAAGTATTGGCACCCTCTCAAAAGTATTGGCGCCCTACCACTATTTCTAACAGTATAAGCGAATGGAATCTCCTACTAACAAGGCTGCTGGGAACTTGGATCCTCCTTGCAGTCTTGTTAAATTAGAAGCTATTTTGTAGTTCATCATAACCTGTGGTGATCCAGATAAGCTTTGTGGAACAGGTTGGGAAACAGCACCATTGTATTTTGATTCTACATGTAGAATATGTAGAGTATTTTCCTTTTGTCCCCCATTACTTTCTCCCATATTTGGTCTTGTCCAAATCCCACCCACCAGCTAGCATTTCCCTGTCATACGCAGCTAAACAAACTCAGAGAGAACAGCCATCTGCCCTCTTCCACATACATGAGTTCACAGATGCCCATGATTGGCTAGTGTCTTTGTGATTGACAGAGGAGAGAAAGATGCTAGCTCTCCTGCCAATTTTTACTCTCTCAAATTTCTTCTCAAAGATTCTCTCAAATTCTTAGCATGGATTATATTTGTTAAATCACAAATGCAATCTAAGATGTGAATACAGCTCTATCAATAAAAAAAAAAGAATACTATAAATGCAGTAATGAGCGTTTGTTGTATTGGTCTGGCAGATTTTTTTAAGGGGGAGTAGAAGTGAAGTCTACTCTCATGAGCCATAGCATACATATCTTGAGATTTGCACATGTGGCAGTCCAAGGAATTTTAAATTCATATTTGTTAAGAACAAAACAAGAGTACCCTGGAGACTGAGAGCAATTTTATTTAACAGTGTCCCAATCGACCCACTGGATGATTTTTAGGATGGTAATTTTACCTGCAGGCTCTACTTTTCTTTTCTTTTCTTTTCTTTTCTTTTCTTTTCTTTTCTTTTCTTTTCTTTTCTTTTCTTTTCTTTTCTTTTTAAAGCAAGGAAATAAATTCTTAAGAGCATGATGTTTTTTCCAACCGTTTCGGCGGACTCGAATCATGGAATGTTTTTGGTGTCTCATTTTGTCTGTTCACTCCAACTATTCCTATTGAATTAACAAGTTGGTGTTCCTGAAATCCTTCTATAGGTCTATAGTTTATCTATTTAAGTGTGGCTGGTGGATTCAATGGTATATGGTATAAATACGATAGGGAGCACACTATAATTGGGTTCCTTAATGGTGCCTATGTATTGACAGAACAGCCAGGTGAAAATAGAAACACTCACCAAAATATGTAAGCGGATCTAAGAGCTGTGGAACCGCTGGAGTGGTAAGAGGCCTCAAATCAATATTTATAAGGTATATCTCAAACAACATAGAAATCACATTATGTAGCCCTCAGTTTCAGGGCACCCTTTCACTAAAAAAAAATCCATTAGTGCACCATGCAACTGTGTCCTTATGTTTATTTATGTTTATTTATTTATTTATTCATCTATCTATCTATCTATCTATCTATCTATCTATCTATCTATCTATCTATCTATCTATCTATCTATCTATCTATTTATTTATATTTCTTAAGGAATACTTCATAAGTTCTATGAAGCAAGGTATATGTAAGTACACAAGACAGACCACATTGTCCAATAACATCACACATCCTACCACAGCAGTTAACTAACAGATTTTAGTTTATTAATGAACGATAACTGAATGAGGCATTGGTGGCCAAGTGGTAGGTTTCTCGCGTATCATGCGGAAGGCCCGGGTTCAATTCCCAGCCAATGCCTCAACCCCAGCCACTGGATGCAGTGCCGGTCCCAAGCCCAGAAAAATGAGAGGGGTGTGTCAGGAAGGGCATCCGGTGTAAAACATTTGCCAAGTTGTTGTGCCGACCAGTTGGTCCGCTGTGGCGACCCCGAACAGGGAGCAGCCGAAAGCATTAATGAACAATAAATGAATGTTGCTCTTTGTAATCATTTATAGCTACACTTAATGTTCCTTTTGTCAATCAAGTTGCAGCAGATAGATGAAACTCGATAAAATAAAGTGCAGCTTGTCATGTACCCGAGACACTGGAAATCTCAAAGTCTTAAACCAGGTGCAAATGCCATTGGCACTGGACACGGGAGACTCCTTCCATAAATAATGCATACATTTTTGTAAATATGGAAGTATTAGAAATGTAATAGTTATTGGATTCTGAATATTGTGAATGTGTACAATAATAATAATAATAATAATAATAATAATAATAATAATAATAATAATAATAATAATAATAATAATATAGTGCCTTTCTCATGCCCAAGGTTGCTGTACAACACACAAAGTACTCACATAAACACACAAACACACTCTATAAAAAGTATAAGAAAATGCTGAATATTCAAGATTCTGCATTCTTTCTATCTTTAAGCAAGTATGTGATACTGATCATGTTAACTGTTTATACAAAAGGTCAGATTTTCCTCATTTCCAATCTCTTCTATTGAAGCATGTGTTCAGGTGAGACTCTGACAGCTTTGATCTAAAAATCCCTTTTTTACATTTTTAACTTTAGCTCAAAATGTTGGAGTCCGTGCCACATTTTGGCATGTTTGCTGTGACTAAAGCAGAGAGGGGATGAACAAAATAGTAAAAAAATTCTTGCAAATATTTCAAAGATTTTAGTTTTCCAGTCAAGTTGTTGTCAGTGATGTACTTTGTAATGATTGTTAAATAGAAGCATTTTCACTAGACTTTAAAGCACACTCTGTGTGTGTGTGTGTGTGTGTGTGTGTGTGTGTGTGTGTGTGTGTGTGTGTACATTTATACATACATATCCCTACATACATTTGAGAACTCAGCAGAGCTATTATATAAGTTCTCAAATCTCAAACTTTTGCCAAGCTACAAAGTCCATACTCTACTAAAGCTATCAATATCATATTGGCACATTGCCAAGCCACAGTTGCTCACCTCTGAATACTTTCTACCTCCTCTTTCTACCTGGAGTGCAGGCGCCGCGTCAGTCATCAGCCAGGCGAGCGGCTTCGATGAAACCATCAATAACTTCAGCTCGGAAAAGGCACGGGGAATCCACGGGTTTGAGTAATGACCGTATCTCCGGGCGGTACGTAGTGGCGTCATAATACATGTGAAAGATCATGTTCCTCTGCCTTGTATGAACCCATCGAGTAGTCACTAGACTATGCAATGCTAATGCAAGCTGACTTTTAGTCCTCATTATAGGGATACTCCATTTATTTATTTTTTTGGAGCGTGTGTGCTATTACTTCTTCACTCATATAATTTCGTCATGTTTCCTTATATTGACAAGACTCGTTTAGTCGAAACTCACTTACAGTCGAAGCCTAAGGGCAGCTCTTCAATATTTCAACTGTAAATCCACACAACTCCTCAATGGCGTCGTCGATTCTGATTGGTCGACAGTGTCTCTGATAGTAGCACTATCAGAGATAGTCCAAAAGGTTATATTAACAGCACTCGTTCCGAATTACATTTCGGTTTCTATGGTAACAGCTAACACAGACATTTCAAATAAACAGATAAAAAATCTAATAAAAAAAAGGAAGGAGTCTCCAGTGTCAGTGCTTTGTATGTTTTGGTTTTTTTTTAACACAGGAAAGTCTTCTAACACAGAAAGTGTGTGTGTGTGTGTGTGTGTGTGTGTGTGTGTGTGTGTGTGTGTGTGTGTGTGTGTGTTTTGTATTAAAAGCTTCCAAAGAGAGAGAAAAAAATTTTTTGGTGAAGGACCAACTCTTTATAGCTGCTCTAATGTGAGTAATCAGAGGAACTTGTTTTGGAGATGTTCCACAACATGAAATTTACAACTGGATTAAAAAAAGGCATTTTGTATTCATTTTAAAATGTAATCATTGGCAAATTGCTTTGGTATAAGAGAAATAAAACAGTTTTAATCTTATTTTAAAGGTTTAAAGACAGACTTTGACAACTGCCCTTAAAGAAACCAAATACAATTAAAGGTAACTGTATATTCATTGTCTACCGCTTAGACGATCTATTCTCAGGTCACGGGGAGCCTGTGCCTATCTCAGGCGTCATTGGGCATCAAGGCAGGATACACCCTGAACGGAGTGCTTCACTCACTACGGACAATTTAGAGATGCCAATCAACCTACCATGCATGTCTTTGGATTGGGGGAGGAAACCGGAGTACCCAGAGGAAACCCCCGAGGCACGGGGAGAACATGCAAACTCCACACACACACACACACACACACACACACACACACACACACACACACACACGGCGGAGGTGGGACTTGAACCCTCAACCCTGGAGGTGTGAGGCAACCGTGCTAACCACTAAGCCACCATGCCCCCAGTGACTGTTCAGTGTAGTTAAAATGACTAAAACGATAGATATGGTGAAACTGTGGTCGGGAAAACAAAGCAGGAATATTCCATCAAGCAATCTGTGTGGAAGTAGACAGATGAGAAGGTGCCTTAAAACAACCAAAGATGCTGTCGTTTGGACAGGAGAACTATTGTTTTCTGGGATAATTAGCATGCATCATAAAAAAAAATTAACGTCTCACCAACATATGCGTTCCAAGCAAGACAGGAGGCTCAATCTGCTAAGTGCTTCCTCTCTCTCTCTCTCTCTCTCTCTCTCTCTCTCTCTCTCTCTCTCTCTCTCTCTCTCTCTCTTTTTCTCTCTCAACCCAACTGTGTTTATCTGTGCTTCACAGTCTACTCTGACTCAGCCCCAGAGTCTGTTTTTCTGTGGGTGGTGAGAGGTCATTGCAGGTGAACTGTGTTTAGATGACACTTTTCCCCATTCTTTTACTGCAATGTACTTAAACCACAGAAAAAAAACATTTTTTCTTTTAATAGTAAATGGATATACAGTACATCTTGAAATGTTTACCCGCTGTGACCTCTACTGTGAGCTTTTCAACATTTTCATTCCCCAGGTACAGTAAACACGAACAGCAGGAAGTGGTCTCAGTGAATGTGTAATGTAAATGTGTGTGTGTGCGTGTGTAAATATTTCTGAGTTTAAATATGCGAAGTGAGAAAAGTAGATTAGACGCAGTGTTGGCTTGTGTGCTAAAGACCAGGTTGTGAGCCCAAATCGAAGGTTAACCACTGCTGGGACTCTTAACTATGCAGTTTGTATTGAATTCTGGCTTCACTTGGATGCTGCCTTGGAAAAAAACATATCTGCTGAGTGACAATCATGAAATGAAGAAATGTAATGAATCTGATTTAATGTAGAGGCTGTGATATAATGTATTGAGAACATAAAATAATACAATGAAGGAAAATGATATGTTAAATCTGAGTTGATAAAAAATAAAATAATTAAATAATATGCAAAAGATTAGTATCCATATACACTATATTGGCAAAAGTTTTGGGATGTCTGCCTTTACATGCACATGAATGTAATATGGAGTTGGCCCGCCCTTTGCAGCTATAACAGCTTCAACTCTTCTGGGAAGGCTTTCCACAAGGTTTAGGAGTTATGGGAATTTTTGACCATTCCTCTAGAAGCACATTTGTGAGGTCAGGCACTGATGTTGGACGAGAAGGCCTGGCTCGCAGTCTCCACTCTAATTCATCCCAAAGATATTCTATCGGGTTGAGGTCAGGACGCTGAGCAGTTCGTCCACACCAAACTCGCTCACCCATGTCTTTATGGAGCTTGCTTTGTGCACTGGTGCTCAGTCATGTTGGAACATGGGGTTGGGAGCATGAAATTGTCCAAAATGGCTTGGTATGCTGAAGGATTAAGAGTTCCTTTCACTGGAACTAAGGGGCCGAGCCCAACCCCTGAAAAACAACGCCTGAATTCAGTGATTTGGAGGGGTGTCCAAAAACTTTTGGCAATATAGAGTATTGAGAATATTGCGACAATTTATTTATGTAAGTTGTGGCCACAGTATGTAAGATAATCAATTCAGGCAATGGAGTAAAATATTTGGGCCTGAAGAGAATACACTGAGGTTGTGAGATAATATACTGAGGCAACAAACTAATAATATAGAGGTGATGAGATTGAGTCCAAGAGATAATATCGTTAGACCACAAGATATATTCAGGCTACAAAATAAAATATCGAGCCAATGAGAATTTCCCTCATGGGATCAATAAAGTCTATCTATCTATCTATCTATCTATCTATCTATCTTGAAGCCATAAATTACTATATTGATGTCACAAGATGATAATATATTAAGCTAAGTTAGTATATTCAAGACCCAAGATAAGATTCTGAGGGAATAAAATAATATTTTCTGGCAATGAGAGAATAAATTGAAGCCACAGATTACTATACTGAGGGTTAGACCACGAGATGATATATTAATGCCACAAGGTAATAGTTTGAGGCAACAAGATAATATATCAAAGTCCATAATTATGAAGCTGATTAAATGATATATTGAGGCTACAAAGTATTTATTTAATTCTGGCCACATCTTTGGTATCTTACAGATCATCATACTTAAAACAGAAGAAAAAATATTCTTGAAAGAGAAGAAAAACTCCCATTAGATTTAAGAACTGGCTAGCCTGCATTTGCTGAAGCATTGCTCGCTGCCATGTGCTGCTAATAATGAAGTCCTCGTGCTGAGTTTTTATGTTTTATGGCACTGGCATCAGTATTACCTTGACTTGCGAGCAAAGTGTAGACCCTGGAAGCACACGTGTCTCAGTGCTCAAGTGCTCTCACCTGTGACATTTCCTCTGTATTCTCGCTTCAATGCTCCATGCTCATAAATAACTTTTCTGTGCAGGACATTTGCAGCACCTTGTGCTCATTTGAGCATGACCAAGACCATGCTTGCTGATTCTGCTCAGTAAAATAGTAACATAGTAAAATGTCAATTCTTAGGTTCCTGTGGTCACGATGGTCTAGTCTGATTTGATTTCATTGTAAGATACAACAGTTAAGCACTTCATTACCAAGAATTACATTTAGATGGATTCTATATTAATGTGTAGACGCAACTTATTTAAAAATATCCAGCATGCCATGTGCATGTTTCAGTACAAACTGAAGGAATTACTTCCTTTTTGTCCCAATGTAACCTTTCCAACTCAAATCTAACGTTTACAACGCTCACATTAAGCTTGCCCTAACAGGACAGCTTATAATTAAATGTTTTGTTGTTTTTTAAAAAAAAAATCCAAATCCAGTTTTAACACACTGACATTCAATTAAATCAGCATACAGTCGACGTTAGAATAACTTTATTTGTTTGCAGCACAAAGTGATTTTACACCGTTAACATAAAAAAGACATGCTGATAAAAGGAAACCTGGAAATACAGACAGGAGAAGTAAAAAGAAACATGAACAAACAATACAAAACAACAAAATGAGATTCAACAACAACAACAACAACAACAACAAAAACACATAAAGCAAATCAAATTTGAACAAAAAGACTTTGGAGAGGAAATGATAAAATGATGGGATAATGATGTGGATGAAAATAAATGCAAGAGTGATTAAAACGACGAGACGAGGAGGAAGTTTACGTCGCTTGCTTATTAATGTATTTAATGAGACATTCACGAATTGCATAGATATGGATAAACTTTGAATAGTGATCACTGACTATATCGGACAAGGAAAAAATAATTCGGTACAAAGAAACAACTAAGAGGTCTGAGCAGAGTGAAGTGATTCGGAAAACCTTGTGACAAAATTCCACTAAAACCTTAACATGTAGGACAGTCAAGTGCACGACCGGCACGATTACTTGTTGCAGAAAAACAGAAAAAAGACCGTTACTTACATATATGGCTTATTAGTTAACGTTATAAACACGTACTGAAAGATTCAGCCTATTTCTTATTCCGGAAATTTCTGCCAACAGCACTACTTGACCAATGATGTCCAAGTTGGCGTTATTTATAGTTTTGGCGACTTGCCTTTGCTTTAGGTTTTGCATTAAACCCATTCCATTCAAGTGAGCAGTCAAACAAGCTGATAATGATTACAACTCAATAATAAAAAGAATAATATGATTACTGGTGCATTATGATACCCAGCACTGTAACAACCCCATGGATATTCCCCTGGAGCATGTTTGAGACAGACTACAGTGCCCCAGCTGGTCATCCTTCTTATGATTATGAAATAGATGCAGTGGTGGATTGTGTGCTATTGACAAGAAGGTTGTGAGTCCATCGTTTAGGGAAGGTTGGGTGTACTCGGTTTGGATTCTGATCTTGAAGACTGCCAGAGCTGGTTATTGTGTAAAAACTGGCACAATGACCAAAATAGATGGAGAGAGAGAGAGAGAGAGAGAGAGAGAGATGTTTCTCTGATGAATAAGAATGACTCACATGACAAAGCCTTAAGCAATCAGACAGACTAATGCATTTTGACAGGGTGCAGTGTGTCGGTGTGGGAGATATGGCTTACTCTCTCTCAGCTGTCAGTCGCTGCGATGCTAGCCAATCACGTGCCTGAATCTCCGAACTTGTGTATGCTGAAGAGGGTAGATATCACTTACGATACCCTGCGATGAACATGGCAAATGCAGCTCATGTTGCATGTTTTGGAAGGACAATCAATAATGACTTACATAACACAACCTGGAGCAACTGCTACACCGAAGCAGATGGTGTAATGGCTGAACATGTACCACATATAATAATTACTGTGAAGGGGAACCTTCCCAGTAATTTCCCAGGTTCATATAAACGCAGTGCATGGATGAATATTAGAGACAATCTAAACTCCTTAATGCTCATGGAGACTACAGTGCCACATCTGATCATCTGTATGTCCTTCACAAAGTTTAATGATAAAGCAATCTATGACATTTAAGCGTTTCAGCTTGTCAAATAAATACAGTTTATCGCTATACTCTACAGCCGCCATTTTAATGTGTAGTATACGTCACTATGGAAAACAAAGTTACTAACTGACGTTAAAAGCGCTCAAAAGTGGGCGTGATTTACAAAATAAATAAATGGGCGTGGCTTGAGAGCTAAGAAACAAACAGCCCTCACCGGGACTGATCACCTTATTACTTATAAGGGGTTTTTTCTCCCTCTTTTGATAAAGGCGGAATCCTTTTGCGCACTAGATCCGTGCACCGTGTTTGAGAAGCGTAAACAAACGGGGAGAGAAAAAGTTAAATGTGATCAAGAATGTAGAAAAATCTCCGTTTACAGACGGAGCGCGCATTAGTATGCGACTGGAGAAGCGCACAAGCGGAGAGCGAGGCGAGACGCGCACCGGAGAGAGAGAGAGAGAGAGAGAGAGAGAGAGAGAGAGAGAGAGAGAGAGAGCGGGAGAAAGAGAAAGAGAGAAAGAAAGAGAGTGTGTGTGAGAGAGGGAGAGAGAGCGAGGGAGAGAGAGTGTGAGAGAGTGAGTGAGAGAGAGAGAGGGAGGGAGAGAGACAGAGGCAGAGAGAGAGACAGAGAGAAAGTGTGAGAGAGTGTGAGAAAGAGAGAGAGGGAGAGAGAGAGAGAGGGAGAGAGAGAGAGAGAGACAGAGGCAGACAGAGAAAGTGTGAGAGAGAGAGTGTGAGAAAGAGAGAGTGAGAGAGAGGGTGTGTGAGAGAGAGAGAGAGAGAGAGAGAGGGTGAGTGTGAGAGAGAGAGTGAGGGTGAGAAAGAGAGTGAGAGAGAGAGAGAGAGGGTGAGAAAGAGAGTGAGAGAGAGAGAGAGAGAGAGAGAGGGAGAGAGAAAGAGAGTGTGAGAGAGAGAGAGAGAGAGAGAGAGAGAGTGAGAGAGAGAGAGAGAGGGTGAGAGAGAGAGTGAGAGAGAGTGAGAGTGAGAGAGAGAGAGAGAGAGAGAGAGAGAGAGAGAGAGAGAGAGAGAGAGGAAGAAAGCGGGGACATTCGGTATTTCCAGCACGCGCTTTGGAGACTTACCCCCCGGCAGTAGCGGCAGCAGCAGCGCGGTGATGATGATGAAGATGATGAAGGAGATCGCGCGGTTCATGTTCCCGGGTTGTGCTCTCCGCCCCGAGCTCCGTGGTGAGGTGCAGCAGGTTCTCCAGATGTTTCTTTCTTTTTCTTCAAAAGAGAGAGAAAACGCATAGAAGCGCACAGCACGCGCTCGTCCTCTGCTCGTGTTTACTACAGATGTTCCAGGGAAATGTCTCAGACGCGGAATGTGGACGGTTCCGTTGTCTCCTCCTCCTCTTCCTCCTCTTCCTCCTCGCTCCAAAGTGACCCCTCAGGAGAGGAGCGACCGACCGGACGGGCACGCGCAAATATCCCTCACGCAAAGAGCATCCCCGCACGCGCGCGAGTGGACCGGGCGAAGGGATCGAGCGGAAAAAGAAGGGCTTATCGCGGATCGCGCGCGCGCGCACTCACCGGGGTGTGTGTGTGTGTGTGTGTGTGTGTGTGTGTATGTCTCTCGGAATGCGGCGCGAGCCAGACCGGATCAGCGCGACACTACGCGCATAGTTAGCGCGAGGCAGAGACTAGAGCGGAGCCCGCACGAGCTCTGATTGGCAGCTCGAGGAGGGAAAGCGGCCGGCCGGTTCCAAGCGGGGGCGGGGCTCACGGGAGGCGAGATGGCCAATCACAGGGCGGGAGGGGCGGGGCGAAGACGGGAGCTGAACAGAATATGAAAGTGATTTATAGGGAAAGTGTGCAGGTACTGCGGTATTCCTCCTCGTGACAGTGTGTGTACAGGAGAAACACCGTGCACACGACGTGACATGCAGTGGGTTAGAAGTGTAGGAAGTGTAAGCTAAATAAAAACAATGATGCAAAGAAGACATTTTACATGTGAGAGATCATAAAAAATATGAAAAGATAAAAAAATTGGTGCCGAAACCCGGGATTACCAACCTGAACTGGGACCACGCGGGCTAATGGGCTAAAAACACACAACATAAAATAAATACATATAAAAAAAAATATGCAAATTAGAGAAGGCACTTATCCAATTGTTAGATTTCAATAAAAAAAACCTGTAAGAAATAAGTTATCCTGCAATAACCTCTGGATTAAACTGTATGCTCGATTTTATTGTGCTGTATCAAAAGAAACTACTTTGCTTCAAACCTGTTTAGATATTGTTAAATAACAAACAGGAAAATTTATAAGGCAACCTGCAACCCTGTATCAAAACATGTTTCAGCAAGCTGCTTTTGCTCATTATTTTATACAATTTTTATTTGATAGCACATCATTACAACAAGATTTTTTTTTTCATTTATGTATTTATTTACATTTATTTCATTCATCTATTTACATTACCACCTTATCTTTTCTGATACAAACTGATCCATTGAGTATCAGATGCTATCAATACTCCAATCCTGATATATTTAAATTAGTATTTTTTAAAGTCTTCTTCTTCTTCTTCTTCTTCTTCTTCTTCTTCGGCTTTTCCCTTCAGGGGTCGCCACAGCGAATCATCTCTCTCCACCTATCCCTATCTTCTGCATCCTCAACACTTGCACCCACTAGCTTCATATCCTCATTTATTCCATCCATATACCTCCTCTTTGGCCTTCCTCTTTGCCTCCTGCCTTGCAGCTCCATGTCCAACATTCTCCTACCAATATACTCACTCTCCCTCCTCTGAACATGTCCAAACCATCTTAATCTGGCCTCCCTAACTTTGTCCCCCAAACGTCCAACATGAGCTGTCCCTCTGATGTACTCGTTCCTAATCCTGTCCAATCTTGTCACTCCCAAAGAGAACCTCAACATCTTCAGCTCTGCTACCTCTAGCTCTGACTCCTGTCTCTTCCTCAGTGACACTGTCTCTAAACCATACAGCATGGCCGGTCTCACCACTGTCCTGTACAAATTATTATTTTTTTTAAAGTGAAGCATTTAAAAGATACAGGGAAATAACACTTAGCTAAAACTTTTAAAAAAATTTGGTCAAGCTTTTATTTCATTATATCATTTACATTGCAAATATAATTAAAATCAATCCTAATGAATATATATATATATTGATATTGATATCAGTACATCAATACATATTGATGTATCAAGTCTGTTTATAAGTAATTTCCAATGTATTTCCAAACATCCAAATCCAGTGAAGAGAATTAGATGGAGTGAGTTAGAGCTGATTCAGCATAATAAGAGATTATCATGCAGTGCTGTAAGTTATTTGTACGAGATGAATTCCTTATCATTATACAGCATAGGACTGAGTAGGATTTGATCCTGTTCACCAGTATTTGAAGTTCTCCACTGATCAAGCATTCTGGTCTCAAATGTGTTGAACTAATATTTTAAAGGACACTACGTGTGAAGCCTTATGGTCCACTTTTAATGATTCCCACTTTTCTACCCCTAATGTCCTTGTACTTTCATCAGAACTACTCCCTCATGGCATGTTCTTCAAAATATCCAGGATGTGAGACATAACCGACATGTCTGCGCGTTGCCATGTCTCTGCAAGGTCAACCTCTCAGGATGGACGGAGCTCCAGCAGTGCCGAGCTGTCTGCTTCTTTGGACAGACCGATGACACCGTAGAGGAGACGAGGGAAATCTCGTGAATGTCAATTAGCCAAAGCCTGAATGACACGTATCATGCTCACGCAGATGCTCGGCTCAGTAGATAAAAGCCGCCATGTTTTAATAGCACTTCAGAGACGTGCATTCGGAGAACAATGGAGAATACGATGTGCATTAATTACGTTTGATTTACTGCTCGGCCCATTGAAAAGCAATTAATCAGCGAAGCATCACTGAGTATTGCATATGCGTTGCTCCGGGTCTGAGCCTTTCTTTTATTGCACACCATCGTAAAACTGTTCATTGTAGTGCAACACAAAACGAAGTAGAATTTAAACTGTAAATAATTGAAACTGTACACAGCAGACTGATTTGTTTTGGTTTTAAAGATTTCTACCTAAGTGGAGGTCTTGGAGGTTTTGAGATTTGTGAGAATTATAAGCTATTATTGGACAGACATTACTTTTTAATGTCACAGCACTGTTGGGTTCTTTATTGTGATTGGTCAGAGGGAGTTGATTAGTTTTCTATAGCAGCAGCTTGTGACTCTTCACGTCATCTAAAGCTAATAATAAGATTTAAAAAAAATATTTAGCAAATAAAAAAAACTAATAATTTAAAAAAAAAAAAAAACTAATAAAAAAACTAGTAATTATTTATATGGTGGAGTTCAAATTAATTATTTATCTAAATTTGTAACATTTAGATCGAAGGATGTCGTTCTTTTTTTTTTAATCATGTATTCTAAATCAAACCCTGGAGCATGTAATGTGCTGTAGTGTGAGGCAGGATTCAAGTGTGTACAAAGCCGCAAGTATTGAGCACATGGTTTCCATCATTGCACACTTTTCAGTCAGAACACACTACACACACTTTTTACACTACACAGTGACTTGGGACGCACCTTCGGTCTTGTAGTGTTTGCATCACTGTCGCTGGCGTCTGTCCTCGAGGTTGAGCCTCGGTTACATTCACGCTGAATAAAATCAATCCTCAAACAAAAGAATGAACAAGTAAAATATAGAATATGCTTCTTCATCTGCTGAAATCACAGATTTTCCCAAAACGGGAAAAAGGGATTTAATGCATCTCGTCAAACATGATGTTTTCCATGTGTTTGATGCCAAATGTATATAGTTACATAACCTGTCATGTTGAAAGCTGCAGTGGAAATCAGAAACATCTGGCTCTGATTGATCTTCATTACTTCCTCTTTGTTTTACCGTTTTGGTTAATGGAGACGAGAGATCGCAGCATGTGGGTGTAATGACAGTGCTTATTGGCTTTTACACAAGACTCTATAGTAGGGGTCAGGACACGAGGGCACAAGACCACCATACAACCAATTTATTTTCCTCCAAACAAGCAGGTACAAGCTTCGTGAAATAACACCAGAGAAACTTCAAAGGAGGACCAGAAAACCATGTTTGGCTGCGAGGAAAATAAATTAGCATAACTTTTTTGACATTCTGACCAAAAACAAGGATTATGCAGCATATTTACATATAGTAATGCTCACCCCTTAAAATTAGGCTCCTCAGCTTACACCGAGGTCCATGGACGGCTCTGGAAAAAAAAATTAAAATAAAACAATAACAAATGCACGTGCACCTGAAACAGGAAGAGCTCCAATAGCCTGTGGCTAGACTGCCATGATTACCCCAAGCAGTCCCGGCTGGCATGCAATCAGAGACAGACAAAAGAGCTGCACACTAGGGAAAGGGAGTTAGATGCCGGATGGGATGTTATGGAATAAAACCGCTTACTAATCCTCTCTCTGGTACACAGATACCCCAGAGGAAATCTGTCCTCCATCCCACCACTGAGGCTTGTTACCTCAGCTTCCTGCTTTAGTGGTCTCATCCTTCAAAAGTCTCACCATAACCTACGTTCATACTAGTTAGTGACACACTGGTAGGCACGGGCAAGAGTAAAAAGGTACACAATTTATTTGTGCTGTTGCGAAACAGGACCCAATGCTCTCCATGCAAATGAAAAGGTATTTACACTGAATATTTATAATCAGAATTAAAACACTAAACAGGATTAAGGAAAGAAAAACATTGTCAATCATTGGCTACATTAAAACGCCTGATCATCTCCTGATCCAGATAGCCCTTAGTCTTATCCCTGAGTCTTGCCATCTATTCTCCATTACAGTTCTGTCTCTATAATATTTTGCACAAACAATCTCTTTGTGATAACAGTTCTAGTCATGCATACAGAAGGTCAAAACTTTACAAAAAACTTCTCCAAGTAAAATTTTCCATCACACGAGCGTTCAGTTTCTATGTACGAACGTGGCATGAAGCTGTGATTTCAGCAAAAATACACTGTATTGCCAAAAGTTTGTTTTTCAGGGGTTGGGCTTGGCCTCTTAGTTCTTGATGCTTCAGCATACTAAGACATTTTTGGACAATTTCATGCTCCCAGCTTTGTAGGAACAGTTTTGGAATGGTCCCTTCCTGTTCCAACATGACAAGGTCCATGAAGACATGGATGACTTTGGAATTCCTTTCACTGGAACTAAGGGGCCGAGCCCAACCCCTGAAAAAGAACACCTGAATTCAATGATTTGGAGGGGTGTCCCAAAACTTTTGGCAATATAGTGCAGCATAACAAGCAACACTTGTTGCAAATTCTATGAAAATTAGATCTGATGAGATTTCCATAGTTCTCCAATCACATCTTTTGTTTCTACTTGCACTTACGTTTGTTATGTTTGTCATCTCATTCAACAGGTACATTCCGAAGAAATAAGTTGACAGTGGATATTATTACTAGACATGAGGATAGTTAAAGAAGCTGTGAGGTTGCGGAACGTTTACAAGTTAATTCCGTTTTTTTAGAAATACAACCAGTGCCAGAATGCTCCTCCATGTATGTCCAAAATTTTATAGCGGTTTGGTCTGGTGAACAGATTTATGAGATTTATGCCTACGCTGGCCTTCCAAATGGAAAAGCCTTTATCTCCAAGAGTGCACAAAATGCGTCCCAAAAATGCTGTTAACCTTTCGTTCCTCGTTTTCTCCTGCTCTTAAATTAAAACACACACACTCACACACACATACACTTGAGCAAGAAGCTGGTGAGAATGAATCAGAGGAATGAATTTCAAACTAGATATGAAATTTTGATATCATGACAATTGCATTTCTTTCTCTCTCTCTCTCTCTCTCTCTCTCTCTCTCTCTCTCTCTCGTGTTTTATATATATATGCTACACATTTTCCAGAAAAAAATGAAAGAGAATTTGATTCCGTACATCCTGCATTCGATTCAGTAGCTTCTGCATTCAATTAATTACCTACAGTATTCAATTCATTTCCATTCAATATTGTGGAACGTCGACAAAACAAGTCATTTCCTGTTATCCCTTCTCCTTTTGTTTCTCTCTTGATGGCAAAAGCGCAGTTTGTCGAGTTAGAAAGAAGCTGGAAAGTCGTCCTCCCAGAAAATTAGTTAGCACAGCTTAACTGCTGATTGTTAACACCGTTACAAACAGCTGTGACACTGGAGACTCCTTCCAAAAATTATGAATAAACATTTCCTTATAGAAAACTTGACCATCAATAATAATTATCAATAATAAGAAGGCATTTGGTCCTTCTTTTGCTGCCAAAACAGCCCTGACCCATCATGCACTGTGTATTCTGACACCTTTCTATCAGAACCAGCATTAACTTCTTCAGCAATTTGAGCAACAGTAGCTCGTCTGTTGGATCGGATCACACGGGTCAGCCTTCTCTCCCCACGTGCATCAATGAGCCTTGGCCGTGCATGACCCTGTCGCCGGTTCACCACTGTTACTTCCTTGGACCACTTTTGATAGATACTGACCACTGCAGACTGGGAACACCCCACAAGAGCTGCAGTTTTGGAGATGCTCTGATCCAGTAGTCTAGCCATCACAATTTGGCCCTTTGTCAAATCCTTACACTTGCCCATTTTTCCTGCTTCTAACACATCAACTTTGAGGACAAAATGTTCACTTGCTGCCTAATATATCCCACCCACTAACAGGTGCCATGATGAGGAGATACTCAGTGTTATTCACGTCACCTCTCACTGCTCATAATGTTATGCCTGATTGGTGTATTGACTGAACCTCATACTGTGTAAGATGTTACTATGGAAACCATAAAGTGTTGCTGTAACAGAAAATGAACAAACATTTGATTTCTGAGATATCGATATATTATATAATCTATAAAAGAGTGCTTCTTGGCTATGTATGGGATGTCAAATGTGTAGAAATTGCTTTGCATTTCTGAAATGTGAAGTAAGAGCATGTGAGAGAGACTAAATCAGAAGAAGAATTTATCATTATAGTAAGAGCTACAACTGGTAAATATTGAGCTTACTTAAAAAGATCCTGAAGGTTTGTCTAGAAAATAATCCAAATAATAATCAGGATAATTATACAAAACGTGGTTTAAACTAATCAAACCAAAGATCACACAGCTTATGTCAAATATTTATCTAATTATCTACTCTGAAAAATCATTTGCAAAGATTCAGTGGGTGAAAAAAAGGAAAACGTGTCTTGCACATTTTGAGAAGAAGCTCCTGATTTCCATCTGAGCAAGTGTCTCATGTCTCCTGGAGTTTAGTTATACATGAAATATTCAGATGATTGAACGTGGTATGACTTTTTCCTCTTTGTCTGGCTTAAACAGATTGGAGCTCAGAGGAAGCACAGCAGGTCAGCGCTGTAAAAGCCAAGGCACATCACATAGTCGGGAGAGGGTTCTTAATCTAAGGAGGATCTGTCTGTAAATGTCTCAATGGCTTGCTCACTTGGACACTAATTCGTGTGTTTAAAAAAAGCAGAAGTTGCAATTAAGTGAAAATACGATTAACAACCATTAAAACTAATTTGAGCGCCCAATAAAGCAGGAAGAGCTGCTTTCAAATCTCAAATCTTTAAAATTAAAAACAGTTTGCAGTCCTGGGCAGCATCAGATGCTTCAAAAGTTATTCAACACACTACAGAGTTCAGGTTGTTTTCTCCCCACAGTGAAAATGGAGATGCAGTGAATCCGAATGCTTTAAAAGGTCCAGAAAAAAAGCAGCATTAGATTTAAGCTAGTGAACTTCACTAACCCTGGAACAGTCATTAACACTGAGCATGTTCAGACCAGCACGGCTTTACAATCCAATATAAACAGCAGTCAGATCATCAAACAGTGTCAAACAGCCTGCGTGGATCTATGAAACTAACAGCCAGAGTAAATTAGATGAGCGCCTTCGGGTCATAAACACGGGACGAGATTGGCAGAGTCGGACGCCATGTCAGAGCAAGGGTTCGAACACTTCTTAGCCTGAAAGATGCTGTAACCGTGGTTCATGCTTCATAACCTCACTCTTAAATGAGTTTTCTGGTACGAGCCTAAAAGGGCTTTAATGTCACGCCCAACTCGCTCATTATTGCCTGCACCTGGACTCCATTCACACATCACACAAGTCACCAGTTGCTGTACTGGTTGCCATGGTAATAACGTCTAACAGCGAGCAGGCAGCACATTCTGCTAGCATTCCACCTCACATCTTATGAGATGAAGAAGAAGCGTGTGCTCTTTGCATGGGTCACGTGCACGCTACTGTACTGCCGTCTTTACTACTATTTTAGTTGCTCCATATTAACATAAAGCTAAACATTTTTTTTTTACTTTTTCACGTCAATGGACACACCCACACCTAGTCACTAACAGTTGGTTTCGTTCACATAGACATCTAAGAGGATAGACCGGGCATACCCGCTTGACGACGTACGAGTTTTTGCTAACCCAAACATATAACATGACTTTTCCTACTTGTTCTTCATGCGATCAGGCACATGTAATGAGATTGAATCAAGAAAAATATAGAAAATGATATCAGGATAATGATATATAATGATGTAACATGATAGCTCTGTTGTACCCATTTAGTAATTGGACATAGCTAATATTATCACATGCAGTATGTATAATTTTACCGCAGATGGTAGGTAATTACAGGATACTATACAATTATATACACTGATCAGGCATAAACATATGACCACCTGCCTAATATTGTGTTGGTCCCCCTACATTGCCCAAAGCATGACACTGCCTCCGCCAGCTTGCCTTCTTCCCATAGAACATCCTGGAGCCATGCGTTCCCCAGGTAATTGATGCACACGTACCCAGCCATCCACGTGATGTAAAAGAAAACGTGATTCATCAGACCAGGCCACCTTCTTCCATTGCTCCATGGTCCAGTTCTGTTGCTCACCTGCCCATTGTTGGCGCTTTCGTCAGTGCACAGGGGTCAGCATGGGCACCCTGACTGGTCTGCTGCTATTGCAGCCCCATACGCAACAAACTGCGATGCACTGTATATTCTGACACCTTTCTATCAGAACCAGCATTAACTTCTTCAGCAATTTGAGCAACAGTAGCTCATCTGTTGGATCGGTATCACACGGGCCAGCCTTCGTCCCCACGTGCATTAATGAGCATTGGCCACCCATGACCCTGTCGCCGGTTCACCACTGTTTCTTCTTTGGACCACTTTTGATAGATACTGACCACTGCAGACCGGGAACACCCCACAAGAGCTGCAGTTTTGGAGATGCTCTGAACCAGCCATCTAGCCATCACAATTTGGCCATCATCAAAATTCGCTCAAATCCTTACGCTTGTCCATTTTTCCTGCTTCCAACACATCAATTTTGAGGACAAAATGTTCACTTGCTGCCTAATATATCCCACCCACTAACAGGTGCCATGATGAGGAGATCATCAGTCTTATTCACGTCACCTCTCACTGCTCATAATGTTATGCCTGATTGGTGTATTTTTGTTTAATTACATAAAGAATTCTCACTCCAAACTATGGATTTCAAACAATACAGTCATTTATATCAATAAAAGAGATCGAAATTGATTGCATGCAGCCTTTATGGAACCAATATGGCTTCATGATTTCAATGGGAGCAGTGGATGTGTCCGGTCTATCCTCTTAGATGTCTATAGTTGAGCATGTCACCGGACGTCATTAGCTCTCATTGAAAATGAATCTCCGGTCGCCTCATCAGTCCTCGTCAGTATAACACAAATGATAACAGGAACTTACCAGTGAAGAGCTGATTATATTATTATATCTACCCTGATTTTGTGTTACTTTGGAGAAATGTTTTCTTTGCTTTCACTGACTATGACATTCCATATTGCAATTTATTGTACTGATCCCCTAATGTTTAATAAATTAATTAAATTAATAAATAAGTGGGCATGATGGCTTGGTGGCTAGCACGTTTGCCTCACACCGCCAGGGTGGGGGGTTCGATTCCCGCCTCCGCCATGTGTGTGTGGAGTTTGCATGTTCTCCTCGTGCCTCGGGGGTTTCCTCCGGGTACTCCAGTTTCCTCCCCCGGTCCAAAGACATGCATTGTAGGTTGACTGGTATCTCTAAATTGTCCGTAGTGAGTGAATGAGAGTGTGTGTGTGTGTGCCTTGCGATGGGTTGGCACTCTGTCCAGGGTGTATCCTGCCTTGATGCCCGATGACGCTTGAGATAGCCACAGGCTCCCCGTGACACAAGAATAGATCGGATAAGCGGTAGACAATGAATGAATGAAATAGATAACTAAATAATCAGTCGGGTTTTTTTTTAATTGAAATCAATCTAAATCACGTTGTGTTGATTTAAAGCAGCTCTAACGCCAATCATATGCACCTGATATTAAAATTATTTCTGAAGCAGAGGCACACACCCCTTTCCTATTTCCTGTTCCATGTTGTATATCTGAGGAATGCTAACCAACTAAGAGAGCTATGCCCGAAGTGAACACCACTTCAACCATTTTCCCCAGGATATAAAGAAACAGCTCTAGCAAGCTTCCTGTTGAAGCCTGATAGGTTTATCCATCGTTAGATAGCTAGCACGTGTTAATCCGGACGTATTTTTAGCTACATCAAGACACTGCTTTCTCAGACATTGAAGCTGCTCTAGAATCATTTGAAGTCTGAAGTGTAGGCTTTATTTCTACTGGTGAGGCCTAAAAACAGATTGACATCAGTGGGAGTCAGATCTTTTAGTGCCATAGCTCCCAAACTTTGTTAACTTAAAACAGAGATTTCTCCTGAAGTTTTTTTTCTGTTCTTCTTCCAGCAAAGAATTGGAGATAGTCAGAGAGAACGGAAACGATGTAGAGAAGAAAAGGGGGGAATTATAGATTAAGGAGAGAGAGAGAGACTGAAATAATGATAAAAGAGAGAGAGAATGTGAAAGGAGAGACTTGAAGGAGGTACGCAGTAAGAAGAAGAGCTAGTTATAGGGAAGAAAAAATGTGAAAAATATGTGACTGATGTAGAAAATAGGGAAGAAATAAAGAGGGAAAAGGAGAGAGGGGGTGATATTGTAAAAGAAAGAAGGAATTAGAGAAATGGAGAATATAGAGAGGGAAAGAATAGAGAGAGAGAGAGAGAGAGAGAGAGAGAGAATGAAAAAGAGAAAAGCAGAAAAGGAAGAGAGTTAATGTAAGATTGAGTATGTCAGAATAAGAAAGAAAGAAAGAAAGAAAGAAAGAAAGAAAGAAAGAACGAAAGAAAGAAAGAAAGAAAAGCCAAACATTAGAGATATAAGGAAAAGAACATAGGCAGGAGAGAAAGAGGGAGAGAGAGAGAGAGAGAGAGAGAGAGGGAGAAGGACAGATACATCCCTCATTCCTCTTTAAATATCCTAGTTGAATGGAGACTATGTGGAAGAGAATAAGAGTGAAGTGTGTGTGTGTGTGTGTGTGTGTGTGTGTGTGTGTGTGTGTGTGTGCAGAAGCGAGAGGCCTTGAGTACTCTGTAGCCGAGTTCCGTATTAAATGAAGAGCGGTGTGTGTGGGATGCAGACGATTCACACACAGCACAGAGGAACAAATCAGTCAGCGCTAATCTCGCTCGCTTTAACGTCGACTGTGTCGTTACATTCGCTTCGTTATCGCACCCGTTGTTTTCCGCTGATTGCTCCTGCGACAAGTCATGCCTATAAAACACCTTGAAATTGAACAAGCCAAACTGTATCAACAAAAACAGAGAGTGAACGAAAAAAACAGCAACATTTTCAAGAAAAAAAAAAAAAAAATTGAGCAATTGCTCTGTGGTTCTCAGGCTGTAAAATGCTAGATGCTAAATTGAATTAGCACTTCACCCCAAAACTGTAGCACTGTAACCTATAAAAGGGAGGGTATTTAATTAAGTTTCTCCCTCAGGGTGTACTATATTACTAATATGAAAAACATAATCAGATGCAGCCATGGGAAATTCCCCTCACACACAGCAACACACACTGAAAAGTTAATAGAAGATTCTTCTCATTATATGTAAAAAATAAAAAATTATATACACCATATTGCCAAAAATTTTGGGACATCTACCTTTACATGCACATGAATGTAATATGGAGTTGTCCTGCCCTTTACAGCTATAACAGCTTCAACTCTTCTGGCAAGGCTTTCCACAAGGTTTAGGAGTGTGTTTATGGAAATTTTTGACCGTTCCTCTAGAAGTGCATTTGTGAGGTCAGGTAGTAATGTTGGATGAGAAGGTCTGGCTTGCAGTCTCCACTTCTTTTACTGGAAATAAGAGGCCAAGCCCAACCCCTGAAAAACAACACCCTGAATAACAATGATTTTGAGGGGTGTCCCAAAACATTTGGCAATATAGTGTATATTAGCATTTGCTACAAATAAACATAGTAGATCATTATCATTGCTAGCATGCTAGTTTAGTAGCCTGGTCATAACTGTAACATCACTACAATTTTTATCTTATGGGTTGTAATTAAACTAAACTCTCTATTCTAATTGGACGGATTGAACAGAAGTACAATCATATAGCATGTTTATATTTCTGTACTTGTTATATTTTATGGTTTCTATAGTAACAGATATAGTATGGCAGCACTCCATATAAATTGATTAAAAAAATAGTTTCTGTTTGGAGATGTGGGGGGCACGGTGGCTTAGTGGTTAGCACATTTGCCTCACACCTCCAGGGTTGGGGGTTCGATTCCCGCCTCCGCCGTGTGTGTGGAGTTTGCATGTTCTCCCCATGCCTCGGGGGTTTCCTCCGGGTGCTCCGGTTTCCTCCCCCAGTCCAAAGACATGCATGGTAGGTTGATTGGCATCTCTAAATTGTCCTGTAGTGTGTGATTGCGTGAGTGAATGAGAGTGTGTGTGTGCCCTGCAATGGGTTGGCACTCTGTCCAGGGTGTATCCTGCCTTGATGCCCAATGACGCCTGAGATAGGCACAGGCTCCCCGTGACCCGAGTGTAGTTCGGATAAGTGGCAGACGATGAATGAATGTTTGGAGATGTTTATTCAAAATTTACAGAAGGAGTCTCCAGTTTCAGTATGTTTTTCGATACTGGAAAAAACTTCATTCTGGTTGTGTTTTTGTGTTATCGACTCTTCAATAGACAGAAAAACAAGACAAACTGACATGGAGATGTTTATTTATTATTTATAGTGGCTATAGCATAACTGATAACAAGAAGGGGCGTGGCCTCTGTTTTACTAAATTCTCTATTCTGATTGGACAGATTGAACAGAATTTCCAGCTGTCAATCATATCACATATTTATATTATTGTGCTTGTTTTAATATTTTATCATTTCTCTAGTAACAGATATAGTATGGCAGCGCTCCATATAAACTGATAAAAAAAAAAAAAAGTTTCTGTTTGGAGATGTTTGTTCGGAAAGAGTCTCCAGTTGTAGTATGTTTTAGTACGTTTTCCGATACGGGAAAGACTTCGTTCTGGTTTTGTTTGTTTTTGTGTTATCGACTCTTCAGGAGAGAGAAAAACAAGACAAACTGACATGGAGATGTTTATTTATTATTTATAGTGGCTAAAACATAACCAATAACAGGAAGGGGCGTGACCACTGCTTTCTCAAAGCTATCATTAGTTTCTTGTTTTGTTTTTGTTTTTCAATTAAATACAAACTAATTCACACTGTGTTGCTTTGATGCAGCGCTAAAGCCCATCATATACAATTGATATGAAAGATCATCATGGACGTAGAGCCATACACCCCCTTCCTATATCCTGTTTCCCCTTAATCCTCTCTCCATGATGCAGCTCTGGTAGGCGTTTACTGTGAGCATATGGACAGATTAATGGCAAGCCACTTTAGGCAGAATGCTGTGGAAAATTGGATTAAATCGATGAAATAGGCCGGCATGTGTCTTTATTGTCTGCGGCAGTGGAAGTTAAGCAGTTAGACAGGCACTTTACGTGTGTTCTCTGCTCACTAATGCATCGCGTTCTGATTCAGCCATAAACAGAGCTGTGTTCGATGCACTTCAGGTCGGTTAAAGGCTCAGAAAAAGCAGTTCAGATCAATTGCCAGGTATTATTATCTTGTTATTTCTGATCAATCGTGACATAAATCCCGAAGTTAGTTAGTCAGGACAGGCTGATGGTAATAATGCAATTGTGATGCGGTTGGACTTTCAGATAAATGAATTCATCCTATTAAATTCAAACTCACATTTTTTTCACATACACAATACAACATGCAGTGAAAAGCTTTGTCCACTGTCTAGGACTAGACTCAAAATACTGATTGGAATTGCAATAAAACTAGAATTTAACTATACAGGTAGGAAAGGGGAAAAATTATAGTATATAAATTCAGACTGGTGGCCAGAAACTGAAGTGCTTTCTGTTTTTTAGAGATAACACAAATTCTCAAGACATCCCAGGGGAGTATGTGTAAACTGGGGTGTTTCATTTGTCTTGAAAAAAAACCCTTAGGTGGTAAAAATATAATATACTTGCATTAGACACCTGTAAAAATATTGAACTGTAGGAATGCAGAGTACGACTAAAGCATCAAAACAGAACATTTTTGCTTTTAAGAAAAATGCTTGATGGCTCTATTACATAATGTCTTACCCTATTTTAGCAGTAAAAGCTTGTTTAATTCTGCTGCAATGGAAATCGACTTATGGGACATTTTTAATCAGTGTAAACAAAGGAACTATTTTATGGCCGCAAGTCTGATAGAAAATGAGTCAGGACTCTGTTGGCTTTCAATGTGGTTTAAACATGTGTTTTTCCCTCCCTGTTGGATAACCTTACACAGAATTTTAGTGGTTGAAGATAAAATTGTAGATGTTTATGAACAAGCACATGGGGCATCTCAGAGAGCAGAAATGGGTTCGATATCAGCATTTACTTTGAAGATAAAAACATTTGTGTGAAAAAATTATTTTTTTGTATGTTTTTGGAACTTTTCTATAAATATATTGCCCCTAGTAGGTGGGGTAAAAACCAATATCCTACAAACTCTTAAATCCCTCAGTGTCTACTTTCATATGAGCTTCATATTAACCACCACTGTGGTGTGTGACATGACAAATACATTCAGTGCTGAACATGGCAGCAACCAAACAGGAGCAACCAAACAGGAGCAAACTCCATTTTTGGCCTCTGGGTAAAAGAGTTAGCATGCTGATTAGTTGAATCATGTGTTTGGGGAAAGCAGAAAGCACTAAACTGTGTAGTGCAGGGTTGGGACTGTAGGATAAGAGTAAGTATCAGGCACTTCTGCTGAGATCTTTATACGTTGTCCTAAAGCCTTTTTTTAAAAAAAGTTTCAAGCTCAAAACACTACGCTTTCAGGCATCTATACAACATTAGGCCAGACCAACCGAAACCAAGCACAGAGCCTGAATCTGCTTGTAATAAGCATCATTTATCTCTTTTGCTTATTAACTGGAAAGAAGCCATCTCCATGATGGCTACACAAATGACTTGGCAGATATGCGATATGGCTGAAAATAATGTAAGAAATAACAAACACACAAACAAAAATATTCAAAATATTATAGGGCTCTGAGCTTGCTTATGCTGTTGTGTAACTTGCAGAGATTATTTCATTTTGCTTATAGGTAAACAGAACACATTGTTTATGGTCCTAATTGTCTGGTTATTGTCTGGTCCTAATTGTCCGCAGTCAAGAGCAGGGGTACATAGACTTACCCCAAAAGTTTTGGCGTTGATGCAACCAAGCAGAAGTTTAACCACATCTAAGCAGCTAATTAACCCAAAACCCAATGTTCCTTGGATTGGCTTTGGATCCACTGCATCCCTGACCAGTATAGGTGTTCCTACTACTGGTTTATCAGTGGGTGGTGCAACTAGCATGCATTCCAGCCAACAAACAATGGCCACCATGGACTCCACCTTCATCAAACATGCTCCATGTCACATTCCAACTTATTCTCCAACTGAATCCACCTAATTCGCCTGGTGCTTTCACATATACAGTGATTTTTATCTCTGCAAGTTGCTAGTCAGCATACAGTTGAAGTCATCAATAGGTGTTTTTACTGCTGGTTGCCATGGTAATAATGTTCATCAGTTGGTAGCACATTCTACTTGACAACAAATCAGTCTTCTGGCTGCTAAAGTGAAACGTTTTGGAGGGAGATCCAGATGTGTGAAAGAAGCATGAATGAATAAATTCCACAACATTAAATGTAACTACTGTATAACTGGATAAACATTATGACAATTTGTTCATTAATAAATATGACATTGTAATCGTTGGAAATGGAATGTTGGAATGTTGTGGTGTAACAGGAATAAAACACTATGAGATATAAACTTTGCACATCACTGTATGATCTCAGTCATATTCTCAAACAACCTCATCACCTCAACATCCTCTTTCCAAAACATCAAACCCTCTTCTTCTTCTCCTTCTTCATACATACAATTCCACCTAGTTAGTGAAGATTCATGCAGGAGCTGGATGTTTGCACTCGGCTCTGTATTCATGCATTTCAAGGTTTTTGGTATCATTTGGTGCTCTGTGTGATCACACCGACTTTGCATCTTTTATGAAGCGAATCCTTCATCCTGCCCCATTTTCCCTCTATCGCTTTATCTGAGCCCCCTTCCTATAGCTATAGCACTGTCGCTTCTCTCTCTCTCTCTCTCTCTCTCTCTCTCTCTCTCTCTCTCTCTCTCTCTCTCTCTCTCTCTCCTCCACCTTCTCCCCCTTTTCTAAATCATTTCCTCTATTTGGAATTGATTCCAACATGTCTTATCGTAGAAACAGCCGTGCATGCGCACACACACCTCCACCCCCCATCTCTATCTCCACCCATCTCACTCTCTTTTCCTCTAGCATGCTGTCAGTCATCCAAAATGGCTCTCTTACTTTCCTTTTCCTCCCTTCGTCTGGCCTCTCTGGTGAGCTTTGCAACAAAAGCTCGATCTGATGATGGAGCAACATGAGCACCTGGTACATTTTATCATATAGAGTGGAATTTCGCTTTTCTAGCAAACAATCCAGGTGTGGAATGTACGAAGAGAAAGATTGGGGTCTGGTTAAAAAGAGTCCAAATTAGTCAAAACAAACCAGTGTGAATCCTTATTAGCGAATTGCTGTGTAATGCTTTAAAGTGTAGTGTAAATATATATAAATATAAATATATAAATGATATAATTTGAGTGGCCAAAAATATCACACACTAAAGCAGCTATCTTTATCCAAGCTAATAATTAAGCATGGAAAGAAAAAAAAACATTCTTTCAATAGTGTTGTTTCTGTTGCTAATAAATGTTTAAAGATATCAGGTATTTTAATCTACAGTCGTATAGACTTAAAATCAGAATATATGCTCTGGGTCAATAAGACATCCACTGTTAAGCAATGAACATAAGGGTTGAATGGAGTTGTTCTTTGAGTGACCTTGAGTCCCAGAGAAAGATACTGAGAGAAAAAGCGACTTGAAAAAAAAAATCCTGAAAAAGCTGGGGGTCTGAATGCAGCGCTAATAACCAAGGAAACCAGAACCGTGCTGAAGCAAATTCAATACATTAGTTTTTTATTTAACAGCCCAGCCATTGATTTTTATATGACCTCAAAAGTTGTGAAGCCTCAAAAGTGAAGTGTTTGATTTTGGCCGTGGTCTTCTTTTTATTTTCAAAGTCATCGTTTTGTCATTCATTTCAAGTCCTTTTTTGTGGTTTTGATCTTGTATAGGATCTGTTAGACCAGCATGGAAAAGAAGAAAGGCCGCTAATGACGTTAGCTCAGGAATCGGTATTGTCATTAGCATCTCTTCGTAATCATTGCTGCTATCACGCCAGTTCAATTTATCTATTGATCACACTCTGGTGTTTTCCCATTCTCTCCTTCTCTCTCTTGGCCTGGGTGGACAGATGAGGGGTTGCTCCTTCACCTTCCCGCCTTGCTGTTAAATTCTTAACAGATATGTTCTTCTGGTGGTTAATTAAACACGTCCCGAGGCCTACTGGTCGATGGGCATGAAATCGAACTCTTTAGTGCTGACGTGGCTAGAAGCTTCTGCAGTGCCAATCAATAGAGGGTTCTGAAGATCACATACCAGAGAGTGTGGCTTTGAGCAGGACAGATGGCCGTATCTTTGAGTCATATGAACCTCTTTCTGAGTAACCACTTAGTGCTAAAATGGGTTCTGAAAGAGGTAACGTTTTGTCAGACATCCTGAAGTTAGGCTAGCTGATGTTCACTAGCTAGCTACCCCAAGTATCGAAGATTTTAGCTAGCTTGCTTGTGTTGGCAATAAAGATTATCGACATTTATGAATTTCTTAAAATCCTTTCAGAAATCCTGTCAGATCAGCTCAAGTTTTCCAGCCTGTAAGAATTAACAGTGAAGATTATAAGCATCCATATAAGACCTAAAATTATATCAGAAATCCTAATCAATAAGCTTAAGTTAGCCATATTATTAATTAATATTTTAATTCATATTAATATTAAAAATTTTAATATTAATATAAAAAAAACTATCAGAAATCCTGTAAGGTTAGCTTATGTTAGTTGCATTATCATCTTATCATCTTATTATCTTGCATTATCAGCGAAGATTATGAACAATTATCAATGTCTTAAATCATCATAGAAATGTTAGCTTAATATATTTAGCTAACTAACCTTATTAGTAAAGATGATAAATGTTTAGGATTTTAAATGTCTTAAAATCCTCTCAGAAATCCGGACAGTTTTGCTTATGTTAACCATCTAGCTAGCAGTAGCACTGAAAATTATGAAGAATAATGAAAAATCCTCTCAGAAATCCTGTCAGGTTTGCTTATCTTAGCCAACTAGCTAGCATTATCAGTGAAAATTATGTAGATTTATAAAAAAAGAAATTCTCTCAGAACTCCTGTCAGTTTTGCTTATATTAGCCAACTAGCTAGCATTATCAGTAATGATTATGAAGAATTATGGAAAGTCCTCTCAGAACTCCTGTCAGGCTTGCTTATGTTAGCCAGCTAGCTAGCATAATCAGTGAATATTATAAAGATTTATGATAAATCCTCTCACAGCTCCTGTAAGTTTTGCTTATATTAGCTAACTAGCTAGCACTATCATTTAAAATTATGAAGATTTATAACAAAAATCCTCTCAGAAATCCTGTCAGTTTTGCTTATATTAGCCAACTACCTAGCATTATCCGTGAAAGTTGTGAAGATTTATGAATAAATCCTCTCAGAACTCCTGTCAGGTTTGCTTATGTTAGCCAGCTAGCTAGCATTATCAGTAATGATTATGAAGAATTATGGAAAGTCCTCTCAGAACTCCTGTCAGACTTGCTTATGTTAGCCAGCTAGCTAGCATAATCAGTGAAAATTATGAAGTTTTATAAAAAAGAAATTCTGTCAGTTTTGATTATGTTAGCCAACTAGCTAGCATTATCAGTGAAGATAATGAGCATCCATGGATGTCTTAAAATCCTCTCAGAAATCCTGTCAGGTTAGTTTAATATATTTAGCTAGCTACCATTATTGTAGTAGTAATGAAGCTTAGGAACACTTATGAACGTCTTAAAATCCCCTCAGAAATTCTGTCAGGCTAGTTTATGTAGCCATTACCACTGAATATATTAACATATATTAACATCTCAAAAGCTTCTGGTAGCAGTTTTTTTTAAAGATCGTTTCAGAAATCCTGCCATGTTAAGTTATTTAGCTACCAAGCATTATTAGCGGTAAGCTAGCATTGTCAGGAAAGATTATTAATGACTTAGAAACAACAATTTTCTGAAAGAAATTCTTTCAGGATAGCTTGCTAGCTACCTTAATGAGATAATGAGAAAATAAATACCATGTACGAATATGAGGATATTGTTTATCCGTTACATTTAATTTGAGTTCTTGTCTTATGTTTCAATTCTTTTTGCGTAATAGTTCAATAAGCAGCTAACTTTTATTTCACCCTGTTCAAGTCTAGATCTTTGTATCTCCCTTTTTTTTTTTTTCTTGTTTTGTTTTCTGTCTGTTGCTGTATGTCTGCAGTCTGTTCCCTTTGTCTCACTTTCGATTTTAATTTTTGGTCTTTGAGTCATTTCTCATAGCTGAGTTCCATTTCATTCTGCCACAATCCCTCTGTTTTTTTTCTTGTCCACAATTTTTTTGTCTGTCTATTTTTTTATATATATATCTCTACTCCTTTCTCTCTGTATTTTGATCTAATTTCAGTTGTTACTCTCTGAGACAGGGTTCTTATTCAAATTGATAGCATTTAAGAGCTCTCTCTCTCTCTCTCTCTCTCTCTCTCTCTCTCCCTCTCTCTCTCTGCTACCTTTTGTTTATCCCACTAACGTTTAAGAATATCAAGTAAGCACAAGGTAGTCAGCAAGCTAGCAGCATCATTGCTAGCCAGATCATGTTACTTTGCTATTAGCTCGATGGTTATAGCAAACCTTCTCACCTGTTAGCATGGCATTTCAGCTAGTTTAGTGTTCTCTGTTGTTTTTTTTGTGTGTCAGGAGAGAGTTTGCTCAGTACAATTCATTTCTTTTGGAATGTCTGACCTAAAAACTAGCTTGACTCATTAGCTAAAGAAATAAAATATTTCTTCTTTTTATGTGGGTAATGTTGCTAAACTATAGGAGGAAATTTTAGCTGGCATTTTAAAAGATATTGTTCCATGTTGTCCTTGTTTGGTTCCAGTTAGAAATCATGTGTCTATTTGAAAGACTAAACAAATCCGTAACTGTGATTTAATAAGCATCTGACTACACTTCCATGACATGTTTGCTACATTAGCCTCTTGCTAAAGTAACTAACATCAGAAACAAAACATTTTCTGTATAATTGACTACATATTGGTGTAGAAAGAAAATATGTTTGTTTTATTTTTTTTAGACTATCACTTTAAGCCTTTGAGTCTGCTTTCTTGTTTTTGTTTTCTCTCTTGTTCAAGGTCAGACGTACGGCATGAGCTCTCAGAAGCTTGGTGAGTTCAGAGTGCCGCTCTCAGCACCTCTGTGCTCTGAAGAGGTCTGTGTTAAGGAAACCCCACACTCAGACCGAGTGTCGAATCTGCACTTTTGTACTGAGTACATTTGCAACACAGCATGGTGCTCGTTAGTGGAGATTTGTAGCATAGTTTTGTGCTGAGCTCTGCACTCGACTCGTTATGTCTGGATGGGAATCGAGACCCAGGAATGTCCCTGCAGATGGCTAGAGAAGCTAGAGAGCAGAACCACACACACACACTGCAGTTTTATATACATTAAATATAGATATGCATTAATATATATATATATATATACACACACACACACACACATTCAGCTTCCTGTACTGTACCTGTACTCTATGAGTAAACACACCATTTGAGTGCGTGTGTGTGTTTTTGTGTGTTCTCACTTCCACTATTTATAATGTATTACATGTGTACATTTATGCAAAACTGCAGTGTGTGTGTGTGTGTTTGTGTGTGTGTGTGTGTGTTCCTATGTATATACACACACACACACACAGATAGTGTGTGTGCACTTACAGAGTACATAAGGAAGCTGAGATTGCGTGTCTGTGTGCACTGCACTTACATTAATATGCACATGTAATACATTATATATATGGATATATGTGGATGTGAGGACACACACTCAAATGATGTGTAGACTAGAAAGCTAAGAGAGAGAGAGAGAGTGTGTGTGTGTGTGTGTGTGTGTGTGTGTGTGTGTGTGTGTGTGTCTTTAAACCCACTACCAATTTGCATCGATCTGCTCTTTCTGAGTGCTTCTTAATGGACACACACACACACACACACACACACACACACACACACACACACACAAGCTGTGTGCATACGTACACGGTACATAAGGAGTCTCTGTGTGTTTGAGAGTAATTTCTCCCAACAGTTCAGCTCCTTCTGAGTACTGACAATGGGCACACTCACATAAACATACAGTAACAAAATATACGGTACAGGTGAACGAACCCACACACTCACACTCACACAAACACACACACACACACACACACACACACACACACACACAGAGTAGTGAGGGAATTTGACTCTCTCAGCACATGAGAAGGTGAGCTGTAATTAACACTGTAATTATCCAGATTTCTCCCATTAAAGCCACAAGAACTGGAGCATTAATGAAGCAAAAACAAACAACCTGCTGCGAAGCGTGCTAGCTGAAAATCTAAAGGAATATTTTAAAATATATATATATTTATGCGGTTACACAGCGACCTTTGGGAATTTGGCTGTATTTTTTGTTTGTTTTCAAAAAACTTTTTTGTTTTCAAAAAAGTTTTTGGGCAGACAAAATAGGAGTGAAAAAAATGTATTAATTTAATTATATGTTCATTTATTTATTCATTGTCTACCACTTATCCAATCTACTCTCAGGCCACCTGTGCCTATCTCAGGTGTCATTGGGCATGATACACCCTGGACAGAGTGCCAACCCATCACAGGGTACACACACAATTTAGAGATGCCAATCAACCTACAATGCATGTCTTTGGACCAGGAGAGGAAACCCCTGAGGATACAGGGAGAACATGCAAACTCCACACACACGGCGGAGGCGGGAATCAAACCCCCAACCCTGGAGGTGTGAGGCAAACGTGCTAACCACCAAGCCACCAAACCACATGCCTATGCCTATGCCTATGCCAATTAAAATAGACAAAGACACTCGTCTATAATTTTGTGCCCTTATAAGTCTTTCTTAAAAATTTTATTTCACAATTTACGAATTGTATTTCCATTTTTAATTTAATTTTTCTCTATATTTGTCCCTTTATAAGGGAACCTGAGAATTGATCTAATATTCAGATTAATTATTAATGTTCAGGAGTATTGGTGGCTCAGTGGTAGGTTTCTTGCCTCTCATGCGGAAGGCCCTGGTTCGATTCCCAGCCAATGCCTCAACCCCAACCACTGGATGCAGTGCCGGTCCCAAGCCTGGAAAAATGGAAGGGTTGCGTCAGGAAGAGCATCTGGTATAAAATATTTGCCAAGTTGTCGTGCGGACCAGTTGGTCCGCTGTGGCGACCCCGAACAGGGAGCAGCCGAAAGCAACTTCTTATTCAGACATTATAGTACATACACTATATTGGCACCCTTTATTCAAATGAGCAAAATTGCAACATATAAAAAATAGAACTAAAAATACATGATAATGTAAGCTCGAACACATACACTGTATTGCCAAAAGTTTTGGGACACCCCTCCAAATCATTGAATTCAGGTCTTCCAGTCAATTCCATTGCAATAGGTGTATAAAATCAAGCACCGAGGCATGAAGACTGGTTCTACGCACATTTATGAAAGAATGGGTCACTCTCAGGAGCTAAGGAATGGTCAAAAATTCCCATAAACACACGCCTACACCTTGTGGAAAGCGTTCCCAGAAGCTGTTGTAGCTGAAAAGGGTGGGCCAACTCCATATTAAACCCTACGGATTAAGAATGGGATTTTGTGCAGAGTAATATTTACACATCAAAAGAGCGATTGGAAATGAACAGTTTTCAAGATATATATTCACTTTTTATTCAAAAATGTATTTAATTCATTTTCAGAAACCAATTGCATGCAACATTTAATGATTACAAGGTTTTAACAAGTAATTAAATGCAATAGGCATCAAAAACAGATTTATAATTTAATTCATTTTGTTTCCACAGTGAAAGAAATATCACCTTGTACCTAAACTTAAGGTGATCACCAGTTTTTAGATGAATTCAAAGGATTGGGATTTCCAACAAAGTAACTGTATTATTATTATTCTTTATAATTATTATCATCATATAGTATATTATATATATTTTCTAAGTGATTCTAACAAACAGTATTTATATATATTTTTATATCTAAATGTGATATTTTATCAATATTCCCATTGTTTTTTTTTTAATTAATTATATATAATTCATTCACTGTCTACCGCTTATCCAATCTATTCTCAGGTCAGGGGGAGCCTGTGCCTATCTGGGGCATCATAGCAGGATACACCCTGGACAGAGTGCCAACCCATCACAGGGCACACACACACTACAGACAATTTAGAGATGCCAATCAACCTACAACGCATGTCTTTGGACCGGGGGAGGAAACCGGAGTACCCGGAGGAAACCCCGAGGCACGGGGAGAACATGCAAACTCCACACACACACGGCGGAGGCGGGAATCGAACCCCCAACCCTGGAGGTGTGAGGCAAACGTGCTAACCACTAAGCCACCCTAATGCTCCCCTAATTATATATAATTAATTTCATAAATAATAGTTCATAAATAAATAAATAAATATTTTATTCATTTGTTTGATTAATTCATACATTAACTTCTTTTTATATTTATTTTTTGTTTATTTATGTATTTTTTAAGCAATAAATACACTCCACTAATAAAGAATTTGGCTTAAAGGATCATTGAACACGTGTACTGTAGCCACAACTAATCTACAACATTACCTCAGATTGAGAATGAGATTGAGATCTCCGGTGACAAGATGCCAAGAAATTCTTCAATGATTTTGCTCTCGTCTTGAACAGAACTTCCTATTTACCTACTACCAAATCAAGCAATATAAAACTTTCACATTGAGAACATTAAAATGTACAAGAAAACAAGATATTAGCCAGGTTTTCTCATCATTGCACTAGCTGCTTGTTTGCTTTAGAGCCGACTTTAAAATTTTATTACTAGCTTTTTAAATCTCTTAAGGGTTTAGCATCTTCACACAATCTCTGAGTCCTGAAAACTCTCCAAAATCCAAATAATGTCTTGAGATGTTTTTCTAGCCTACTCCGTATTCCACAAAGTGTTGATGCAGAGTTTTAAGCACCAGAGATGTGCTGTTTTTGTTACCGTTAAAATATCTGTATTCCTCGTATTAGATTTCTTCATGTTAGTATTTAACTTTTTTCAGCTACTTTAGATGCTAACAGTATATGGAGCTAAACCTTTTTTTTCTTTGAGGTGTGTGTGTAATAATTTAGGTTGCCAAGTTGTATGTTGTTAAAATCGTAAAATCGTAGCTTCAAGCTTTCCTTATTTGTTAGCATGGTGTGTATCGTGACTCCAGTATTAAATTAAAGATTTAAATTCAGTCTCCAATCTTGACTGATAGATGATATTTACTAAGGTGGAAAATTGTCTGCGTATTCTTCCTCGGGTATAGTAAATATCTTTAGTAGATTTCTGTTATTCAGATTTCTCACATATTAATGCAAAACAGGCCACAGCTTGAACATTTCCTCATAAAGGTGTCCGGGACGATTTGGCTGAGTTGCATTTCGAAAAGTCAATAAGTCTTCCACTGACATGAGGTATTTTGGATCATGTATCTTGTTCATCGTTATTAAAACGACCGTGAAGTCTCATGCAACAGAAAAATCTTTAGTGCCACTAATGGGAAGTGAATTCATCCATCCACCGCCGAGACAGAAAGAATCATTTGGTACTCAACAAAATTATAGTTTGAAAAAAAAGAAAAAGAAAAAACCTTGAAAAATCCTGCAGGTTTGTAGAAATGGTTTCCTTTCAAAAGAGCATTCATCATCTCCTAGTAAAGTTGCTTTCGGCTGCTCCCTGTTCGGGGTCGCCACAGCGGACCAACTAGTCTGCACAACAACTTGGCAAATGTTTTACACCAGATGCCCTTCCTGACACAACCCTCCCATTTTTCCAGGCTTGGGACCAGCACTGAATCCAGTGGCTGGAAATTGAACCCGGGCCTTCTGCATGATAGGCTAGAGAACTACCACTGAGCCACCAATGCCACTTTTCATCATCTCCTAGTGATGGGATAAAAAACATTAAAGATATGCTTACTAAGACAGAAACAAAGAGAGATGTCCAATAATAACCTCCTCGTTTTGCATGCAACCGTTCAGTATGTGTCACATTTATTAAGACAGAGGCTCAAATCACACCAGAACATTAAAGTCTAGTTTTATTGAGCACATCTGTATCATCAGAATTGGGTGAGATGTTTCAACAGTGATAGACATCACATGAATGGTGTCTCTTTAAGAATGCATGTCATTCGTAACAATGAAGTGAAAGCCCCAAGATAAGAAATAATGAGATTTGAACAAGATGTTTTTTTGCATTTTAAGGCAGAATAAGATTCGGCAAGAAGCCTAAAAGTCAATTCCCTTAGAAAACTGCACTGCGAGTGTGTAAGAGAATTTTATTCTATTCGTTATACTGTTTGCTGATCAGAATCTTAATGGATATGAGACTTGGAAAAAAAAGTTTAACTGTACAAGTGGTGGTCTGGGAAAATATCATCAGATTTCGCTGCAGACGAAATCTAGCCAATGATTGTATCACAATTCTGAGTTAACTAGGGTTATAGTCAAGACCCCCCTTTTTAGGTCCAAGACTAGGACTAGCCAATATCATGCCAAGAGTCTTAAGCAGGCCTTAAGTCAAGATCCAAATAAATATGAGACAGAGTCAAGATAGAAATAAGTTAAGTTGTCTTTCTTCGCATATCCCATCCTTGGGGGTTGGGGTCAGGGCACAGGGCACGCCATGATGCAGCACCCCTGAGTGCAGGGTGGGTTGGGTGCCTTGCTCAAGGGCCCAACAGTGGCAGCTTGGTGGTGCTGGGGCTTGAACCCTGATCTTCTGGTCAACGACCCAACTAGAAACCCATCAAATCATTGACGCCAAACCGTTACTTATTCATGCAAGTTCACCAAGCTGATTTCAAGAACAAAAAATGATTTATTCTCAAATGTTGTGCATACATTGTTTTCATTATCATTGAGAGTACAAATCCAGAGTCATGTAAAACAAAATTGGTGGGTGGGATTGCATAGACTCTCCCCTGTCAATCACAGAGGCAACAGCCAATCCTGGTTAAGGGCTTCGCTCACATGAATTTACACAACTGAAGGGTAAGGGTCTTGCTCAGGGGCCCAACAGTGGCAGCTTGGTAGATCTGAGGCTTGAACCCAGACCTTCCAATCAACAACCAAGAGCCTTAACCGTTTGATGCTTGGGGATGTGGTAGCTTAGTGGTTACGGCATTGGCCTGTGGATCAGAAGGTTATGAATTGAAAGTTTGAATCCCAGGGCCACTGCTAGACCCCTGAGCAAGACCCTTACCCCTCAGTTGTTCAAATGTAAATGTAAATCTGTGAGCTCATGTATGTGGAAGAGGGCAGATAACAGATTCCTTTGCATATTCTTTTTACATTGCCCTGTGACACAGAAAACTGTGTGAACTGTCAAAAATATGTGAGTGTTTGAATAGCTTTATGTGTCTAGGAGAAAGCAGGTAGCTGGAAAGTGGGGAAAAATTCAGGTATAAAATATTACAGAGCTGCAGTCATAATTAAATCTTTGAATCTATATTTTTGTACCTTGGTAGTCTATATATACTGTATATCAGTATTATATAATGGATTTTTCCAGTCCATCACACATATTCTCATTCTCTCTCTCTCTCTCTCTCTCTCTCTCTCTCTCTCTCTCTCTCTCTCTCTCTCTCTCTCTTATATATATATATATATATATATAGATAGATAGATAGATAGATAGATAGATAGATAGATAGATAGATAGATAGAGGGAGAGAGGGAGAGGGAGAGAGACACAGATAAAGTTTTGTATACTATGCCATGTAAAGCTGTATTTATGGATAGCTTAGTTATGGCATTCATATATATTGCATTTCCTCCCTTACCCCTGGAGAACAGTTTGATTTAATCAAGAATAAGTTCTCAGCTGATTTATCTCCTGCTTGCACTGAAATTTGTGGCCTATAAACAACATAAGCAGCACTTGAGGGAGCTGATCAATGTAAATTGGTGAGCGAATGGGCTCAGCGACCTCTGGACGTCCTTGAAGGAGGGCCTTAATATTGCCTCGCTGTTTGTTTCCACAAACGCTTCGCTGCAGCCAGCTTTTACATCCGTGAAGCTGATCGGTTAATGCCCCTCGGTCCCGGTTAGCACCCATGCTGTGAAAAAAGAGAGTACAGTCGATTTACCAAACCTAAAGCTCTCAAATGAGCTCAATTGAGTCAAATCTCTTGAAAGAGATTCCCTCCACAGAGCTAGATTAACTTTTCGGCTATTCACTACTTAGCAGTGAATGCCCCATTGAGCCGGACCATCTCTTTAGATACTATAGCGATAAAATTACTTTTTCATTTATTTCTTTTCCTGACTGTTTTATGTACTAAAGGTACTACAAGGTGGAATGTAAGCGTTCAGGCATTAAGCTATTTGAGGTTGAAGAGTTTTTGCTCAAGGGCTTAAATATGACTTTCAGTGTGTCCTGGGGTTTAATCTCACAACTTTCAGGTGCATCGTACAGATCCTATCCTGAGCTATCACTAGAATTTACACATAATCCCTTTAGAAAACATATGATATAGACTGGAACCTTGCTGTAAGAATGCCCTCTCTTACGAATTTTTGCCTTAAGAATTGAAATTTTGCAAGAAATTTTCATCGGCATACGAAGCATTTTCAGCATACAAATGACCCGACCCGAATGGCAGCTAAGTTGCGCATTTGTCCAGGGAGTCGTTCAAAACTTGTTTGCACCAGTGGAAAGTCAAGCGAATCCAACCGAAGCGAGTTTTACGATTTTTTTTTTCAGTCAGCGAAAGCTGTTTCGAAAGAATCAACCCAAGATACCAACGTTGCCTTCAGCATGTGAACAAAAGCTAGGTGATTTTTCAGCCGTTTTTTGTTGACAGATCGGTGGTGTGGGCGGTCTGTTCTATTTTTAGCCCACGCTTGGTGGCACGACTTCCTGTGAGGACCCTTGACATGGCTTGGGTCAGTTCTTTGTAAGCAGCCATACAGTTTACATACGCTTCGTATTGGTCATATTGGTCATGTTTTTGGGTGGCTGGAACTGATTATTTGCATTTAATTGATTTCTTATGGGAAAATTCATTTCACAATACAAATTTTCACTTAAGAACTCGCCTCCAGAACGAACTAAATTCGTATGCCGAGGTTCCACTGTATTAATATGACTTACTTTTATATTAAAGTGATCTCAACATAATGAATATAATATACTGTATATAAGACATAAAACAGAATTTACAGCTTTTACAGCTTTCTCATTGACTGTGTGAGTTACAAAGCTCTCAAACTGGAGACTCCTTCCAAAATCTCCTCATAGAAAACTCCACCATATCAAAGAAGTACAACAATTTAAATCTGTTCCTGTAGAAACTGTTACTGTGGAAAGAAGTAACACATTAATGCAAACCGCTGTTCAAGCCACTGCGTCTGTCCGAACAGAATCGAGCATTAAACAGCACAATCCCAAGCCTCAATCCATCACATTTTCGTAATGTATTGCTCCACTTTCAAAAGAACTGGAGCAGAAAAACGAGTCGTTCTGACTTAAACATCTCTGCATGTCCTGTACAGAAAAAGGACAATAGTGTTTCTGAGCATCTAAATGTCGCTGCCTGACATTTTTTTATCGGAAGGCATCTGACAAGACGCTCTTGACAGAACCAGGGCCCTTGACAGAACCATCTAAGATGAGAAAAGTTTCACATCTTAAACATGATGTTAAAAAAAAAAGAAGAAAAGAAAGCTCACAGCAACTACTATCTACAGATGTTTCTGACAAATGCATGTCAAAAAATGATCTGTTCCAAGAAACAGCGCAGCACTTTGGAGAAAGCTTTCAAGATCATCAATACAGGGCTACGTGCAAAATGAGATCACGTGTTAAATAGCCAGTGTGCTAGAACATCATTAGTGTGCTAAAGGAGCAGTGAATAATAATGAAAAAGATGGTAATGACTGATCATTATGTTTTTAATTAGTCTGAAGGTTCATCCTAATACCAAAAATTTTTAAAGCTCCAAACTAGCGAACTATTATATTTAACAAAAATTCAAACAGATTTATATAAAAGGCTTATTCTTATTATTTTTTCTTTATACTAAAACGCTGTTGAAGGCTCGATTCTGATTGGTTAGGAACTGCTTCAACGTTTATTAAAAGGGCTTGATCTAATATGTTACTGTCTCCATAGTAACAATGAGCCACATAAAACCATAAAGTGTAGTTGTTGCTATGGCTTTTTTTTTTTTCTTTAGTGTCAGAGCTTTGTAACCGTTTTCCAAACCAGGAAGGTCTTCAGGACAAAAAATATTTCTCAGTTACATGACAAGCTGAATTTTTTTTTGCTCTTATTGACGTCAGTAGAGGAGGAAAAGATGATGGTGAGGCACTGGCTGTTTATAGCTGCTATAATATGCTGTAATAACATTACCAGTAGCTATAAATGGATGTAAGGCCATTTTTGCAGCAGGTTTCTCTATTTTTCTTCTTTTAGCACACATTTTCTTCTTCTGGTGCTATGTCCACTCCAACAGTTTCTGACACAGCAAGGTAATCATGATCCTGACCTACATCGCAGTCCATTAACTTAGTCATTACGTCTGACTCGGATCTCTGTATAGAGCGATTATTCCACTCTGGCTCTAACGGCGTAGCCCCTTTCACAAGTTTCCTCACTTCTGTGGGGTTTAGGTTCGACGTTCAACATTCAATCAGGAATGGAATGGAGTGTCAGGGACAGAGCAGTGCTAGCTTTGTATTCTGTCTTGTATTTTTTATTCATTATGTTTATGTACATATAGTGTTTACAGAAGCATTAAACAGAGATCTGAGACGTCTTATTAAGGTATAAGGGGAAATGCACATGCAGAGTCAGCGGAAGGAGTGAATTATGGCTTATTATACCAGTAAGAACCGGTAACCCCAGACTCCTCAACTTCGGGTTCTCAATCCACAGGTGATTTCTGTGATTTTCTGCCAAATATTTCTCGTTTCTGATCAATGAATAAAACAGTTTTTTTTAAATCTTTTTTTATGTGAACATAAAAATTTTCTTTTCTTTGCATTACATCAAAAACTCGCCTGAAATCTATAAAATCTAGTGTCTATTTGCTCACATGGATATGTAAAAACACAGTGTAACCCAGTGATAAGTCAATGCTAACAGTGGCGCTGAACATCCTTTCCAAATTATCATGATTATTCGTCCATCTCTTTAAATTCACACCCCTTTGCCCCCTTTCCATTGCTTTGATCCTTTTCATTTCTGCTGGACTAATAATGGACCAATCCTAATGCAGCTAGCAAGTTGAGTGACCTCCTTACTGAATCACAGAGCTCTGTAAATGTAAATGAGTCAATTGGGGTTGATAAATGATACATTTATTAGCAAATGAAAGCTCCATTGTGCTGCCCAGTGCCTATGAAATAACACCAAAGGGAATAAAACCTAAGGGAAATAAGACCCTGTGATTGTTTTTGTGTGTTTTGGTGGAAGCCTGGTCTTACAGCAATGATGTCTCTGTTCCTTTAACAGCTCTATGCTTGAACTGGATTGGATTCACTCTTCTTTTTCCTTTTGAACTAAATAAATGATAAGAAATGTAATGGAAGAAACTTACTTCCGTCCCATTTGCTCCTCTCTTTAGCGCATTCTACAGTCAAACCTTCACGACTCCTGAACCTCAGAGCCTAAGTATAGGTACGAAGCTGTCCAGCTGTAACATGTGCGTCTACTCTGCACCTGTAGCTAGCATGAGCTTACCTGGCTCTATCCTTCAAACACATCTCCTGCTAGGCGATCTGTCCACTCAAACCCAATTAAGGCCCACATGATGTACAGCATGGTGTAAGCCTCTCCTGGCATCCAGCTGGCGAAACAGGAGGTCTGGCATGCTGGTGAGCCAAAAAAACCCGAGGATGAGCTGTCTCAGGCTTTCCAGCACTGGTTAAATCCCGGTGAGACACATCTGCACATGTCTTCCAGACCCCAAGTCTGAGACTACAACTGAGAACTGTTCAGCAAAAAAAATTTTTTTAAATATTAAACTGAAAAAAATTTAATTTTTTTAGATGTAGTAAGAATATTGCTGTTAATTGCTTTCTTAATTAGTATTAATTAAAATAAGCTCAATTAGTACAATCTCTGTTTTCAATAGCAATATACTTCTATACAACAATATATGAAGCTCCTAATAGTGAGGAATGATATTTTTTATACAGCGTTGGGTTTTAAAAAAACAGAAATTCAAGCTGAAATAATGATTAGAAACCCGAATGGAAATTGGCATGATATTAGCCAGCTTCATGCTCAGAGAGCCGATTGATTTGATTAATACATGTCTGGAAGACAAATTCTACAACAGGTGGAGTTTTGGAGCTGCTTTTTGGGGGGCAAAAGAGATTTACCTTTATTACTGAAGGGGCAGACAAATCACAAATTCACAAGCTAACTCAGTCTCGTGTTTTGGTGGCCCAGAGACTGACTAGCCTAATTTGATAACATATGCCGAGTTACTGTAGTTTCTAGTTATGTCCATTGCCATTGTCCTAAAGTAAAATAGCCCTTTAGTAGTAAAGTAGATTGTGTCCTTGACTAAAAAAGTCATTCATTGGTCAACATTTCTGCTATGAGGTGCGGAGTTCTGTCCTTGCATTGTATGCAAAAGATATTGTTTTTAATCTGGATAATGACCACAAAGCTACTGCATTCGATTCTGTATCTACCACATTTGATTCAGTATCTACTGCATTCGATTCAGTACCTACTTTATTTGATACAATACTTACTGCATTTGATTCAGTACCTACCACATTCAGTTCAGGACCTACCACACTCGATTCAGTGCCTACCAAATTTTATTCACTACCAACCAGATTCAATTCATTACCTACCAGATTTGATTCAGTATCTACCAGATTCGATTCCGTACCTACCACACTCGATTCAGTACCAACCAGATTCAATTTAGTATCGACCACACTCGATTCAGTACCAACCAGATTTGATTCAGTACCTACTGCTCAACCATTGATAGAGTGAATACCGATCAGTGCATACTAATCATTTATACTGAATCAGTATGAATACAATCTGGCCATGTTGTCCTTGTCATGTGACTTATGACATCATAACTACAATTTGAGTTGTTGTTGTTTTTTTGTTTTTTGTTTTCCAAAAAATGCCACATTTTTCGTTTTTTCACATATTTTCTTGTTTAAACCTTTTTCAATATGCAATTTTAGATTCTGACGGCTCTTCCATGCCAGTCCTGCTGCCTTATGAGATAACACGTTGTGCACTGGTTCCATTCTGCAGAATCTCAGCAGAAGCAGTAGGGCAGGGGTGTCTGAACTTATTCGGAAAGGGCCGGTGTGGGTGCAGGTTTTCATTCCAACCAAGCAGAACCCACACCTCTATTGAAAGCCAAGATCAAATGATTAAACAGGTAGAATCAGGTGTGGCTTCTGCTTGATTGGTATGAAAACCTGCACCAACACCGATACTTTGCGGATAAGATTAGACTTCCCTGCATTAGGGCATTTCATCCAGTTATTTCTCAACTACTGTTTTATGAATACTGAGAATTTGGACATTCTACTCCATTGGCATGCTACTTTTCACCTACTCTATACTGTCCTCCTGTCATACCATTAGTCAGACTGTAGTATGTGTTATACACTTTAATGAAGTGCATTCATTTAAAACATAGCTACAACACAGCAGTCCATAAGGAGTAGGGATTTTCTCCTTCTTTTGGCTTTAAACCTACTTGTTTACTGGACAATTACAAATACAAAACTTATAGCCCAGACATGAGGGACACAGACATTGTGATCTTTACTTAGTGGGACATTTCATTGGCTTGTAATGACCCCCTAAATTTACAATTAGACATCAACGTGACGGTTTTACAACTTGTAAATTAATATATGGTGTAAACATGATACAAATTAATCCAATACATAATGAGATCTTCTGAGAAACAGAAAAGCTTTCTCTGAGATCAGATCAGAATTACGGACGTATAGCTAGTTACGTACATTACGCTGACGATATCTTCAGTGCACAATGTATGAGAGTATAATTATCTGATAATAATCACAATAATTCAAGCCATCTGCCTCACTAATAACTGGAAATGAGCCAAATTAGCACGAGATTAGAAAAATGACTTAGTAGATAGCTTGAGAATACGTTTAGCCTTGGCCTTTATGGCAGATGAACGTCCTGATGGTTGGAAATTCCTAACAGCCTGTGAGTCATGAGACAGCCTTTGAGTTTGGAGGTTTTTATCTCGCACTGGGGAAATAAAGCGTCGTATTAGCACTGATGAACCCTTTCGTAATTGACAAATTTACACGCAAGATGCGTTGCGCAAAGCACAGGTTCTAACACGCCCTAGCTTTAATAACACAAAAGACGTTGCCAGCAGTTCAGGAAAGCAGTTTCAGGACACTTTTTTAGCGAATATTATCTTATTTACGGCGCTGCAAGCTCTGTTAGTCGATCCACGACGTGAGGGTGTTTGACCCAGATTGAGGAATGTTTTCCCAGAGTCCTCTCTCTGTCTCTAAACATGAGCCACACTCCTCTTACTTAGTGTGCGAATGTCGTTTTTTTTTTTCAAAGCTCCCGTTTCTCAACTGCTCCGTGTGTGTGTGTGTGTGTGTGTGTGTGTGTGTGTGTGTGTGTGTGTGTGTGTGTGTGTGTGTGTGTGATTTTTTTTTTTCTCTTTGCCACAGGAGACAAATGTGTGCTGTTATTGTAGAAGGAGGTTACAGGGATCGGGGCCTTGACAGGAATACTGAACACACACACACAGAAACACAGACACACATGCTTAATTAGCGAACTGAAATGAGACAAATGTTACATGCTCTTGCCAAGGTACAGTTCGTCCCTCCACCTGCCAGAACAACTCGGGGAAGGAAAATAAGCCTTGAAAGCAACAAAATGCATCTTCAACAGCAGACAAACGTGTCTAGTTAAACCTGAGTGTGATTCCTTAAAATAGCTTGCAGTTTTAAGGCTAATATTTTGTCTTTCAGAGATTACTATCAGCCTGCTGTGGCATGTGTAGTGAAGTCATGTATATTTTTTAGAAGTTATTGCATATACTCTATATATACACACACCCACAGGCCAATTTAATAGGATCATCTACATCCTTGTTCCTTATTTATTTATGTATTTATCCAGTTATAGAATTTTGTGGAAGTTTTAGTTTCAGCTCAGATCAAACATCGAAATCAGGAAAAAATGCTGGTTGTTTTAGCCAGAATAGGTGATTTAAATGTTTTGGAAATTTCTTGTGATTTCCACAAACAAAAATCTGTAGAGATTACATGAGATTAATAGGAAAAATAAATGAATAAATAAACCAGCAACAGTATGAATTGACAGGA
>JAUCMX010000020.1:16860755-17035755 GCA_033459395.1 Hemibagrus guttatus
TAATCTCATTACACTGTTTATGAGATGCCTTTTTTCTGAGGCAGAAATAAAAATTGATTTCTTATCTCTTTGCTTTGACTCACACCTTTGTGTCCATGTGTAATTTGTTAATCTTTTCAAGTCAGAGTACAGACTTGCCATCAGGGCGGGGGACAGCTATGATACAGCACCCCTGGAGCAGGTAGGGTTAAGGGCCTTGCTTAATTGCCCAACATCAGGGTTTGGTGGTGCTGGGGCTTGAACCCTGATCCTCCGTTCAACAACCAAGAGCCTTAACCATGTGAAATTCATTCATTCATTGTCTACCGCTTATCCGAACTATTCTCGGGTCACGGGGAGCCTGTGCCTATCTCAGGCGTCATTGGGCATCAAGGCAGGATACACCCTGGATGGAGTGCCAACCCATCGCAGGGCACACACACACACTCTCATTCACTCACGCAATCACACACTACGGACAATTTAGAGATGACAATCAACCTACCATGCATGTCTTTGGACCGGGTGAGGAAACCGGAGGAAGCCCCCGAGGCACGGGGAGAACATGCAAACTCCACACACACGGCGGAGGCGGGAATGGAAACCCCAACTCTGGAGGTGTGAGGCAAACATGCTAACCACTAAGCCACCGTGCCCCCCACCATGTGAAATTATAATGTAGATAATAATGCTGCAACATACTATACAATTGTGTGTCTGACTTTGTAGCAGTTTGCGGAAAGTTTTGCACTTGTAGTTTTCATTTGGTCATATAGTATAATTAAAAAAAAACATCTTTTCTGATCCACATAGAAGACTCGATCCAGTGGGTTATGAAAGCCCAACTAGAAAACAGTATTTTTTTCCTTTTGAGTTCCACAATGTCAGACAATATACACAAGAATTATTTCAGGCTTATAATTAACCTGCATTCGGATGCTTTCACAAAGCTTTTTTCCCCTTGCTCAGTGAGTTCAGTGAACTAAATAGTCTAGCCATGTAGAGGAGATTAGATTTATTCTTTGCAATCATAAAGATTTAATAAAGATTGGTTTTACTCTGGAGATGAGGAGGTTGTTTGTCTTTGCTGTAGCTTGGGAGGCAGAAAAGAAATCAGATGTGAGCTGTATGACTGTATGATGTGATGTGACTATACAGGCATGGATAAAGTCCTGGGTTAGTCGTGGACCAGTTCAATGTTCAGAAATTTGTTGTTGCCATGTTGAATGCTGTTGTTGCCAACAATGTTTGTTGTAAATCTCTTCCGTCAATAGCAAGACTCACTTTTTCACCTTCCTCCATGTTTGTTTTTCTCACCTGCCCGTCATCTTTTGACCTCGTTAGTCCTTGAGCTAACACATTCCTGGGTTAGCTGTAGGATTGCATATAAAAATTGTTGAAACAAGAAACAAAAATGTGCAGTTTGAATGCAGCAATAGACCAGTCCATGCTGTTTGTCTGTCACTTCCTTTTAAGAGAAGACCTCAACCTGTCTCCTTCACTCCTTCTTCATGTTTGTCATATTTAGTGACAGAAGAACCAAGAAACGATTCCGTTGTAATCACTGTAGATTCATTTTCCATAACATTTTCTCTTCTTTCTTTTTTTCTCAGTTTGAACTAAGATGACATTGTGATCTGATTCGGGTTTCTTTTTATTTCAAAAATACCCAAAGTTATACTGGGTGACATTCGGTCATAATGAGATAAATACTGCATAACAACCAGAGTCATGCATTCATTCATTTTGTCATATATGCCTTCTGAAAGAGATTACACACAGAGCAAATTCTGTGCTTTTGCCTTGACTCAATCTAAAAGGCCTTTGGAAAAAAAAAAACCTTTGTATGAAATACAGACGCATAAAAATTGATCCATAACATCAGAGACCTTGGCATTAAAGAGACTGGGTTCATTGTACTGAGTGCTGGATTGAATGTGCTTTTGGCTGACCTTATAGGACGGCGAGTAATAAGGAACGGACCAATAAAAACAAAGAGAGACTTTATGTTTCATCTACTTTGCTCACGCTTTCTGTTTAGTCCGATATCCGAAGATTGCGTCTCTGGGGTTGCACCGGAGCTCGAAGGTTAATGATGTGAAACTGTGAGGAAAAGTTTTAGCCTCCAGTTTAGTATTATGAAAAGATCCTGTGAAGAAATTGCATATTTATAGAGAGAAGATAGAACCACCTTTTTCTCACATAGTGTAGTGTCACTGGAGGAGGTAGGGAAAAAAAAATAAAGCTCAATATAAGGTTTAATTATTTAACTTCGTCAGATAATTTTATTTTAATAAATGTTACACTGTATTTTCTTTATAATATTATTATTATTATTAATATTAATTTATTTATTTATTTATTTATTTATTGTAATTTTATGTTAATTTCTGCGAAAATCGCAAAATCACCAAATCCGTAGGAAACTATAATGCAGTGTAATGCAGCATTTCTGCGGCTGATTTCTTTCTTTCCCAGTCTATACGTTCATGCAGCTGCTGAGTGACAAAAGTGTCAGGTGATCACACACGCCCCAGGATTTAATCTCCATTCAGGGTTAAAACTTCATCAGCACTGATTCAAAAACCGCATCTGAAATACACTCGCATTTTACACTCGCATATTTTTTTTATTTATTTTTTCTTCCAAATGCTTGGAGGTCAGAATGAAAGTAAAGACATGTAGAAGAAAAGCACAGATTATACAAACGAAAAAAAAAAAAGACATGACAGAATGAATTTTCTCTTAACCGTGTTCGGTGTTTGGAGGAAACGCATGAGGCATCGAAGAGGGTCGAATTTTGCGGAGTGGAAACACTTTGAAAAAATTAGAAAGCATGAATGCAGCTGTGTGTGTGTGTGAGTGTATTTAAGAGTGTGTGCATGTTTGTGTTTGTAATCATTCTTATTATGCCACTGATTAGACATTGCTCAACCCTAATAGATTCACTGTCAAGTTATTAATAAATATTAGATTTTAACCTCACATCTAATATCAGCAGCCGTCACTGGTTACAGCTGATTGATATGATTACACAGTTCCCTTGAGATTTGTGTGCTGTAAATAATTTTGTATTCAGTATTTACCAAGCAGTATCACTGACTGAGTACATTTCCATCTTTTGAAGCAAGCGCGTAATGACTGATAGCTACACGCCTCATTCAGAACCAAAGATGCAAGCTTCAGACAGCAAACACGTCTCATCCAGGCGACTACATTTGAAATAAAGTGCAAATTATGCAACTTTTTTTTTTTTTAAGCCTGAACCGCTAAAAAAATGACTCTTTTAAGATTCCTCAAGAGCATATTTTCACACTCCATAAGCTACGTTTATGAGCCGTCGGAATATCACACTTTCCAATCGCGCTGTACAGTAACTTAATCTTTAATGCATGTTTAATGTTCACGCCCACGTTCTGCATTTTGTAACAGATCCAAGTTCCTTTTGTTTCACTATAGTGAGAAGGAGCTCATGCCTGGAGGGAGCATTTCAGAGCGAAGCGTCAAAGCACACACACTCAGCCGAGCGCTTAGTTTGAATGACAGGGATGTTCTCCCTGGCGTGGGTGTGTGTGTGAGAGAGAGTGTGAGTGTGGATCCAGTCAAGTGCAGCCCAGGCTGCCAGCGCTTGCTGAGCCGGCTGGTAAAGTGAGAAGACATCAATCATGGCCGACTCGTCTGTTCTCAGGCTGGCCGAGTCCATCCGCAGCATGACGTAACACAGATTATGGAAATGCAGACCCGGGACATCATGTTGTTGTAGTCTTTTGGTGCAACGTGGAAAGACATAAGGGTAAAATTATGATCAGACGCAGAGAACAAACTAGCTAATGAATGAAACTATTGATTGAGCGAGTTGTTATGAGTCAACAAGTCAATATTAACATTTTCCTCAGATGTGTTGGTATATTAATGTAAAAAAAAATCTTTATATTGATAAAACGCATTAAATCAGAGCAAATAAGCTGTATGGGGTTTCATTATAAGGGGAAAACGTCAACAGGAACAACACTAGATGTGTTCACACGAGATGGCAATCGTGTAGAGAAAAAATAGAAACGTATGTTGCGTATATTACATAAGTTATTTAACTAACACTAGAAGATGATGGAAAAGGGAGATCATGATCACGTGCCAATGACAAAGCTTGTTGGAATCAGTTGGAGCTGCAGCCCAACTATAAGAATTAAGTTCTGCTTCATATTTTTGTTTTAATTTCTCAAAATTTTGTTGTTGGTTCTAATTCTAGCTAGTCTTTATTCAGTTTAGCTTGGGGCAAAATGGCAAAAAACACTTTAGATTTTTGTTTTGTTTTAAATTCAGGAAGTGCAAAGCTCTCTTGGTATGGTAAAAATCGATCGTCCGTTTGTTAGATTGTTGTTTATTATCAGACTCTTAGCTTACATGGAGCATCTATCATATTTTATATTGTCTAGAACAGACAGCTGGGCTTCCTCCATTTGTTGTCTGTCTTAACCACCAGAAGACAGACAACAGCAGCAGCATGTTATTTGTAGACTTTTTAATATATATTTTTTTTTAATCGTGGTCATGTACCCTTTTAATTTGGTGTAGTAAAAATAAAAAAAGATGATTCCTAGTCCCTGAGGAAAATAAAGCAGAAATACAGATAACAAGGGTTTGGGTTAAGCTTTTATTGATCAGCCAAACTGTGAGACAAAATGATTTTAAGCTTCTTTCATGCACCTCAGGAAACCTCTTCACCTTGAGCTAAATTCCCACGGAAGGTAATATATATAAAATATTAAAATATAAAATATATATATATATATATATATATATATATATATATATATATATATAACAAGCCATAACAAGCTCCTAAAATAAAGAATATACAGATATATGTTTAGATACTATTTATATATATATATATATATATATATATATATATATATATATATATATATATATATATAAATATAAATTATAAAAGCTATATTTACTGTATTTACCATTATATCTATAAATATTAATATAAATTAAAACCACTATATTTTGTGTTATATAAACCACTGTATTTACCACTGTATATATAAATATAAATATAAACATACATTTAAAAAATATCTTGTGTTAAATTAACCACTATATTTACCACTATGTCTATAAATATACATATAAATAGGAATATGAATTAAAACTACTATATTTAGTGTTACATAATCCACTATATTTACCATTATATCTATACCATTAAAAACTATTTATATATATATATATATACACCGATCAGCCACACCATTATCATCAGTGCCAGATGACGTGAATAAGACTGATGATCTCCTCATCATGGCACCTGTTAGTGGGTGGGATATATTAGGCAGCAAGTGAACATTTTGTCCTCAAAGTTGATGTGTTAGAAGCAGGAAAAATGGACAAGCGTAAGGATTTGAGCGAGTTTGACAAAGGGCTAAATTGTGATGGCTAGACCACTGGATCAGAGCATCTCCAAAACTGCAGCTCTTGTGGGGTGTTCCCGGTCTGCAGTGGTCAGTATCCATCAAAAGTGGTCCAAGGAAGGAACAGTGGTGAACCGGCGACAGGGTCATGGGCGGCCAAGGCTCATTGATGCACGTGGGGAGCGAAGGCTGGATTTACTTGAGGTAAAGTGACTAAAAAGATCCTGACAAAACAAAACAAAACAAGGTCATTCTAAAGATATTGTGTCCTTGAGTGAGTTTGATTGACAGGTGTAGTGTAGTGTACTGTGGTGTCTAGTGTTGTGTAGTGTGTATGACTGCATGACTGTGTTATATAGCAAAGGCAGCCATATTTAATATCCTCCACACTGTTATGTATTATACAGTTTCAACAGGTTCATTTCACACCATGGCTGGACTTTAAATTGATGAAGATTCAGCATCCGACCGACCGGAGATAGATGAGCACGGGATCCATGAACGAAAGATGGTTTCTTGTTGTATAACGGATTTATAAACGTCTGTAATTTGTAAACATGAGCAAACGTGCATATTGTTCATCTCTGTAAACATATGCTTAGGTAATGTACTCCTGTGTGCACTAGATGAAAGACCTTGCTTTGGTAGGATGTGTGTGTGTGTATAGGTGTGTAGATAAACCCACATAGATATTGATCAGCTGGTGTGTACCAGTGTGTGTGTTTAGACACTAGTATTTATGTCTCTTTGTGTTTGTGCCAAAGCCGTGAGTGCGTTTCGCCTTCACCTTGCCACGCTGCTGTCCCTGAAACACGACTGCCGCTTGCACCCGCTGCCACCTACAAGCTTGTGTGTAATTAAAGTGTTTGATCTGTCTCCCTCCCTGCAGAGACACACACACTTCCACGCGCATACACACACCGCTGCCACCTTGATCAATGGCTGAGAGGGAGAAGAGCAAGCCGCAAACTGACAGTATCGGGATTGAACAGAGGCAGAGGAAAGCGAGCGGGTGGGGGAGGAGGTGGCGGCGGCGGTGGTGGTGGTGGTGGCAGTAAGGGGGTTCGAGAGAGAGAGAAAGAAAATTGGATAGAGAGAGAGTACCGAATAGGGAAAGAGAGCGAAAGGGAGAGAAAAAAGAAACAGACAGGAAGTGAGTAGAGAAAAAAAATAATTCACTGCACAGAGGATTATCTGTAGTCATGCTGCCTAGTGACGATTTAATTCATGATGCTTTATTCATTTCACTTTAGACCACAGAGCTGTTGATTGGTCAGAAAAAAAGCAGAACAGCTTTTTTTTTTAATAAAAAAAAAGCTTTTATTTTCTGAGAAGAAATGCTTACTTAGCATTTATGGAAGGAGTCTTCAGGTTCAGTGCTGCGCAGCATTCAGCTGTTTTTCGGTAACAAGATAACCTGAGGGTTTTTTTGAGCTGGATCAAATGTATGTTGATGATGACGCATCTTTAATGAATAAATTAAACATTTTTGTTTTGGCGAATAAACCGGGATTTATAAATAATGAAAATAATGAACTCCACAATGGTAAAAGTAACTCATATAATAGCTGTTTATTGGTGGTTCTTTGAACAGGAAGTGCAGGAGCAAGGGGTAATGACGTATATAAAATTATATTTCAAATGTTTTTCTCTTCATTATTGCTCTGTTATCCAAGGTGAAAGGCTACTAGGCTTTCTTAGGCTTTCTATCTTGCTTAGATGAGCTGTTAATTTTAAATAATAATATCATCATGTGCCCACGTTAACCCAAGACCCAGCCTTCAAAGAGTTCCTGTTGTTAGTTAATTCTGAGCAGTGAATATATTCTCCTTTGTTCGTCTCCAAGGTCTTTTAACATTCGCATTTCCTTTTTTGAGTTATTTATTTCGCAAATGCATATCACCATGATGGATTTTATGTGCCAGTACTTTGACACTGTTGATACTGGGTTTTACAATCAGAGAAGCCACATTTAAATCACGAGTGTATTGTTTTCACTCTCCTGACATGCTGCATTAAGGTGTTTTGCAGCCTGTGGTCCGAATCCGTGTGATTGTTTCTCTTAATCCTCATGGCTGCAGCATTGGTCTGGTTTAAGGCTCACTTGATTCTCTCAAACCCTGGTGTATTTGCATTCATCTTACATCATAACAAATGCACACAAAGAACATGACGACTCATGATTCACCGTATTTTTTTTTTTTAATTATTATTATTTTGGTAGGTGGGTACGGTGGCTTAGTGGTCAGCACGTTTGCCTCACACCTCCAGGGTTGGGGGTTCGATTCCCGCCTCTGCCGTGTGTGGAGTTTGCATGTTCTCCCCGTGCCTCGGGTGTTTCCTCCGAGTACTCCGGTTTCCTCCCCAGGTCCAAAGACATGCATGGTAGGTTGATTGGCATCTCTAAATTGTCCGTTGTGTGTGTGTGTGTGTGTGTGCGTGTGTGTGTGTGTGCCCTGTGATGGGTTGGCACTCCGTCCAGGGTGTATCCTGTCTTGATGCCCAATGACGCCTGAGATAGGCACAGGCTCCCCGTGACCTGAGAATAGATCGGATAAGCGGTAGACAATGAATGAATGAATGAATATTATTTTGGTGCTGGTATATTATACGCAGTAAGGCATCTTATCTGTCTCTTCTGTGTCCCAAAACATTGCTACACACGTGTCATGGAAATTAATGATGTTATCATCGGCCTAAATGGACATACAGATTTACTTTACTTCTTGAAATGAGATCTGAGTACGTGTTGCATCATTTACATTTCTCGGAACTTGGCAGATGCCCTTATCTAGAGCGACTTACATTTCATCTCATTTTACACAACTGAGGGTTGCTCAAGGGCCCAGCAGTGACAGCTTGGTGAACCTGGGATTCAAACTTACAACCTTCTGATCAGTAGCCCAACAACTTGATCACTAAGCTACCACATCCCCGAGCATCAAATGGTTAAGGCTCTGGTTTGTTGATTGGAAGGTCGTCTGTGTTCAAGCCCCAGCACTACTAAGCTGCCACTGTTGGGCCCCTGAACTCTCCAGAGATGCTGCACCATGGCTGACCCTCTGCTATGACCTCAACTTCCAAAGCTGAGACATGCAAAGAAAGAAATCCACAATACTGTAATGTAATATATAGCAATAATAAAGGATTCTTCTTCACTCATCTTCACAGGAATTGCAGCACAATTCCTAAGCTCACTGAACTCACACCACCTCCTACAGGTAGACTCAGGTTCCGATCCATGCTGCACTTCCTGGTCCGCATGACGGCTTTCGCAGGAACAATTTTTCATGCGAATCGTGCGCTGGTTCTGAATACACTGCCAGAGTGAAAGTTTAGGAGATAAATTTCTTTACCTCTGGTATTTCCTCAGAAGTAAAGTGACTCCTATTCAGTGGAACAAAAAAAATATGGCAAACTTTTCTAAATATAAACTTATAAATCCAGAAAATGTACAGCATAAACTGTTTAGAGCTTTGGGCTGCAGAAAACGTCCATTCAGAGGGATTTGCCCAGTATTGATTTACAGTCAAATATGCTTTGGGTAATATGGAACAAAATCTCTTTGCTGTATGATACTGATGATGCTTAGCAAATCAGACTTCCTGTTGTGTTGGTTTTTGCAAAAGCACACTTTTCTGATTACCCAGTGCTACACTAGTGTTTGTTCATTTGTATTACTCATGTTCTTTTTTCTTTCTTTCTTTATCTTTGATCGCACATCAGTCCCAAATGTCACATCTGAATCCTTAATGCATTCTAGTCCACATTTTAATTCATGAAATTCACCTGTTTCCTGTTTGCATGTTTATAAAACTTCATCCATCTTTAACAGGTTTTCCCATTTCTTTACAGTCTTTATTGTTTGTTTTTAAATTGATTTATTTCTCCTTTCTGCCATTCGTTTTCATTCCCATTTAACACAACCCTGCGTTGTTCTCTTTGCTTGACCTCAGCATGTTTCTGGTCATGAGTGTGGTTGATAATTCATTCATTGTCTACCGCTTATCTCGGATTTATCCGTGCTAACCACTAAGCCACCGTGCCCCCCCTTGATTGATAATTTGGATTGTTAATAAATAACACTGTCAAGACCGCGGCTAGTAAAAAAAGTCCAGCAGCTAACATCGAATCGTATAACAAATCATATATATCTCTCTCCTGTAATATGAGCACTGGGCTCAGATGGTTAGATACTGCATCTGGTGTTTTATGTTGTATTTGATCGATTTCTGGTGTGTGGGAAATGTGTACAAGTAAGCATTCTGAGATATAATTAAGCATTATATGATGACCCGGAATTGACCTTTGAAATGTGAAAGTTTAAATTATGCAATCAATAAATGAATACGATGAATAAATGAAATAAATTATGCAATAAATGAATCATGTGATAGAATCACATGTGGAAATAAATTGATCATATGAGAAGATCACAAGTGGAAGTAATGAATCACATGAAAGAATCACATGTGGACATAAATTATTCATTCATTCATTCATTCATTCATTGTCTACCGCTTATCCAATCTATTCTCGGGTCACGGGGAGCCTGTGCCTATCTCAGGTGTCATCGGGCATTAAGGCAGGATACACCCTGGACGGAGTGCCAACCCATCGCAGGGCAGGAAATAAATTAATCATGTAAAAATATCACATGTGGTAATACACAAATTGTGTGAAAGAATCACATGTGCCAATAAATGAATCATGTGAAAGAATCACATGTGGAAATAAATAATTGTGTGAAAGAATCACGTGGAAATAAATGAATTGTGTGTAAGAATCACATGTGGAAATAAATGAATCATGTGAAAGAATTACATGTGGAAATAAATTAATCGTGTGAAAGAATCACGTGGAAATAAATGAATCATGTGAAAGACTCACATGTGTCAATAAATGAATCACATGAAAGAATCACATGTGGACATAAATTATTCATTCATTCATTCATTCATTCATTCATTCATTGTCTACCGCTTATCCAATCTATTCTCGGGTCACGGGGAGCCTGTGCCTATCTCAGGCGTCATCGGGCATTAAGGCAGGATACACCCTGGACGGAGTGCCAACCCATCGCAGGGCAGGAAATAAATTAATCATGTAAAAATATCACATGTGGTAATACACAAATTGTGTGAAAGAATCACATGTGCCAATAAATGAATCATGTGAAAGAATCACATGTGGAAATAAATAATTGTGTGAAAGAATCACGTGGAAATAAATGAATTGTGTGTAAGAATCACATGTGGAAATAAATGAATCATGTGAAAGAATTACATGTGGAAATAAATTAATCGTGTGAAAGAATCACGTGGAAATAAATGAATCATGTGAAAGACTCACATGTGTCAATAAATGAATCACATGAAAGAATCACATGTGGACATAAATTATTCATTCATTCATTCATTCATTCATTGTCTACCGCTTATCCAATCTATTCTCGGGTCACGGGGAGCCTGTGCCTATCTCAGGTGTCATCGGGCATTAAGGCAGGATACACCCTGGACGGCGTGCCAACCCAGGGCAGGGCAGGAAATAAATTAATCATGTAAAAATATCACATGTGGTAATACACAAATTGTGTGAAAGAATCACATGTGCCAATAAATGAATCATGTGAAAGAATCACATGTGGAAATAAATAATTGTGTGAAAGAATCACGTGGAAATAAATTAATTGTGTGTAAGAATCACATGTGGAAATAAATGAATCGTGTGTAAGAATCACATGTGGAAATAAATGAATCATGTGAAAGAATTACATGTGGAAATAAATTAATCGTGTGAAAAAATCACGTGGAAATAAATGAATCATGTGAAAGACTCACATGTGTCAATAAATGAATCATGTGAAAGAATCACATGTGTCAATAAATGAATCATGCGAAAGAATCATGTGGAAATAAATGAATTGTGTGAAAGAATCACACGTGGAAATAAATGAATTGTGTGAAAGAATCACATGTGTCAATAAATGAATCGTGTGAAAGAATCGCATGTGGAAATAAATGAATCGTGTGAAAGAATCACGTGGAAACAAATGAATTCTGTGAAAGAATCACATGTGGTAATAAGTGAACTGTGTGAAAGAATCACATGTGGAAATAAATGAATCATGTGAAAGAATCACATGTCAATAAATGAATCATGTGAAAGAATTACATATGGAAATAAATGAATCATGTGAAAGAATCACATGTGGAAATAAATGAATCGTGTGAAAGAATCACATGGAAATAAATGAATTGTGTGAAAGAATCACGTGGAAATAAATGAATTGTGTGAAAGAATCACGTGGTAATAAGTGAACTGTGTGAAAGAATCACATGTGGAAATAAATGAATTGTGTGAAAGAATCACACAAGACAGAGCATTAACCAGTAATCAGCATGAAGATTAAAGGCACATAAGCGCTTTAACATGATCCTCCTTCCACACCTCTTTGTATTTCCGTATAACTCTCTTTTTTCAACTCAGGCCCGTACGCAAACCTCTGATCGTGCGCTCTCCATCCACACCACACCACACCACCCCCCTCCATCTCGTCCTACTCTTAGTTGGCTGACCTTGAGTGCTGGCAGATCAGAAGCAGACAGCCGGGGGAAAGAGGCTCCATCCATCTTCCCCCTTCCACCTGGCAGCCTCTCTAAACAAACCGGGAAAATGATTCCTTCACCTGTGTGGCCTCCACACTCTGTAGATCTCTCTGAGGAATCATCTGTAACCTCTGGACCATGTATACATGCTAGCAAATGATGTGGTATACCTTGAGGATCGAAGGCATGTGAGATAAGGATCTCATCTACAATATGTGGATTCATTTGGTGTTGACTTCTTATAGACTTTTGTTCATTTCTCCTCATTAGCTCCTCATATGAGGAAATGGATTACATTCACACAAATCGAATCACTATACTGCTAATTGGCTTGATGTCCAAAATACTGACTCGAGCCCTCAAGCTCTCTACAAGCCTCTTCTTAGAAACTTCACTTGCGCTGATGAAAGAAAGACACTTCATGTGTAGCTAATAAGCCATGACACATTCGGTATCCAACAATTGCTAGAAATTAAACCATTTGAAGTGGTTGATTTGCTTCATGGTTTTGCGCTATCGACTCACAAACGTCTCTGTCTAATCATTCATTAAATTCAGTTTTTTGTCATACTGAAAACAACAATGGTTCATGTTTAAAAAACTGAATTGCTGAACTACTACATTTCTGTGTCCACAATCAGACCTCAGTTCACCAGTTGAAGACCCAAATGCAAGTATGGTGGTTTGGGGGCATTGTGATGCAAATTCAAACCATATTATTAGGCAAAATTATGCACACAGCAAGGCTAGTCTTCTAAAAGATGTTGTCTATTAGATGTTCAGATTATTTGAATATTACATACTTATCAGACCAACTCGGAGACATCTGCCTCCATTCATTCAGTTACAGAATCCATGGTCGCAAGTTGGTTCCTTGTACTCTGGGTATTCACAAAATGTGCAGGTAAGTGGATTAGTGTCAGAAAATATTTTAAAACATGTAGGTGTAACTAGTAGTTGGATTAGCATCCTAAAACATGCTGGTAGCTGGAATAGATTCCCCAAACTCTCCAAAACATGTTGGTAAATAGATTAGCTTCTCAGAACTCTCCAAAACATGCTGGTAGTTGGATTAGCTTCCCAAAACTCCCCAAAACATGCTGGTAAATAGATTCGCTTCCCAAAACTCCTAAAACATGCTGGTAATTGTATTAGCTTCCCAAAACTCCCCAAAACATTGTGGTAGTTGGATTAGCTTCACAAAAACTTGCAAAAATATGCTAGTAGGTGGATTAGCTTCCTAAAGCTGCCAAAACATGCTGGCAGATTTATTAGATTCCCAAAACTCTCTAAACATGCTGGTAGGTGGATTAGCTTCACTAATTGTCCCTAAGTGTTAATGAATGTCGGAAAACATTTTAAAACATGCTAGTAGGTGGATCAGCATCCCAAAAAAAAAACCATGCTAGTAGTTGGATTAGCATCCCAAAACTCCCCAAAACATGCTGGTAAATAGATTAGCTTCCCAAAACATGCTGGTAGTTGGATTAGCTTCCCAAAACTCCCCAAAACATGCTGGAAAATAGATTAGCTTCCCAAAACTCCCCAAAACATGCTCGTAAATAGATTAGCTTCCCAAAACTCCCCAAAACATGCTGGTAGTTGGATTAGCTTCCCAAAACTCCCCAAAACATGCTGGAAAATAGATTAGCTTCCCAAAACTCCCCAAAACATGCTCGTAAATAGATTAGCTTCCCAAAACTCCCCAAAACATGCTGGTAGTTGGATTAGCTTCCCAAAACTCCTAAAACATGCTGGCAGATTTATTAGCTTCCCAATACTCCCTAAGCATGCTGATAGGTGGATTAGCTTCACTAATTGTCCCTAGGTGTTAATGAATGTCAGAAAACATTTTAAAACATGCTAGTAGGTGAATTAGCATCCCAAAAAAAAAAAAAAAAACATGCTAGTAGTTGGATTAGCATCCCAAAACATGCTGGTAAATAGATTAGCTTCCCCAAAACTCCCCAAAACATGCTGGTAGTTGAATTAGCTTCCCAAAACTCCTAAAACATGCTGGCAGATTTATTAGCTTCCCAAAACTCCCTAAACATGCTGGTAGGTGGATTAGCTTCACTAATTGTCCCTAGGTGTTAATGAGTGCCTACGTGGTGCCATGTGTAGCCTACTGACGTCCTCTACATGGTTTTAGTAAAAATTTAGTAAAAATCATGGTTTGTTCAACGACTAACAACTTGGATTTTGCATGTAACTGGATCTCCACCAATTTCAGCTGAACACCCCTGGCTTATCAATTTTCTCTCTTACTCCTTTCTCTTGAGTCCTCCTTTCTCTCTCTTACCAGTCAGCCTCAATTGAATCACACACTCAGTTCCCTCTTTCCCAATCTTGTCACCCTCCCTTCCCCAGGATGTTCTGCACCTCTCAGCAAAAAAACACGAATCTGTAATCAGTTTGCGAATCGATGCGGCAACGAGCAGGGAGTCTAGCCGAGCCGTCCGGATCCTTCCATCTTAATCTAAAGGGAGGGCGGCAGGGGCTTTGGAGCGTGCCATCAGGAGTGGATTTAAGACATTAGCGGGGTTTTGAATGCAGGATAGAGAAGGAGAAGGAGAGAGAGACCTTAAAGAAAGAGAACAAGAGAGGTTTCTTTGAAAATGAAACACTTTGTAAAAACCCACCTAAGCTGGAGCGGCTGCAGAATACAAAAGGCTCGTGTTAAAGCTTTCCTTTATGTTTCTTTGACAGGTAATGAGCTCCACACTGCATTGTGCTCAGAGAGTCAGAACGCGTAGGAAGATGTACTTTATGTGTTTATATAAGTGAAATGGACCGGTGTGGGTTTAAAATTAGGTTGTATACTGTAGGAGGAAAAAGCAAAAATTTTGAAAAAAAAAAAAAAAAAAAATATATATATATATATATATATATATATATATATATATATATATATATATATATATTTTTTTTTTTTTTTAATTCTATTTATTTATTTATTTTTTATGGGGCTGCAATAGCTGCAGACCAGTCAGGGTGCCCATGCTAACGTGTCCATTATTGGCACTGATTGTTGCCGCATTCCACAGACATCAGGTGGTGCACAGGGGTTAGCATGGACACCCTGACTGGTCTGCAGCTATTGCAGCCCCATATGCAACAAACTGTGATGCACTGTGTATTCTGACACCTTTCTATCAGAACCAGCATTAACTTCTTCAGTTGCAATTTGAGCAACTGATGCTCGTCTGTTGGATCGGATCACACGGGCCAACTTTTGCTCTCCACATGCATCAGTGAGCCTTGTCTGCCAATGACCCTGTCACTGGTTCACCACTGTTCTTTCCTTGGACCACTTTTGATAGATACTGACCACTGCAGACCAGGAACACCCCGCATCTGCAGTTTTGGAGATGGTCTGATCCAGTCATCTAGCCATCACATTTTGGCCCTTGTCAAACTCGCTCAAATCCTTACACATCTAACACATCAACTTTGAGGACAAAATGTTCACTTGCTACCTAATATATCCCACCCACTAACAGGTGCCATGATGAGGAGATACTCAGTGTTTTTCACTTCACCTGTCAGTGCTCATAATGTTATGCCTGATTGGTGTAAAGATCTGTAGCCTTGGACACATTGTTGGTCATTAACAGCGTAGATTTAGTGACTTGACTTGTTTACAGGGCTGAACATTTATACAAATTTAAAAATAGTGTGTTTTTGTTTTTTTTAGTCTTTTTTATATTGTTCGATTGTTTGAGTCGGATATTTTGTGCATTGTGTATTACACCACATTGCTGTCTGACTCTCATTCTGATTGATACTAATAGCACACATTAATGTACACATTAATTCAATACAAATTAAAATTGTTTCTAGCATGATATCGTTTCTATGGTAACAGCTAATTAACACCCGCCCCTCATTATATCTGTGTACATGTTGTCATCAATACCTCAGACTTCCTCTGACAACATATCCATGAAGCTCACTCTATCTGAATACTAGCATAACGATCGTGTAATAAAGCGCCGCAGTAAACAGCTGAATCAAAGCAGCCGAATTGAAATAAAAACAGAAAATAGCGCTGCTGTTCGTTGTCAGCTATAGTGTCAAATTTAAATGTTAGTATGACAAAAAAAATTTCTGACTGTTCAGCAGCAGGCATGCAGGCAATCTGAGAAAGTTGCAGTAAGATCTTTAGCAGTTGCCTAGTGACTGAATCTCTTTTTCTACATCAATATACCAGGGTCATTCAATTTTGATAGACTGAGTGTCTGAAAATGCAAAAATGGTTTCTTAATCTGTTTAATGTGGATTTTTTTTTTATTTCCCATTGCTCCAGAGTCCAATCTGTATGCTCCCCAGCAAGCTGAAGCCTTTTTCTGATTAGCCTCAGTGATAAGTGATTTTCTTAAGACTGCACAGCTGTTTTGTCTCAAACCCATGAGTCCTCTTTGCATTGTGAGTGTAGAAATGCTCTTACTTTCAATTTTAAACATAACCATGACTTTTACTTATTTCACCAAACGTTTACGTGATCTGCGATGTCCTTCATTCAAGATTTTTTTCCTGACCATTTTTTTCTTCCTTTTAATACTACACTGGACAATATCTTAACCCAATTTTAGTAGTTTCAGCAATCTCCTCAGCTGTTTTCTTGGCTTGATGCAGGCCAATAATTTGCAATAACATCTTTTCCACAAACACAGCATATGTCTTCCGACATGGTGGTTGAAGAAATAAGAAGCTACTCATTGCACCAGTTGGGTTAAATAACTTGTTGCCAGCTGAAACATATTAGTCACTGTAGTAATTATCCAATGGAAGACCCTAACTTATTTGTTTAGTTAAATCAAGATACCAGCCAGTGTAGTTGGGTAATGTGTTAAGTCTGGGAAGAGAGAGAGAGAAAGAGGGAGAGAGAGAGCGAGAGAGAGAGAGAGAGAGAGAGAGAGAGAGAGAGAGAGAGAGATGCACATGTGTATCTATCTATCTATCTATCTATCTATCTATCTATCTATCTATCTATCTATCTATCTATCCATCCATCCATCTATCCATCTATCTATCCATCCATCTATCTATCCATCTATCTATCTATCCATCTATCTATCTATCTATCTATCTATCTATCTATCTATCTATCTATCTATCTATCTATCTATCTATCTATCCATCCATCCATCTATCCATCTATCTATCCATCCATCTATCTATCCATCTATCTATCTATCCATCTATCTATCTATCTATCTATCTATCTATCTATCTATCTATCTATCTATCTATCCATCTATCCATCTATCTATCTATCTATCTATCTATCTATCTATCTATCTATCCATCCATCTATCCATCTATCCATCCATCCATCTATCCATCTATCTATCTGTGGTGTGTGTGTGTAAATGTTTAAAATCCGCATTTAACAACTTGAGATACTATTTTCTATTTTCAGACACCCAGTATAGATAGATAGATAGATAGATAGATAGATAGATAGATAGATAGATAGATAGATAGATAGATAGATAGATAGACTCTGTTTTGTTTGTTAGTTTGATTTTAACAATTATGTTATCATCTTGTCCAGTGATGCATAATCTACCAACATAACTCAAACCCACACATTCATCAATCTAAATAATCTAAAAAAAAAAAAATCATGAATCAATCAACCAATTAACCAATCAAAGTACAAAAATCCTCCAACATATAGGGCATTGTGTAAAAAAAGCCCTTTGTTTCAGTCATTTAAAATGGATGAAAGTCAGTTTTGATATTGCGATCAATAAATATTTTGGGATTCCATATATCCCTAAAACCCTAAAGAAAAAAAAGAAAAAACTACCTACCTATGCTCCTGTTCTTCATGATGATGATGCCTGACAGAGAATTCCACCCTTTCAACTAGTGCTTTATGCTCTATGATTGAGTTATCTATTTCAGCTCTGACCTTTGTGAGAAAAGGAAAAAAAAAGATAAAGTCAGTTTCTGGGTGGCTCGTCTTCCGTTCCATTGATTATTCCTGATGATTCGGTTGTAGAGCGATCTTTTGGACTAGAGTGGATGATGACAGGAGGAAGGAGAAAGAAAAGCAGTGGGAAGAGAGTTGGTTTCATTTCCGAGGCGGCAAACGTCTGAAAATCTCCTGAACTTTGAGACGAGGAATGAGGATTTAATTTTTAACCATCATTTTAAATCACACAGAGCTGCTCTCTCATTCAAAAACATAGAAGAAGACGAAGAAGAGAAAGGAAACAAGCTGAGAAGAAGTAAAAGTGCTTTCACCAGTAGTGAAATATCATATGGGATCAGAGGGAGGAAAAGAAAGTGCAGCACAAAGTGTTTTATGATGTTTTCACACTTGGTCCAAATACTGGAGTTCACAACCACTATACTCAAGACTGACTGAAGGCTTGTTTGGGGGTCGGGATGATAATTGAAGGTTTGCTTTCACAGTAAAAAATTCTTTCTGAACCATGGTTCTCTTGCGCTATTCAATATGTCACTTTTGGCTTTCAAAATGGTAGGCACTAGGGTTCTTCCTTTTATTTATTTCTTTTTTTATTATTGTCCTGTAGTGCAAACTCTCAAGCAGCTTTCTGGACACATGGAAGTCATAGAAACCAGGGGAATTTCTAGAGTTTTGATCACTTTTGGGGCAAAGGACCCCTGCCCTTTTACAAGAACTACTTTTTTTTTTAAAAAGTTAACAGCTAACAAACTAACATTATCTATTAAAGGAGACGTTCACTTCCAGAACAAAAATTTACAAATAATTTACAAAGCCCCTCGTCATCCAAGATATTCATATCTTTCTTTCTTCAGTCGTAAAGAAATTGTGTTTTTTGAGGAAAACATTTCAGGATTTTTCTCCATATAGTGGACTTCACTATATCACTGACTTATCAAATTACAGACCGATTTCAAACCTTCCTTTTATATCTAAAATATTAGAAAAGGTTGTCTACTCAATTATGCTCCTTCTTACAGGAAAACTTTATCCTTGAAGAATTTCAGTCAGGTTTCAGGCCCCATCATAGTACAGAAACTGCACTAGTTAAGATCACAAATGACTTGTTTTTAGCTTCGGACCAAGGCTGCATCTCAATATGTCTTACTTGACCTTAGTGCTGAATTCAACACTATATCATAACATTCTCGTAGATCGCTTACAAAATCACATAGGTATTCAGGGACAGGCATTAAAATACTTTCGATACCATTTTGTAGATTTAAATGGAGAACTGTCCAGTGTAATGCCAGTGAAATACGGGGTACCACAAGGATCAGTTTTAGGACCTCTGCTTTTCTCAATATACATGCTTCCCTTGGGAAACATCATTAGAAGGCATAGTTTAGTTTCCACTGTTATGCTGACGATACACGGTTATATATCTCATCAAAACCAGATGAAATATCTAATCTGTCTAGATTAACAGAGTGTGTTAAAGACATTAAAGACTGGATGACTGATAATTTTCTATTACTAAATCCTGATAAGACGGAGATATTACTTATTGGTCCAAAAACCAGTACACAAAAGCTTTCACAATTCAACCTGTACTTAGAAGGGTGTTCTATTACTACTAGCTCTACAGTGAAAGACCTGGGTGTAATTTTAGACAGCAATTTGTCCATTGAAAAACATATTTCCGATATTACAAAAATAGCCTTCTTCCACCTCAGAAATATCGCCAAGCTTAGGAACATTTTATCTGTATCTGATGCAGAAAAGCTAGTTCATGCATTCATGACCTCCAGACTGGACTATTGTAATGCATTACTAGGTGCTTGTCCTGCATCTTCAATAAACAAGCTACAGTTAGTCCAGAATGCAGCCGCCAGAATCCTTACCAGGTCAAGAAACTATGATCATATAACCCCAATATTATCATCCCTGCACTGGCTACCTGCTAAGTTTAGAATTGATTATAAACTAGCACTACTTATGTACAAGACTCTAAATGGTTCAGCTCCCACACATATAGTCAGTCTTCTAACACGTTACAATCCATCACGCTCCTTAAGATCTCAAAACTCCGGACTTCTGGTAGTTCCCAGAATATCAAAATCTACAAAAGGGGGTAGAGCTTTTTCATATTTAGCTCCTAAACTTTGGAACAGTCTTCCTGACAGTGTTCGGGGCTCAGACACAGTCTCCCAGTTCAAACGTAGACTAAAGACATATCTCTTTAGCCAGGCATACACCTAATAAATCCCATAACTTTGTACTCCAATACATCTGATTAAATGCACATCATCATCTAGTGCCTGGTAATATTATGAATAGCAGCTACGCTAATTCCTTTCCACTTGTTTCGCTTTTTCTACCCATCCCCGAGACACACAGAGATTGCGCCAGCTCCGGTGGCATCCAGAGATGGACCAGCTCCAGTTGGGTTCTGCTTTCTGAGGACTGGAGTATTCAAAGCAGCACTGCCAACCCTATGTGGACATTTTACACATAACATTCTACACATGCTGTATCTGCATCACACAACTAATGCAGAAAGGACATTGTTCATATCACACTCTCCGGTGTCACCCAAATGAGGATGGTTTCCCTTTTGAGTCTGGTTCCTCTCAAGGTTTCTTCCTAATACCATCTGAGGGAGTTTTTCCTTGCCACAGTCGCCTCAGTCACCTCAGGCTTGCTCACTAGGGATAATTTTGTCTAACATCTAGGACTGTTTGTTTGTATGTTTATTGTTTCTTATGTTCTGTAAAGCTGCTTTGAGACAATGCTCTTTGTTAAAAGCGCTATACAAATAAAATTGATTTGAATTGAATTGAACTTCAATGGTGCCCGTGAGTTTGAACTTCCAAAATGCAGTTTAAATGCAGCTTCAAAGAGTTCTAAACGATCCCAGCCGAGGAAGAAGGCTCTTATCTAGTGAAACGTTCGGTCATTTTCTTAGAAAAAAAAATTGTATACTTTCTAACCACAAAAGCTCGTCTATCACTAGCTCCGGGATGCGGGTCTGCGATGCTACGTACTACGTAATCACATTGAAAGGTCACGCATGACGTGGGCAGAACTACAGACCCAGTGTTTACTAGTGTGGAGCAGGAGGATCGCTCCGAAGTTGTTGCGTGTGGAATGACACAAAGTTATATGTCTTTGTGTCAGTTTTTTGTTTAAAATGGTCCAGTTGTGTGTGTACCCTGGATGTGGAAATCGTTTTGAACCTAAAAGATTACGTCCGCTTGGAAATAACGTGACTGCTCAAAAATTTCTTTAAAAAAATCCTGAGCGATTGAAGCTGTGGTTGCTCGCTCTGCACCTGGATATCAACACACCCATACATACTCATTGTACCTTTATGTTAGTAAAGAGCATTTGACTTATTTGCACTTCCTTGGTCTTTGCACGTTCGCTTTGTAAACATGCGTGACCTTTCAACGTGATTACGCAGTACGTAGTATCGTGGACGCGCATCCCAGAGCTAGTGTTAGACGAACTTTTGTGGTTAAAAAGTTTTGTTTGTTTTTTTCTAAGAAAATGACCGATCGGTTTGCTAGATAAGAGCCTTCTTCCTCAGCTGGGATCGTTTAGAGTTCTTTGAAGCTGCATTTAAACCGCATTATGGAAGTCCATTGAAGTCCACTATATGGAGAAAAATCCTGAAATGTTTTCCTCCAAAAACATAATTTCTTTACGACTGAAGAAAGAAAGACATGAACATCTTGGATGACAAGGGGCTGAGTCAATTATCTGTACATTTTTGTTCTGGAATTGAACTTCTCCTTTAAATCAATCCTCAGGTATAATGTCATATTGTGAATTATCATGAAACTGAATGTTGAGGTTTCTACAAGGAAAAGTGCGAGGAGGAGGAGCGAGGGGGCGGCGCATATGATTGAAGAGAATGCACAGGATTTCAGCTTGCATTGCAATCGGCTTTCAGGTATTAAATAATTCAAATGATATAAATGATAACATTCACTGAATGGGAAATACTAGTTTCAGACATGTCTACTGTAATTTACCTCATCAAACATGATTTTTCATATAAATTTTACTGAGGCAGCAGTAAAAAAGGGGATAAGTGCCATCCCCGGTACCAACCATCAAGAAACTCGTAACAGGAAGTAAACTGACAAGGTGAGCCTATGGCATTAATTAGCACGCAGCACTGGGAGCGGTGGGATCTTTCACACCTGATGTGGGCTAAAATAGGACATGTCAAATACTGTATATGACAAGCATAAAGCACAGTTCTGGTCATTTAAACTGAATTATTTTTCATTTTTTTCAGCTGTCTGCTAGAATTCAGCCACTGCTACATCCAACAGACTGCCTCTCACACAAACACACACACCAAGAAGGAATTTTAGTGATCTGAACATCAGGTTAGCTGGGTTTGATCATTTTTAAGATCAAGTAGAAGCCCTCTTGAGAAGATACAGATTGGATCAGACTTGATACAACATGATGCTCTGACTTGAATCCGTAACCTTCTGATCGATAACCAATAAACACCAGTTTCATGAGGTTGTAAACATCAAAAGGTTAAAGATGGAGGCGGACGACGGAGTAGCATAACATCATGAGTCTCAATCAAAAATTCTGATAAAGCTTTGTATTGTTTACTTCACTTTACCTAGAAGAAGATTATATATATCTCACGAACAGAAGCGGACCAATTACCGCACCTTGATGAACTCCTTGTGTAAAAGGGATGGTAAAGGATTTATAACAATAGATCCAATGCGGAGTCTGCGGCTGACCTTGAGGCATGAGAAATAAGGCTGAAATTCACACTCACAATCCTCACACATGCACACACACACACACACACACACGTGCATCTCCACTCCATCTAATCCTGCTATTGATCATGCAAATCACACCTGAGTCGCTGAGTCATCACAGACGTGAGGCAGAGACGGACATACCTAGATCACCCAACACCATTTTCTATATGCTACGGTACGTTAATGGTGCTGACGCTGCTCCGGAAAAATCTCTTATCATTGCTTCTTTAGCACTAATGCGGCATACTCAGATGCGCTCTTGTTAGCCATGAAAGGAATCTGACGGGAATTACGTAAGAGGATGTGGGGTGGCAGACTACACAGCAAGGAATGAATGCTAAACACAAAACAGGCCTGTAATTAGGACTTGTCCCTATCGTACGTGTCAAGCGAGCCGAGGCTCGGAGCTGCTTTGTACTGTAAAGCACCACTTATTGAGAGGGAATTGAATGTGCATAATATATAACGACTTAATTTGCATCCTCTTAAGAATGTTCGCTTTTCTCTCGCTGTTCATTCTGTTCTGAGGTCTTTTGTATGACTCATTGTGTATTCAGATGAACTTTGAACGTTCATGTATATGTAATAATCCAGGTTAAATTTACTTTGGGTCTATTCTAAAAAAAATGGAAAAAACATCGCCTTTAACCCAACTGGTCAAACCTTATCTAATGTTTCCTTCATTCAATGGCGCTAAAAATTAACATACTACTGGAATTAAAAAGAACTGGAAATCTAACTTCTCTGTAAATATCTGTTCATATGCACACTAAATATTGCCCCTCATCTCCCAACTATTTATTTTTTTGAATCCCCTTTGTACATGATGAGTTGGAAATGCCTTTGTAGCCCCAAAATAAGTCTAAAGACTCAACTATCCGTTCGATCATATTACCGAACAGTTGTTTGTTTGTAGAGGCACACCTCAAAATCTCAAAATGATAACAAGCATTTGTGCAAAGCATCAGACTTGTCACAGGATTTATCCAGATTCTAAATTCGACAAACGACTCTTTAGATATGTGAGTTGACTCCCGATGTGTACCAGAAAGATTCAGTTCAAAGAGTTGTTCATTTGAGTCGTCTCATTTATAAACGACACGTCACTCTTCTCTTCTCTTCTCTTCTCTTCTCTTCTCTTCTCTTCTCTTCTCTTCTCTTCTCTTCTCTTCTCTTCTCTTCTCTTCTCTTCTCTTCTCTTCTCTTCTCTTCTCTTCTCTTCTCTTCTCTTTCTCTTTCCTGAAGAAAGGAGCAAGAAAGAGAAATGGCTGCCAGGCTTCTTTTGAAACTCGTACGCTTGTTATGCAGCAGTGACTGAAGAGAGACAGGGAACTCAGCAGGACCAGAGCTCCTCACTTTGAGATGGCTACAGTGTGTGTGTGTGTGTGTGTGTGTGTGTGTGTGTGTGTGTATTCTCACTGTAAATAAAACATCAATCATTGTGTTTCGTTATTATGATCCTGGCACAAGCAGGTATAACACAGAGACAGACAGACTGATTCTCTGGTTATTCATCCATTCATTCTTTAGAAGAAGAAGCCTTTATTATCTCCACATATACATTACACCAGAGCATATTTAATCATTTATATGTTTCGGTTCTTTTTAGTACTAAAGATTCAATGATTCAGCTGTTTTAGCATGTTGTTGTCAAGTCGTATCTTCAATATTTTTTTTCTACAAACTGGAGCTGTACACTCTTTAGTGGCGGGAATTTAATTTTAAATTTAAGCCACTTTCTAAAGTAATATGAAGATTCATATCAAGCTAGCTAATATGGATTAATAATTTAGTCCAAGGGGGGCATGGTGGCTTACTGGTTAGCATGTTTGCCTCACACCTCTAGGGTTGGGGGTTCGTTTCCCGCCTCCGCCATGTGTGTGGAGTTTGCATGTTCTCCCCGTGCCTCGGGGGTTTCCTCCCCCGGTCCAAAGACATGCGTTGTAGGTTGATTGGCATTTCTAAATTGTCCGTTGTGTGTGTGTGTGTGCCCTGCGATGGGTTGGCACTCCATCCAGGGTGTATCCTGCCTTGATGCCCAATGATGCCTGAGATAGGCACAGGCTCCCCATGACCTGAGAATAGATCGGATAAGCAGTAGTGAATGAATGAATTTAGTCCAAGGCTAGAATTTAAGTATGTGATTTAAGTGATATTTATTACTTAGTCTTGCTTGGGAAGGTAGAATATACAGAACTTTTGATAAACATCTCAGACCTTGGAGTTCAGCAATTCTTGGAACCATAACACCCAAGCTCTGAAAATTTAGGAAGTTAGAAAGAAAAATGTCCGCTAGCTGCTCCAGAGAAAAACATGATGCATGTCGTCTTGCTGTGTGTAATAAGAGTCCTGGCATAACATTATGGGAAACACACACACCTCCCGTGGGTGATACAAGTCTAAATACCACGCAGCATGATTTATGTGGATATTCTCCACGCCGCAATGTGCAAAATTATGTGCATGAGGAAACAGGGTGTTATTCTGTGGATATAGTTGCTGTCTTTACATGACAGCTGATGGAAAATCTCAAGGTGAATGCATCAAAAATGGTTTCAATCTGTTCAAAGAGACAGAAACAGGGTGAAAAGACAGCGTAATAAGTTTGTTCCAGAAAAAAAAAGACAAAAAAAAAACCCAGTCACTGAAACTGTGATACGACTTTCGCATACAAATGAAAACGGCGGTTGAAAAACCCGGTCCTTTTTGATCAGGCTGAATATTGTTAGCGTTAGTGAGAGTTTTTAAAAAAGCATAGTATATGCAGTGTGCCGCAGTAGAGGATGTGTACAGGCCAGAGCGGCTGGATGCGAGCAAAAAGAACTTAAAATAGAGTTGAGAATATTAAATGCGATAAAGACAGCAGGAAGCTTCGACTGAAGCGGCCTCTGGGTGTATTTCTGCGAAACAGCAGGATGCGCTGGAGCACAGAGCGTTACGAATCATCACTGGATGTGACTCGCTTTAAAAAAAACACACACACACACACACCACCAACACCATGGAAATCATGGAGTCAATATAGATGAAATTCATTTCCGAATTCTTTTATTGATTATGAATAAAAAAATGTAAAAAAACTCAGCAGTCAAGGTTCTGTCCCAGTTATATTGACACGCATTAGTAATCATCTCTTTGAACATTTTGTAGGGTTACGGTATGGAAATCAATTGGACTTTGCTTGGAAAAATGTGTACATTCGGCAAAACAAAAACAACCACAATGAAGCATGCTGGTGGTAGCATTGTGGTCAGTGTTATTCTTGGTAGTTTCTCTCACTAATCTCCTCCTTATCTAATCACTGAATTCCAGTCAATAGCTCTTTTTTAAGCTTCCTTGACTTCGGATGTTAATCTGAAATCAAAATATGTAGCGATTTACCAAAATATAGCGATTCCAGCTGCAGGATGTAGCACTACTAAATATGCAAATGTTCTAAGGAGGGGGTGAATAATGCACACTTATGCAAGGCATCGTAGCACTGATGGACACTTGAGCAAGGTGTCTAACCCTCAAGTGTGGATCGAAAGAATCTGCTACCTGGATGAATGTAAAACAAGCCACCGTTAGTAACATCCATCATGTAGCATGCTGTAAAAGATGCATTCAGTGGTGTGTGTGTGTGTGTGTGTGTGTGAGAGAGAGCGAGACAGATCAGAAAAGCCAAGGAGAAACCAATAATCCCCAGTGCTAATTTATACTAACGACTCTAGTTTGTGTCGCAAGTTTGCCTTTTTTATTGCTCCATCCATTGTCGTTAAGAGTTTCAGAAGTATCGACTTGCACAAGGTTGGCTTTTCCGGCTTTACCTCAGCAGTGATTTAAATGCAAATTATAAATCGTGACAGATGAAGAGGCCGTGACTGAAAGAAAACAGTTGAGTGGTTTCATGGAAAACCATTAACACCTAAGCCTTGTATGCATATTAACGCCTCAGAACAGTCTTCGCCTTGTAGGTGTGATATAACCGGAATTTATATCATATATATATATATCTTGCTGCCCAAACTGATGACCATCATGAACTGTAGTATGCTGTAGGCATGCTGATTGAATGTTGGAGCTAGAAGCCGATCCAATCACGAAGAAACAGGAAGTCTTTCTTGCTAAGTTTGTCTACTCCGAGTTTTGGTCGATTACTCATGAACTAAATAGTTTTGCTGTGCTGTCTTATTAAATCAACACCACTACCATCACAGAAAACAGGTCACCAACGAAGCAGTGGATTTGGTTTAATTGACGGTGCGACAATTGAATCACAATAGAAATAGCTTGGATTTCTGTCACAACACAGCACCTACTACCTCATCTGGATCTTTTTTGGATAGCACACTTTGTAAATATGTACTAAAACTACACAAACATATGTACTTTATTCATAAACAACAATACTACATTTATATCACCAGTTATTGTATTGTATTGTAGTGTTAGAATGCTCTGGGTAGTTGCTTAGCAACAGACATCCAATCAGAAAATGGAGGATTTACTGAGACAAGCCATTCATTTCATTCATCTAATCATGGTTATTGATGCGCCAAATACAGTGGGGCCAAAAAGTATTTAGTCAGCCACCAATTGTGCAAGTTCTCCCACTTAAACAGATGAGAGAGGCCTGTAATTTTCATCATAGGTACACTTCAACTATGAGAGACAGAATGAGAAAAGAAAATCCAGAAAATCACATTGTCTGATTTTTAAAGAATTTATTTGCAAATTATGGTGGGAAATAAGTATTTGGTCACCTACAAAAAAGCAAGATTTCTGGCTCTCACAGACCTGTAACTTCTTCTTTAAGAGGCTCCTCTGTCCTCCACTCGTTACCTGTATTAATGGCACCTGTTTTTACTCGTTATCAGTATAAAAGACACCTGTCCACAACCTCAAACAGTCAGACTCCAAACTCCACTATGGCCAAGACACCAGAAACAAAATTGTAGACCTGCACCAGGCTGGGAAGACTGAATCAGCAATAGGTAAGCAGCTTGGTGTGAAGAAATCAACTATGGGAGCAATTATTAGAAAATGGAAGACATACAAGACCACTGATCTAGGGCTCCACACAAGATCTCACCCCGTGGGGTCAAAATGATCACAAGAACGGTGAGCAAAAATCCCAGAACCACACGGGGGACCTAGTGAATGACCTGCAGAGAGCTGGGACCAAAGTAACAAAGGCTACCATCAGTAACACACTACGCCGCCAGGGACTCAAATCCTGCAGTGCCAGACGTGTCCCCCTGCTTAAGTCAGTCCATGTCCGGGCCCGTCTGAAGTTTGCTAGAGAGCATTTGGATGATCCAGAAGAGGATTGGGAGAATGTCATATGGTCAGATGAAACCAAAATAGAACTTTTTTGTAAAAACTCAACTTGTCGTGTTTGGAGAAGAAAGAATGCTGAGTTGCATCCAAAGAACACCATACCTACTGTGAAGCATGGGGGTGGAAACATCATGCTTTGGGGCTGTTTTTCTGCAAAGGGACCAGAACGACTGATCCGTGTAAAGGAAAGAATGAATGGGGCCATGTATCGTGAGATTTTGAGTAAAAACCTCCTTCCATCAGCAAGGGCATTGAAGATGAAACGTGGCTGGGTCTTTCAGCATGACAATGATCCCAAACACACCGCCCGGGCAACGAAGGAGTGGCTTCGTAACAAGCATTTCAAGGTCCTGGAGTGACCTGCAGTCTCCAGATCTCAACCCCATAGAAAATCTTTGGAGGGAGTTGAAAATCCGTGTTGCCCAGCGACAGCCCCAAAACATCACTGCTCTAGAGGAGATCTGCATGGAGGAATGGGCTAAACTACCAGTAACAGTGTGTAAAAACTTTGTGGCAACTTACAGAAAATGTTTGACCTCTGTCATTGCCAACAAAGGGTATATAACTAAGTATTGAGATGAACTTTTGTTTTTGACCAAATACTTATTTTCCACCATAACTTGCAAATAAATTCTTTAAAAATCAGACAATGTGATTTTCTGGATTTTTTTTTTTTTAATTCTGTCTCTCCTAGTTGAAGTGTACCTATGATGAAAATTACAGGCCTCTCTCATCTTTTTAAGTGGGAGAACTTGCACAATTGGTGGCTGACTAAATACCTTTTTGCCCCACTGTAAGTAGGTTAAGCCAAGGTTTAGAAATGTGCATCAGACTATTAAGAGCTAAGATTTAGTATTAGTCCTGGGTAAGGTATAAGCAGTGTAAAATGTAAAGCAAGATATCCCAGGATTCTGTTTACCCGAAGTTTATAATCACCCGGGGGAACTATGTTTATATTGCCAAAAGTTTTGGGACACCTCTCCAAATGATTGAATTCAGGTGTCTTTTGTCAGGGGTTGGGCTCGGCCCCTTAGTTCCAGTGAAAGGAACTCAATGCTTCAGCATACCAAGACATTTTGGACAATTTCATGCTCCCAACTTTGTGGGAACAGTTTGTGTGTTCCAACATGACTGCACACCAGTGCACAAAGCAAGCTCCATAAAGACATGGATAAGCGAGTTTGGTGTGGAGGAACTTGACTGGCCCACACAGAGTCCTGACCTCAACCTGATAGAACACCTTTGAGATGAATTATAGCGGAGACTGCGACATCAGTGCCTGACCTCACAAATGCGCTTCTAGAGGAATAGTCAAAAATTCCCATGAACACACTCCTAAACCTTGTGGAAAGCCTTTCCAGAAGAGCTGAAGCTGTTATAGCTGCAAAGGGTGGACCAGCTCTATATTACATTCATGTGCATGTAAAGGCAGATGTCCCAATACTTTTGAAAATATAATGTGTTTCAAGTATAAAAAGCCCTGGAGGTATTCTCATCTCTTTTGGAATAAAAACTTAAAAGATAGTATTTTATGTACAGAGATAGTTCTGAAATACAGAGATACACCAAGCATGCAGTGCTAGCCACATGCTTCCGCTAAGGATGAGTAAAAGTCTCAATTGCATTATTTTCACCTAATATAACTTTTTTATAATTCAAGAAATAAAATACATCAAATGTAGACTCCTAAAAGGTTCTTTGATTGTTTATCTGAGGCAACCAGACCAAAAAGGATTTTCTTTCCTAAGAAGCTCCCAGTTCCTTTTTTAAAGAGTCACATTTTCCCTTCTTATGCTTTCGTACCTTGCGGTCTTGACCTTTCACGTGTTCTGTGTTTTAAACTGATTTACACTGGATGATGTCTACTTGTGTTTTGGATTCAGAGCTGAAGGTCAAGCACGATTCAAGGATAAGCCTCAATAGAGCCTACGTGATGACGTCCTGCTCTTGCCTCTGCACTTCAATTGCATATGAAGTAAGTCAGGAGTACGGCATTAAACGGTGTGCTGTAAACAAGTCTGCACTCATGTACTTCCTGATTTAGTTGAGATTGTTGCCCTGCTTTAAATCATGCCTTTTAATGTCTTGAAGCTGTGGTAATTAGCTGAAGATTTAATAGCCGTGAAGAAGTGCTGTCTTTAGCATGGTGTTCAGCCTTCAAGAGATACAACAGTACACGTACAAATTGTAGGAAAAGTGTTTATTACAAACTTACTGCAAAATTTGACATATATTTACAACAGGTATTTGCTTAGGTGATATGTAAAAAATATGCTTAACTACTCACAAATACGTAGCTAAGTGAATGTTTTTAATTCATTTACATCCACAGGTCAATGCGAGCAAAGTTTATATGAAGATTTATCTCAAACTTAATCATGTGACGTCACTTATTTGTTTTATAAAAAAAAATATTTATATATAAATAAATATAATATATATATTTATATATATATTTGTTTTGCCACTATGCTTAGCAAATAATTCTGGCACGCGCTTAGAAATATTTAACGATGCTAGATTAGCTAGCTGGCTACCCATATGAAAAACTGTGATTGTGCTAGCTTGGCTGCAATTAGCGATATTTCTTCAAATTTGATTGAATTTTTACGTTACATGATCAAGTTTGCGATTGAATTATCTAACGTTCGGTAAAATGTACTGGAAGATGTACTGGAAGATGTACTGGAAGTTGCCAATGTATAATAGCAGAAATGGAGAAGCTAGATGTTATCTCTTTTTCTCTCAGAAAAAATGAATTGAATAAAATACTGGCTTCACTACACAGATTCACTGAGCTAACAGTATAGCTAGTATTCATAGTTTCTGGGTGAAATTTACAGAACAACGATCTCGTACTATATTAACACATTAGATCCTAACCTCGAGCCTTCTCAGCTTTCAGTGTGTAGGAAAAAAAACAACAACAATTTAACCCATAGTGTTGGATCCATGCAGCAGGTGGAGAAGTCAGTCCAAGCAGGAGAATTTCAACATTACAGAGAAATAAGATCAGTTCAGCCGGATAAATAAGTTAACGTCCCATCCTAAGAGTGATGAAACCTGCATGCTTTCTGTGTTATTAGAACCTGCAGCAGAACCCGCAGCCTTTATTCTTACAGCAGTTGCAGCAGTATCGGCACAGAGACAGGTGACTCTGACGCTTCGTCCTTAACAGCACCTAAAGAAAATAAATCGTGAAGAAGCTATAAGTCACTCATCACACAATTTGAGCTGTCTTAGGTTGAGTGTTGAGTGAGTACATCATGATTAGTACCTCAGGACTCGTCTCCTGAAGCGTTGCAGCTTCACCCTGATCATGTCTCTGAGCTGCTTCCATTTCCACAGGTTCCTCGAGCCGTACCTGAGGATCAGGGGCAAAATAAATTCAATTAAAATTTCATTACAGAAATATGGAAACAGATTTTTTTTTTTTAAATTTAACTAAAGAAACAAAAAATATTAATATAAATATATAAATAAATAGATAATAAATAAATAAATAAATAAATAAATAAAAATTAAATATTAAAACAAAGTTTATCATGTGATTAAGGAAATATATAATGAATGAATTATGATTGGAAATAATGGTAATTTTAATTTATTTAAAATTTGTATGTTAATAAATAAATAAGCAAATAAAATAAGACTATGAACCACACTTTATATAAATAAACATTATTTTGAAATGTCTTGAATATGATTAAATAATGATGTGAGATATTGCAATCAATTAAATCGATGTAATATATATTATTTTATCAAAAACCATTCAATATAATATGAAAAAATATACTTTGAAGAAATTTGAAGAAAGTGTGAGTAAATAAAAATGTTTTAGCTTTATTTAATAATTAAAATATGTCATTAAAATATGAAATTACATAAAATGTAAGTTATATAAGATAAAGTGGAGATGAAAAGTTACCTCAGACTGAGAGAACGGTACAGCTGCACACGTCAGCACGCAGACGATGACGATGACGGCGCACACGATGCTCATTGGCTTCATTTTTCTTTTTAATCAGGCGTCAGTCGTCACTTCAGAGCTGTTTAAAAGAAAGTTAAGAACTTTCCCAAACTTTTTTAACCCTGTTTAAAAGAAAGGTTCGTCTTTAAAGGCTTTTTTTTCCCTCTCAGGATATTCTTGTATTCTCCTGAATACCTGACAACTTCGGCGCGCTGAGTTGCCATTTATGTGCGCGCCATGTCCATTACAAACGCCCCTTTCAGCGCAAACCCCGCCCGTTTCAGCGCAAGCCCCGCCCCTTCCCGCCAAGCGTGTGTCTGGGAAACCCAGAGGAATTTCCAAAGTTTAGTTTAAGGGGGAAAAAAGTGTTAAAATGCTTTAAAACTTTAAAACAAAACCCTCATATAAATATGTAAAATAATATTCGCGTCATCATCAACCAACAGCATATTAAATAACATAAATACATATTTATATCACATTTAAATTTCATATTAAAGAAGTATTTATAATTTCATCTTAAAGAAATCACAGTATTTATTTATTTATTTGTTTGTTTGTTTTTGTTTGTTTGTTTGTTTGTTTAGCTTACTTTCTTGCTTCATTCCTTCGTTCCTTCCTTACAAAATTTAATATAATAAAAATTTAATTTAAAACTTTATTTAATTTTGTTTAGATATATAAATATTGTTAAAAATATATTTCTTTCTTTATTTATTTATTATATTTTATTAAATTTTATTTAATCTAATGGTTATTACTAATTTTTTTTTATGTAAATGCCGATTTTATGTTACATTCGCCATAATCTTATAATTCCAAAAAAAAGTGCAAATATGAAATGAAATTAAATAAGATTTTGATTCTTCCTCAAAATGTGTTTTTTACCTGTAGATGACGTGAGAAAACTGAGAAATTAGCGTGGAAATCGGTTAGTGATAATATTAACACCCTTGTTTTTTGCATGTTAATTGTGTGAATCATTAGGAAATGCATGTAACATCCACATAAGATGAAGGAAAGGAAGTGAAGGAAATCAAATCTATAAACTTGGTCAATTTTTTTTTTTGTTCATGTCTTTTTGCATTTTTCTCTTCCCAGATGCTGATCAATGGGGAATTCCCGATGTCCGGATGCAGAAATGGGCTCAGTCAAGTGTGGACCATTTGGGATTTCTCATTCTCAACACTGGGAATAACATTTTCCCAAAAGACAATAGATCCATTTGAAATTATAACACAATATTATCAGTTCTGGACAGAATATAGTGCTGAGCTATAATCTGGACCTTAATGGAGTTTATTAGTGGCACTTTGCCCTCTACTGAATGTAATCTATGTACAGTAAAGCATTAAAAATGAAAGGGAAATCAGTCAGGATGTCCTTGGAAATAAATATAGAGTAGAGACTTTCATTACAAGGTCAGATAGATAGATAGATAGATAGATAGATAGATAGATAGATAGATAGATAGATAGATAGATAGATAGATAGATAGATAGATAGATAGATAGATAGATAGATAGATAGATAGATAGATAGATAGATATTTTCTCCTCAGAACAATACACAGAACTTCTCAAGAAATGTCAGCCTCAGTGCTGAGTCATGTTCAAGAATCCTATGTTTAAGCATTACGCTCTCTCAATCCCGAGTCATGAAAAAGTCCATGCGTCAGGCTGTCTCATTCACCGATAACCTTTTGCCACTTCATATTGACTAGGAGTAGCTGACAAGCCTGAGTCAATAAATATAACCCTGAATGGCTTCTGGTTAAATCCGAACATAGTGTCATTAAAATGATGTGTCTTGTTGTCATGGATACGATGATCATTAATTGGATTAAGCAGTGTTTTGAAATACAAAATGTTCTAGGCTGTAATTTTATTAAACGGTATTTAACATGATATAGAGTAAAAAAAGTCCTCTAATATTTAGCCATAGCAGTCATAATCTAACAGCTTTATAAACTAGCAATGTGTTTGGTATTATTATAAAATTAGTTAAGCGTGTCAGTTCATTGTAGGGGCCCCGGGATGCTAATAGGTTCATTTTAATCTTTTAATCCCGTTAGAATAAAACTGTGCAAAAAAAAAAAAAAAAACATACACACAAGGTGTTAAGGTGAAATTTCAAAATAATTGGTATATGGGTATTCATTTATTAATTCTTTAGCCTGTATTATAGTTTTCTTTAATTGTCATCTTTACCTTTCCACTTCGTTCTGATTTTTTGTTTGTGTTTGTTTTTTTAATCCAATTTCATTCTAGAATTTTTTATATATTTCTATAATTCTATATCTAGAATTTTTAATATTTATATATTTTTAGTTAGTGTTTTAGATTATCTACACCTTCAAAAATGTGCAGAAAAACCTAAATTTATCCAGTTAATTTTATATGATCAATTTCAATTTGTTAAAAAACATTTCACAAACATATAAAATGGCAAATAAATTTTGTAGATATTCACGTCACAAAAACACTGAAAAATACATTGATCACATGCGATATATTCACATTTCATAAATGAAAAATAATTTCTTTCTTTTTTTTTTAACATAATAGTGTGTGAATCCTAAAAGCTATATTAACAAGAAATGTCACTCATTCAAGTCACTCATTCTAATTCCATAAAAGATTTATACTAAACCCTTTTCTTTGTAAATCTAGAAATGTAAATTGAATGTAAACATCACTGAACACAAAGCACCACTGTGAGGAAAATGGATAGAAATTAATTTAATCCATTATAATATTTTATGATAAAATTATACAACCCCTTGTATTTAGTTTGATGCTCAAGAAAGCAACACAATTTTCCCTGACATGGTTTATTTCATACAAAAAGTCCAGAGCTAGTGGTAATGTTCATTTTATCCCTGGCAGTAAAATGATAGAATCATAAATTTTTTTTAATGCATTTGAATACTAAACTTTTCAACTAATGTTAGATGAAAATGTTAGATATCATTTTTTTTAAAGTATTTGACAGCCCTAGCCAATAGAGTTCATTTTTCATTAGAAATATTTCATACAGTTGACATTTTCAAAAAAAAAAAAAAAAGCATAATGTATGTAAAAGTCAGATTATGACCTTTTGTGCAACAATGCAGAATTTTTCTATTACAACAAGGAAAAATTGATGACTTTTCCTATACCGAATGTACTTTCGGCCTACACCTGCACTTTTGATGATGTAGCTGTCATTTTCCATGTGTGGGAGCACGTGTCTGTCTGTATCTGTGTGTGTCCCAGAGGAAGGGACGCCAGCACTATCGTAGTGGATCTTCTGGTCAAACAGAAGCTGGCACCAGAGAGACGCACACCATCACCCTGACAGGCGCCACTCCACCACACTCCCCCTCGCTCCCTCTCTCCTGGTCTAGGTCACTGACCTCTCTGTCTCTCTCGAGTACATCCACTAGTATTAATACACGTGTTTCTGCCCTTTACTTCATCCCTTGAAGTGTCTGTTTAGCTGCTTCTTATTTTCATCCTCTTCACCACACCTCCCAGAGTATGTACTACCAAAACAACTAAGCATGACTATTGGTATTAACTGGTCAGATCTGGTCAGAAAAAAGCTGAAAACAGTCTGGGATGTTATGAAACCAGGTCAGAAGACATGCTTATGTGTAAAATGACAGGAAATCATTTGTCATGCTCACAGTTTCCATTCACCTAACAGGAGTTACTCAATTACTTGTGTGCCCTCTCTGCTGCTATTTAAATGCTATATCACTTCATTTATTTATTTATTTATTTATTAATTAAATTTATCTAAGTAACTGAATGCATTCAGAACACATGTAAACTTCATTTAAAAAAAGGATTAGGCCCTATGGGCTGTAGCTTTCATTAAGCATTACAAAAGCATATTTGTTAAATCTCTATCGTGCATGTGAGCATATTGGAGTTAAAAATAAAACCCTGTTTTTACCCTCACTCATACCATGGGCCCAAATTATGCCAATTATGCCAAAACTACACAGCCATCAAAACCACACAGCCAACTCTGAGAAAACAAATCCACTTAACACTGTCCCATAATCCAACAAGCCTCAAACTCCACTGTCAACCAATCAACCTGTTCCAAACCACACGGTCAATCAGACCAACTACTCAACACCATGAGTGAAAAAGCTAATCATACACCAATTCCTATATCCTGATTCTACAAAAATCGCTTATGCTCCAAACTACATAGTCAACTAGATCAATTTGCCAGCCTGTTCGATACCCTTGGCCCAAAAGCCAGCCATTTCTCTTGGAAACTAAACCCTGTTCCAAAGCCATAGTCCAGTAAGTCTCAAACTACATCGTCAACAAACCAACCTTGTACAAAACCCATGGCCCATAAAATAACCCTGTTTCACATGGCAAAGTCAAAGAGAACAACCAGTTACCCTTGTGAGTCAAAAGTCACAGGAACAAACCAGTCAAGGGACCCAATTTGTTACTAGATCTAAGGTCTAGCCATAATCCAACAAGCCGCAAACTAAACAGCCAACCAGTCAAACAGGTACAACTTTGGTCCGAAAGCCAACCTTGTTCCAAACACCAGCAGTCAACATTTTCACAAATGCTTGGTTAAAAAGGCAATCTCAAACCAAAGGGTCAACCAGCCACATCTATTCCAAAACTAAACTGTCAACGGTGCTACAAATCCATACAAACATTACAAAGCCTCAAACCCCAAAGTCAATCAAACCACCATATGTAAAAAGCTTGGCCCCACCAAAAAAGCTAACCTTCTTCCAAATTACATCATGAACTGGACCGACCACTCAACTCTGTCCCAATGGTCAACCTGCCAAACCCTGATTTAAATAAAAATACCGGAAATGTCTGAAATATCTGTACACCTTTCCTACGTGATGAATCTGCTCAGAAAGTCCCAAGCCTATTCCTGCTCTCCAGCCCTGTGGCAGCCAAGCAGTGTATGAAGCAATGGCTTTCCCCTCATCCTCATGTATGCTGGCAGTGTAATGTGTCTCTCCCAGCAACACATCACTTCCTGTTCCAGACCACTTGTTTATTTGGTTAAGAGTGAAATTGCTGCTTCTTTATTTGAGAATTGTGGAAGGAAAGCGGCAATGCACAGTGATTACTGAAGCCCTAGAGGAGAGGTGTCGGGGTATAATGGGATGAACCTGTATGAATAAATAAAAGCAGTCTGGCTGTATTCGTCCATAGAAAACCATCCAAACAAGCCGTACAGACAGAAATGTCAGGCTACATCCACTATAGATGTGTATAAAGTGTAAAAGTCAGGAGAATATGGATAAAAGGAAGTGAAACAGTTTGGCAACACATTAAGTTTGAGTTCTAACAAAGGCTGAAATGGGGACAGAGGTAGGAAAAGTACAAATGTTTTTGATGGGTCAGCATCTAAAAAATGTTAACTCAGATTTCTCCATATTTTTACGAAAATGAATTTTGCTGCTGGTTTGTTCGATGCAATTTGTTTAGATGAGAAAACAGCAATTGCGCTCGGGTGTGGCCCAACATCTGATCGAGGTGGTTTCAGTCTGGTTCCAATTAATGCTCACTTGCTTAAACTGCATTGATAAAGTTCTTCAATCCTGAATCAATCCTACTGTGAGCCAAACATGCCATGTGTTTTAGGTTGTGAGTTCTTTAGATATGTGCTGATAAACTGTAAACTAGCTATAAACTATAGCTATAGTACTGCAGAATGTTCAGGAGATTTTGATTCATTGGTCAGAAGAGAAAGTAGTCAGTGGGTGCAATGACAAAAAAGTTAAATTAGTTATTTATATAATTACTTAGTGTAACATAGGAGACGGACTCCGCCGACACCACGGATCGAACCCTAATCTCCGCTGTCTGCTTGAACGCCCGCAGTAGCTGATCAGATCAGTACCTGCACTGCTTTATAGCCATAACTATAACTTGGAAACTTATAATAACCAAACATAATGATGCCAAAAAAAACTAGATAACACAGGTTATCATAGGTTCCATCCTTACGGCACAAATACAACATTACGTCGTCCTCATATATAACCACATATATAAATATAATGACTGACACAGACCAAGACAGCAGGACAAACATATATAGCAGGAAAACACATTAGAAAAGGGCGTGGCACTGCCCACATGGGAATAGCACAATGATAAATAAACCACTTGCCAATACCCCCATAGAGGGTCCCAGTAACTCCTGACATCTAGTTATCCAGTTTCCTTTGCTATCTGATTTATTTAACTGCTTCCAAACAAACATAAAATACAGAAAACAAACCAAAAATATAAAGAGAAAATAATAGATTCAGACCTGGCAACCAGATTAATAGGTGTGAACACAGCCTATGAAATCTCCATTGCTTACTGATACGCCATTGCTTATTCAAAAAAGAGATTTCTAAAAAAGCACAGATTTATTCTGAACTGTTTAGACTGTACTGTCTGGGAAAATAAAACTAGCTTTTGTCTGATGTAACAGTTCCTATAGATGTGTACATGCTGCTGTAGAAGCAGTGTAAAGTTATGGCTTTTGGAAAACAAAGTAGACTAAACAATTATTTTCCTCAGCATGTAGCTGAGACTTTAACGCTACATCCCCCCGGGGCCGTGTGTTTATCATGGTTATAAGACAGCTCCGTCTTGTGCAGAATTATGGAAGATATTTAGATTTAGATTTAGTCTTAAATTTACATGTTTTGATGTGTTATTGATATTCCCCAATATGGAGGAAGCCATGGAAGCTCAGTACATTAAGTCAATGCTAGGTTTAAGCATAAAAATATGTCATTTTAGTTGAACTGCATATTTTTTTGGAAATTTTCCAACATATCTGAGGAAAATGTTGATATTCCTGATAGGTTGTTCATTGTTACTATGTCTTTACAAAACGGTTAATGGCTATATTTGAGCTAGCTAAAATGTTAAACTTGGTTATTAGCTAGCTTATGTTTGGAAATAGCTGCAGTTTATTCAGCATGTCTTTCAAGGAGCGGGAAAAACGCACCGTGATAACAGCTTCATAAGTTCCTAAACTTTAAAAAAAAAAAATACATATTAGTTGTAATCTCAGTGCGTGACTGGACACACCAGAGATAGACGGCAGCTAAAGGTTATGTAGTTGCAGTAATCCTGTGGCGGGTGGTAAACACTTGTGAAAAGGCCCAGCGAGGGTTCAGAGATCAGTCAAACAAAGTAGCGGACACAGAGACGCCTGAATGTGCCTGTCTATATGTGGTAGTCTGTCTGACTGGGGGCTGACGGACGGGGCAGACCAAAAAAAACAGGACTTAAGAAGGAAAGTGAAAGTGAGACAGTGTTGAATAAAGGCAGCAGAAGCTGAATGAAGCAGAAAAAAAGCAATACAGACTAGCGAAGACAGCTAGACAGGTGCATGAGATGAACAATGAGCTGAGACATGACAGAGCAGATTTATGACACGCAGAAGTCTTGCTCCCGCTATTCAGACTGCTAACGTCGGATCACAGCGGGCGCTTTTAGCTTCAGCCGACTGCGTTGAGATTCCCATTTCTCCCTGATGTCGTTTCATTTAGCATTTATTATCAACAAGCCTCTTCCTGCAGCAGCATGTAAAGATAATTTATAAGCAGAGCCGCAATCTATAAGGTATCTCTTGCGGAAAAGGCAATGGCAGTAAATAGCTTTCGCTAATTCAAAGATATTGTGGTTTTTAATAACAGCATGAGAAATGTTCCCACAGTAATTCCAGCATTTTAAGGAGACGGTCAATAAAGCTGAGGGTAAAAAGCTGGTGTCACTGAATCTATACACTATACATGTGTGCTATAACACGAATTTGTCTGCAACATAATCTAACACTTCAAGTTAATTAATAATATTAGAAATCAAATGACGGAAATCAAGCATCAATTGGGGTAACAGGAAAATAGCATATGTGTCATTTTTGTCTATATTGCTATTACCTTTTCAGAAAAAAATGTAAATAATATTTTCTAAAATTATGACATAAAATAGAACGAAAACAAGAACATTAAGCATATTTCTAAACATTTTTACTCATTCCAAGTTTACGTTTATCCTTTGACGTATAGCAAATTCTTTAAAAAAAAATACAAAATTAAAATAATAATAAGAGGAAGAAGAAGAAGAATGCTTGAAACAAGCCCAAAGAATATGATAGATTCAAGCTTAAAATGAAAAAAAAATACCCAAAAATAGGATATCTAATAAACGAGAAATATTCAAAGAATTTAGCAGATATATATCTTTTCAGCAGTGTGTTCCTTTAAAGGCGGTTCTGTTACTTTTTTCAGCTCAAATGCTCAAGTGAACGTTGGTAGATGACATAACTGTGCCCAGAAGGCAACTAACATAATTTCTTTAATGAGATACTCTGAGACCTATGAAGCATGTTTTATTAAAACAGCTGTTTCCCACAGTTACAACTGCCCCCAACCACACACACACACACACACACACACACACGCACACACACGCACACGTACACGTCTCTGTGCTGTTCATTTTGTTTTATTGCTTTATTTTATTTATTGCTTTATTATTGCTGGCTTCAAGGCCACTAGTACAGGAGATTTGAAAATCTTTTTGTAAAACAGACACAAAAAAATAGAAAACAGAACAGGCGATATATATTTCAATAAGTTAAATTCACGCTACTGGTTCAGGCGGTTGCCAGTTTAAACAGTAGGACTGCTCAGCTCTCGGTTCGGATTAGATTTGGTCCTGCTTGGAAGGCTGGTAATGGAATGCAAATATAAATGCAGCACCTAAAACTAGAATTTGTAAGTGTGTACCAGCTGGCACTGATCCAATTTATTTCATTTGTGATACAATGCATATATTCAGGCTGAGATTTTACCTGATACCTGAGATGAATTTTTAGGCTAATGATAAGCTTAAGATGGATATCATAATTCTGGCTGAGCTATTAGACTAAGGGGAAATAAGAAAAAAAAAAAGAAAGGAAAGAAAGAAAAGTGACAGTCAACTTCACACAAAAAATGCAACAGAATAAAAAAATTTCCCTATCCAACTGTTTTCGAGGCCAATATTTGTCCAAAACTTAATAACTAGGATTAAATGAATAAATTTACCATCAGTTATGTTTAAATAAATTTTATCTTGGATCGTCTATCTATCTATCCACCCATCCATCCATCCACCCATCCATCCATCCATCCACCCATCCATCCATCCATCCATCCCACCCACCCATCCATCCACCCACCCACCCACCCACCCATCCACCCACCCATCCACCCATCCACCCATCCACCCACCCATCCACCCACCCACCCATCCACCCACCCACCCACCCATCCACCCATCCACCCATCTATCTATCTATCTATCTATCTATCTATCTATCTATCTATCTATCTAATTACAAGTTTAATGTGTCATCTTGCATGTCCTGGGTCCTTCAATCCTAATCTAGGGCTTCAGTCCTAATCTAATCCTAATCTTAAATTCCATCCTAATCTCAGATAACTGCATATTTCTGTGCATCTTCTTGACATATTCTTTAGATTTGTTCCATATGTACAAATCAGTCCCTCCAAGATTTCACACAGAAATTAACACAAAATCAAAACAAACTCTACAATGTTCTGAGGAGATTAAAAAAAAAGTAAAAATTACCATATATTTTCCACAGATTCTGGCTGAAAAAAAAAAAAGAGAAAAAACTTTTAAAATTAATTTTCCTGTTCTTGTGCCCAGTATTCCCAGGATAAACTCCGGATCCCTTGTGATCCTGACCAGGATAAAGTGTTTACTGCAAATGTTGAATAAATGGAGAGAATTATTAAAATCTGTTATTTTAATAATAGAGAATTATTACAATCTTTTTTTTAATTATTATTATTAAAATCTATTATTATAAAAATCTATTATTTTAACAATAGAAAATTATTAAAATCTATTATTAAAAATTAAAAGTTTCAAATTGGCCAAAGCAGAAAAAAACACCTTCTAATTTTTATTTTCATACATTTTTGACGTCAGTGGTGACAAGAAGCGTTTACCCAATTCACAAAATCCTTCCAAATGTAGTCAGTCAGCCAAGACATTTCTGTGTCTGATGTACGCTTCTTTACTTTTTAGCACCACACTTCTAAGGCTAATGCAGATAACAAGCAATGGATGCTTGTAGCCTCAAGCTTACCATCATGCAAACTGCAAGCGCAATCTTGAGAAGACCGTCTCTTTCACGAGACAGATCGCAAGCAGTAATACCATTTGTACATAAACAGTTTGATAAAATAGAAGAATGAGCAGAAAAATTAAAAAAAAATCTACCATGCAAATCAACTGGAACAATATTATCATCTGAATCACTTCCAACCTACTGTTCTGGGGTAAAAGGAAATCATTTTTGTCCAAATTGTTCCTTTAAACATCTCAGCATGTGTGAAAAGCTGCTTTCGCTGATACTGCAGAAGTAAAATTACTAAATAAAATAAAAGTGCTCTAACCGCAACCAGATTGCCTGAAGGCTTGGCGGTGGAGAGAAATGTAACAGATCCTTCAGTTGTAAACTGCATTTTCACACATGAAATGTGTGAGCTTTTAGCGACAAATTCAGCCTGTTTAGCCCATTAAGGTGTGAGAGTGAGTTTCATTACACATGGGTTATTATCCATCACCGACTCCATGTCCTGTCAGATGGCTGCATGCAGCTGTTTTTGCTGTAGACGTAACATGAAAATTAAATCTTTTTCTTAAATTCAATTTCCACAAATAAACACTTTTATGACTTCTTCACTCAAACCAAAACACTGGCTCAGGATATTATCCCTCTCTGTCAGCAGAGGTCACAATAAGCTCAGATCTACCATGACCTTTGACCCAATTTCCTGTTCACTTCCTCTTTTTATTTACGCTGTATAATCCTGCCATCAAATGCTATCATTATTATAGTAAATATGAGTTTTCCACTAGGAAGTTACACATGGACGACCCTTCAAGTCGTAATTACGACAATCTCTAAGATCAGAGAGTTTCCAAGATGGGAGGAGACTTAAATTTTCAACATAGCAGAGGCGAGTTTCTGTACTGAATGAAGGATTTTCTTTATTTATGTAGATCAGCAACCGTTCTATTCATGTTGTATGTTTTTACGCAGTGAAAATAGCTTGCATGTGACCAAAATTTCAATATAGTCAACAAGCTAGCTAGCTAAGTTAGATGTGTTAAAATGAAAAGTAAAAGAAAAAAGAAATACATGTGAATGAACCTGATGTCGTCCATGCTTTATATCGTGACCTACAAGAAAGATTGTAAACACAACATACTCGTATTAACCGCTTCAGAAGTGGGAAGTAGGATAATTCTGATGCCAAATGAAGACAGCGTTAGTTCAGTTTTGTTCTTTTTACTACTCTTTGGATAATCTCTGGTTTTGTTGTTTGTTGCATGTTTACTGCATTTCGCCTGCTTTGCCAGTTTTTTAAATTAGCTTTTTTTGGCTGATATATTGATACTGTCAATAAAACCTCCATTAATATAAATCCTAAACCTTCTCAAGAGTCCAGTGTGTTATTTATAGATATTTCTCAGTGAAATAAAACTTCTATAATAAATTCTATGTAAATTCTTTTCTTTTCAGAGACGTGATTCGAAAAATTTGTAGTTAGTTGCACCTAGGAAACAAGAATGTTTTTCGTTTATTATTTGTAATTTTATGCATTATTGCATTATTTCATTGTATAACTGTTATATATAAAGTTAGACTTAATATAAAATAAATATATAAAAACATTTCCTCACGCTTCTGCCCTTAGACGTTTTAAGAAAAAAAATTTTTGTTGTCGTTGTACAAGGAAAAGCTGTTCATCTTTTTTTGACACATCCTTTTTAGATGCATTGGATAAAGATGAGGTTGAAAAGCTCTGGAGTTTTCCTTTAATGGGTGTAAGAAGGGTGTACATTGAAATGAATGGTAGCTCAGTCGCAATGAGGGTCAAATAATATAGAATTATTGTTACATACTGAATTAATTAAATGCGAGTGAATTAACCAAAAAGCTAAAAACTGCAAACAGAAGCAAAATAATAGCAATACTGAAACAAAAAGTGAACAAAGTTATATAAAAAAAAAAAAAAAAAAAAAAGCTTCATAAGTGGTAAAAAGGTCAAATCTGACATAAGAAATCACAAAGTTCTCATAGTAAAGCTTAATAAATAGACAAGAATAAACTAAAGCAGGTGTCTGGGTTCTTCAGCTCGCTCAGTCTTTCATTTCATCTTTCATACATTTAGCATAGAGCGGTTTTTGCTTCAGAATATCGCTCCTTCCTGTTCCTCGTTCAGTCCGTGTTAATGTGGGAAAATCCGCAAGATGAAAATCAGCACAATAAAAAAATCATCCTTGGTTTGTTCAAGAAAGAACCTCTGTGCTCAGGCTCAATGCAATGGCACTTCTGTGGTTTCTGCGTCGGCTTGGCGCTGCTGTAGCTCAGCTCGGAGCAAAGCGTTCTCGTTCTTCAGCTCCTCCACCTGAAACCAGCAGGTTTAAATTACTTCAGCAGTCAGACAGACGATCAATCCAGAAAACTGCTGATTTTTGTAGTTAGAACTGCTGAACACTGCCTGTTTACTCCTGCTAATAAAGAGCTAGTTTGCTAGCAAGTTATGCTAGCAGTAGGCTAGTACACTCTCATATAGTTCACCACAGGGTTTTCAGCTTAAAAAATACAAATATATACACAAATATCAGATATTTTCTTCCTCATATGTTACAGTTTTACAGGCAATCCTTCTGTGAAGCACATAGCATGCTTAGTACTGTTAGTTCATCTTTATGCTAGCATATCAGTCTGCATATCTTCCTCTCTCTATGACATGCTGACAACGTTTCAATCTGGCCATGATTTCATGATTTTTCCCCTGACAGATAGTGTGATATTTACTGGTGTGATATTTTTACCCCAGATGTCAATGACAAACTGATCATAAACATCAAAGTAGCTTGATTAACGCTCAAATGAGAAAATTACTGTTAGGCTAACGATAATTACACTTAGCAGAACATATGGTGTCGAATAAAATAGTCTAGATTGTAAAGCCGTTAACATAAGGATAATTTTTACATACTTCCTTTGAAACCAGTATAGTCTAGCCGACCAAAAAAACAATGCATACAATAAGCTCCATTTAAATGTTTATTAACTGAAATCAATTTAACTTTATTGGACAGAGCTTTTAAGAACAGCCATTTGCTCAAAGTAGCATTATAGAAATCTATACATTCAGGATATAAATGATATATTTTAAATTTATGCTTAATGAGCAAGCCAGAGGTGACTGTGGAAAGGGAAAACACCCTGAGATGATATGAGGAGAAAACCTTGAGAGGAACCAGACTCAAAAGGAAAACTTTATTTGGGTGACACCGTCGAATATTTACATTTATGGCATTTGGTGGACACCCTTATCCAGAACGACTTACATTTCTATGTCATTTTTATACAACTGAGCAATTGAGGGTTAAGAGCCTTGCTCAGGGGCCCAGCAGTGGTGGCTTGATGGACCTAGGGTTTGAACTCACAGCCTTCTGATCAGTAATCCAACACCTTAACCACTAAGCTACCACATTATAAATCATTTCCCTACTAAAACTCTACACTATATAGTCAAGTCCAAATGTGCAACCGGGAGATTCTGAGCAATTTATGAACATGAGCATCAGTGTAACTATAAGGTTATTACTAAGGAATGATTATGGAAGGAGAAAAGTGTCAATACAATCTAAATTCAAAACATACAAATCTGACTTGAAAGAATTTCTAGGTGTGGAAAGCGTAGCCTGGAAATCATGTAAAAATCTTATGAAACGCATAAAAATTCAGATTGTAGTGGCACATTTGTGATTTAATGTAATCTACAAACATGATCATGCACAGATTGTGTATTCATGTTGTATCTCTATACAAAAACGTTATGCGCCAGCCATCTTGGATAACCAGCTTTCCTTTTTTTTTCCCTTTTCAAGCAGCAGCATGGCTGAATTTACAGCATATAATCACTTACATGTGCATTTATTGAAATCTAGTGAGCTCTACTGCAAACCTAATGAAGCAGACGCCAGAAAGTGAGCATCTTGACAGAACTACGTTTAATGGTAAACACAAAAAAGGTGTTAATTAAGATATTCGCTGAACTATTCCTTTAGTTGTAAAAGCTGCAAACGTTCCATATGGCATTTTAATCAATCCCTGGATGTTTTTTTTTGTTTGTTTTTGTTGTTTTTTTTTGGACTGGCGTGACCTCATTACTCTGGTCACACTGCAGCTAAAAACAACTGTAAAAATATGTGATGCATTAAGATGATATTCAGCGAAGGAGTGTAATTATCACAGACCTAGAAGTGATCCATCCCTCACGAGATTAATTATGCTACCTAACGCTTCACGCACTCTTTGCTCCGTTTCTGAATTAGTGCATTTTTTTCTGTGCGGTACTCTATTATTTTGCTTCCTTTAAGTATTTCTTCCTCAAAATGTCATGATCTTGGCAAGGCGTTTTTTTTGGCAGGGCTGAGCTCGTAGCAGGCGGTCTTACCTGCTGTCGGAGGATCTCATTGTCCATCTGGACTCTCTTCACTTCGTGGATACTCTCGTGGAGTCTGCAGTTGCTCTGCCGCAGCTCCTGGATGTAATCGCAGGCCTTGGACAGGATGCCGCCTTTACTCTGAGACAGAAAGTGAGGAAATTAGGAATTATTGAGCTTATAATAGCACTTAGTTTGTACATTCTTCTGATAAACTACTGGGTTGTTCAGTTCTAAATGTTTCTCCATTTTCTTAAATAATTTTACATTGATTAAGGTGGTTATAGGAAAATAAAAATCAGCAACAGGGTACTTTTTTAAGTAATTTTACTTTTATTTGCAATTTTATTACATAATGAAAAACACACTGTACATTTTTGCCATTTATAGTTACATTTAATGTTGTGGAACATTATAGCAGCTATAAATGCTCTTTCCTGTCCTGTCCTTTTAACAAGACAAAAAAGCAGCTTGTCATGTTACAAAGAAATAGGAAAGAACAAACCCTTTGCCTCTTAACTGCAAAACTTTTAATAGTTGCAGCTTTTTCAGCTTTACCTCTGTCTGATACAAAGCTCTGACACTGGAGACTCCTTCCAAAAGTGTCCAAAAGTGTTAACCTTAAATAAACCTTAAATATTTTTGTATTTTTCATTTATTAAATACATACCAAAATCTTTATATACCTGCTCCTACCTGCTCCTGATATTGTTAGCTAAGTTTATATATATATATATATATATATATATATATATATATATATATATATATATATATATATATATATACACAGTGGGGCAAAAAAAGTATTTAGTCAGCCACCAATTGTGCAAGTTCTCCCGCTTAAAAAGATGAGAGAGGCCTGTAATTTCATCATAGGTACACTTCAACTATGAGAGACAGAATGAGAAAAAAAAATCCAGAAAATCACATTGTCTGATTTTTAAAGAATTTATTTGCAAATTATGGTGGAAAATAAGTATTTGGTCACCTACAAAAAAGCAAGATTTCTGGCTCTCACAGACCTGTAACTTCTTCTTTAAGAGGCTCCTCTGTCCTCCACTCGTTACCTGTATTAATGGCACCTGTTTGAACTCGTTATCAGTATAAAAGACACCTGTCCACAACCTCAAACAGTCAGACTCCAAACTCCACTATGGCCAAGACACCAGAAACAAAATTGTAGACCTGCACCAGGCTGGGAAGACTGAATCTTCAATAGGTAAGCAGCTTGGTGTGAAGAAATTAACTATGGGAGCAATTATTAGAAAATGGAAGACATACAAGACCACTGATAATCTCCCTCGATCTGGGGCTCCACGCAAGATCTCACCCCGTGGGGTCAAAATGATCACAAGAACGGTGAGCAAAAATCCCAGAACCACACGGGGGGACCTAGTGAATGACCTGCAGAGAGCTGGGACCAAAGTAACAAAGGCTACCATCAGTAACACACTACGCCGCCAGGGACTCAAATCCTGCAGTGCCAGACGTGTCCCCCTGCTTAAGCCAGTACATGTCCGGGCCCGTCTGAAGTTTGCTAGAGAGCATTTGGATGATCCAGAAGAGGATTGGGAGAATGTCATATGGTCAGATGAAACCAAAATAGAACTTTTTTGTAAAAACTCAACTTGTCGTGTTTGGAGAAGAAAGAATGCTGAGTTGCATCCAAAGAACACCATACCTACTGTGAAGCATGGGGCTGGAAACATCATGCTTTGGGGCTGTTTTTCTGCAAAGGGACCAGGACGACTGATCCGTGTAAAGGAAAGAATGAATGGGGCCATGTATCGTGAGATTTTGAATAAAAACCTCCTTCCATCAGCAAGGGCATTGAAGATGAAACATGGCTGGGTCTTTCAGCATGACAATGATCCCAAACACACCGCCCGGGCAACGAAGGAGTGGCTTCGTAAGAAGCATTTCAAGGTCCTGGAGTGGCCTAGCCAGTCTCCAGATCTCAACCCCATAGAAAATCTTTGGAGGGAGTTGAAAATCTGTGTTGCCCAGCGACAGCCCCAAAACATCACTGCTCTAGAGGAGATCTGCATGGAGGAATGGGCCAAACTACCAGCAACAGTGTGTAAAAACCTTGTGGCGACTTACAGAAAACGTTTGACCTCTGTCATTGCCAACAAAGGGTATATAACAAAGTATTGAGATGAACTTTTGTTATTGACCAAATACTTATTTTCCACCATAACTTGCAAATAAATTCTTTAAAAATCAGACAATGTGATTTTCTGGATTTTTTTTCTCATTCTGTCTCTCATAGTTGAAGTGTACCTATGATGAAAATTACAGGCCTCTCTCATCTTTTTAAGTGGGACAACTTGCACAATTGGTGGCTGACTAAATACTTTTTTGCCCCACTGTATATAAAAATGTACAATTTTTACACTTCACCTTTAAATGTCAGGAGGCTACACACTGTGAATTTCAATGTTCAGAATTAATGTTCCTCATCAACTGCACTAAGGTAAATAATGATGCCGATTTAACGACATGGCCTCCCCAAATACCTTTCCATTGTTCATCTACACTGTGTTCTTGGATGCTTACTGAAGATACCGTGAGTCACACTGTGTCCTGAACCACCTGAGCAACTCTGAGTGACGTCACTGCAGAACTGGATGCGGTTCAAGACAGATATTTACTGAAAATACACCGAGCCGAGCCGAATTTCATGTTAGATGTTACACCTGTGTAAAAAAAAAAGAAAGCATGTATAGTACATATTGGAATGACAGGGATGTCCGAAACTACTCACCGCTCCAGTTTTGGTGCTGTCCATGCTGCAACCTGGGATGATTTTAGACAGCGTCACGATCCAGTTGTTGATCTTGTCTCTCCTCCGTCGCTCTACTGCATAGTGTAAAGTTCAAAACAAGCTGTAAAGAAGAACTGGTGCTGTGTTTTAGTATAGCTCTAACAATCCCTGCATGGTTCAGTGTGTATCACATACAGTACATTATCGCTCGCATGGTACCTTTAGTATGTATTGTTTACCTAGAAAGTGCTTATTTGGTATCATTAAAGCTTTAATTCATTATTTGTGGATTAAATGTAAAACTTTATTAAAGGTAAATTATATCCAAGTGAAATATGTCTAGTAAAAGATAACAGCACCAACCCAGGGACAACATACTCTTTTTTCAGGAAGTGAAAAAAGTATTTATTTATCAATAAATAAATAAATAAATAAATAAATAAATAAATAAATAAATAAATAAATAAATAAATAAATAAAATCATTATTATTATTATTATTATTATTATTATTATTATTATTATTTATTTGTTATTTAATTTTTTTTTATTTATTTATTTATTTATTTATTTATTTGTTTGTTTGTTTGTTTGTTTGTTTGTCAAAACAGGTTTAACCTTGGGAGCACTTCTAGTTGAAGTGATTTTCATGGCAAATCCTTTGATCCATTTTCTTCGAGCTTTATAGAAAGACATATCAGCTTTCCAACTAGCAGTTAAGTCACAGCAGATGGAGTTAATGTACAGTTAAAGCTCAAATCCAAAAACCTCCTGATATTGAAACAATCAATTTCCCACTCTAACAATATCCGGAATGTTCCCTGCAGGCTTGGGAGGGATCGGCGGTTGTTTAAGAAGTAGCAAAAAAAAAATTCCTGGAGTTAAAAAAGTTAACTGGAGTATTTCTTTTAATTTGTTTTTCTTTTGTAACATCACAAACACTATGTGGTGTGAATTTTTACAGTGATAAATGGCAGCAATTGTGCAAAATGGGACCCAAAAAATTTGGGTTTTCAAATTGGTGCAATCCATTGAGAAGAAAGCAAAGAGACATTGAAAGACCCACAGTTTTTAAACAGAAGGCAGACGTTATTAGAGAGTGGGATGAGGTGAGATGAAATATTTTTCATAAATAATCGTAAATCAGCTTCCAGAAATCGGTTGTTACAGTGATACGTTTTCCTAGAAAGGGTTATGTTCGTAGTGGGGGTTTGTATGTATTGATTTAAATGTTCCTCATCTTCATGTTCACTGGTTTGTGCGAGCTACCTGGTGATGCAATCGCTCAACAAGGGTTAATCTAGAGAAAAATCACTCGAGCTTTACTGAACTATTAAAATACCGTTAAACGGATACTCCAGGGCTGTTCGACATGATCCCTATCTAATGCATCTGGTGTGAATTTTCGATTATCACGAATAAACATTTCAGAAAACAGAAAACAAATTCACTGACGTTTCAGGCAGCTCCTCCGTGAATTTGCCATTCTGACGATTGAAGAAATGAACACAGTTTTGGCAATTAAGTAATTTTCCACAAAAAAGCACAAATAAGTTGCAAAAAAAAAAAACTACTATAAAATCAAGCAATATGCTAAATTTTGGTGGCATCAATCAGAAAAAAGAAACAGTGAAATCCTGGAGGGACTGCTGTTAAATTTTAAATTCAGTCCAGTTATATACCAATTGTTTCAATTAAGGGCTCTGGATAAGCCACTAACATGGCTGAGTGACAGCTGATACCTTTCAATGCTTATCCATTAGTGATTATATTATATTACTAGAAATAAGACAATTAGGACATTAAGGTGGCAAAATTCACCTGGTAATCATCTGTACATTGGTGCATTGATTAATTTGAACAACTCTGGACCATCCCTTTAAGATGGTGACATGAATTCAACAAGGATGCGGTAAACAGAACTGGAATGCAGTGTTTTGCTAAAGGAAGAAAACAATTCTCTGCTCAATCCATACCGCTCTCTAGTGGTGGACTGACGATATTGAGACTTCAAGAGGACTTTTAACCCCCTGACGCTTTCAGAATGGGCCGATATTTGGTGGAATGCTCCAAAAATGATAACCGAGTATATTTGCATTATCAAAAAACAGTAAACACACACACACTCACCCTCGTTGTGTTGCGCCCTCCTGCGTTCGTCTCTCGGCGTACGCAGCCCTTCCATCTTCCTGCAGAAATGACAAGAAAAGGATGACAAAATTCAGCCCTGACCTTTTCTTCATCCGAATGCACACAGTAGCACGTGTTTATACTAAATGAAAGAAAGCAGAATGCAAAGCCCTGAGCTGTTCAGGCACAGCTTGGTGCTTATTGAGAGCTTTAGAAAAACCCACCCTCTGCTCTGGGGCCAACAAGGGTGTCAACTTTAAAGTGGTGGCGGATATGAAGGCTTTATGAGACATCAGAGGGAACGATCCATATGAAGACCGACATGGCAGCCTTGACAACGGCTTCGTATCCAAACGACTGAAAATATCTCGTTGCCCTTTCGTGTCAGCCGAATCGTCCCGTAATAAACTGCAGCGCCCGAGGCTCGGATTCGCTCTAATGACACGAGTGTTCTCAGCGTGCAATCTTCTCTCAGGTACGCTTTAATTAAATCGAGGTGAGGACAAGAACAAGGACGGGGCGCTGGAGAAAAGGGTGACGACCTGGACGGAAAACATTTAGATATCAGGGATGCTTTGTGGTTTGAAAGGTAAAGGGCAGGGACTTCCAGCGTAGTTTTAGCCGTGACAGAACTGAAATCCAGACCTGAGATAAATGCAGAGGTGTTAATACCAAGCTCCAAGTGGGAAACCAGAAATGGCATGATGGTAAATGTCACCTAAAGTCACATTTTCATATCAAACACAGCATATATTCTTTGTCTTTGTAAAACTTTTTTTTATTTTTCAGTTTTTTTGCTTTAAGTATTTTCCAGATTCTGTCTTAAATGGAAATTACTCTTATATATATAAAAATGCACTTTGTTAGCTACTTTTTTTTGACAAACAAAACGTTCTGCAGCGCCTTAGTTGGGGTGAATTTAAAAACATTACTCTAGCATATTGTAGGGCATTGGTGGCTCAGTGGTAGGTTTCTCGCCTACCATGCGGAAGGCCCGGGTTCAATTCCTAGACATTGCCCAAACCCTAGCCGCTGGATGCAGTGCTGGTCCCAAGCCTGGAAAAATGTGAGGGTTGCATCAGGAAGGGAATCTGGTGTAAAACCTGTGCCAAGTTGTTGTGCAGGCCAGTTGGTCTGCTGTGGTGACCCCGAACAAATATATGGGAAATGTTTGAGATTTTTCACTTGAGAATTTTATTGTAAGACAAAAAATGTAGATGTAACACACAACATTATTGTTTCTATAACAACAACTTATACTTGTATCTCTGACGCTCAACTTACAAGTCTAAAATGTGGGTCATTTTGACAAAGAAAAATGTAATTAAATAATCAGTGATATTGTCAAATTTTCAACCTTTTTGGAAGGAGTCTCCAGTGTCAGTGCTTTGAAACCAAGGACAGAAAATGTTTTTTTTTTTTAATGGGTTAGTTCATGATTTCTTGGTAACTACTTGATAACATTTCTTTTCTTATTAGCTTTAAGAGAGAAATAAAGAGATGTTCATCAGGGAACAAGAGTTTACAGCTGTTCTAACATAAGCGACGCATATACAAAAAATGTTCAAACATATAATGCTTATTCAATAAAAAAAATTGTAATCAGTGGCAAACTGCTGCAGTATAAAATGAATGAGACTTCAGGAGGATTAGATAATACTTTGTGTGAACTTGTGTTGTGCTTTATTCCATATATATATATAATAAAAGTATGTATGTGCAAAATTATCTGAATCTTACAAGCTAAACACAGTAAAAATGAGAAGTTATTCGTGTTTAAATCAATATAGGGATTTAGACATTAAAAGACGACAAAACTACAAAAAGTTGTTGTATTAGTATATGAATAAACAGTTATAAAAGTGTGCAAACAAGCTGTTCAGGATCAAACTTGAGGATTTCTCCTCACTTCAGACCAAGTGATTAGACTCTAAGTAATGTATTCTTAAATAACAGAAACAAACTGAGTGAAAAATTTCATCCAAATTTGTGTCTGACTGATTTGAAGGCAGCTGGTGATAACAGTGTCAGACCTTTCTTTAAGTTTGGCTGATGATAATCAGATCGTTTTTATGTTGAATCTATTGATCGGGTGTTACGAGGGTTCAAACCTTCAGGCTGTAATATGTGACAAGCTTCCCGGCGCATCCCGAGGCGATAACTAGCTATCACTCGCCCTACTGTTAAACAGAACTACTCCTTTATGCATGATTATTTTGTAAGGAGACGTGGAAGAACATTATCCATCCATTATAGCTGTGTATTTAATTATACAGTATAAAATATTTCTTACATCGGTGCAAAAGTTTGCGCGGCCAAAAAGAGAATGCAGTTTATACTAACAATATATTTATAACATAAATAAGAACAAATGACTAATGGGTGTATTTTGAAATATTCCTGGTAAAAAAAAATTGCCCCTTTCTGAATATTAATTACATTTACACATTTAAAGTATGAATACTTTACATATAAATGTATACTTTTCATTTAAAGTATACACACCCCTTTGACTTTTCTTTTAGCAGATCTGATATAGAGCCAAAGATGGCTAAATCAGTTTTAAGTTCTTCTTTTATGAATTTTTATTTTTATTTTTTTGTTTTATTGAATTGTTATTTTTGTTTGTATTTTTACTTATTTACATGAATTATAAATAATATTTTATAAAGAAATGTTTTATAAAGAAAGAAAAATGAAAACTAGAATTGTTTGTATTTATTTTAATTAATTGAATTTATTTATTGTATTATTATTTTATAACAAAAATAAAACAATTATTATTATTTATTTAATTTATAAATTTACAAGGAATAAATTGTAACACAATTAATTCTTTTATTTCATTTATTAATTTGTTTATTTTAATTCACTTATTTACTTTTAATTTACATTAATCAATTTGTGGTGATTTTATTGCCACTGTGTCTTGAGCTTAAAAAGAAAAAAAAAAAGTTGAATCAGATCAGTTACAAGTTTGTTAACATTAAAGCAATGTGAGAAATACTTTCAAACTCTAACAGCTCTTAGAGGAGCCTGTTGGCTTTTGTTTTTATCCATATCAGAATGTTTGGCTGAACCATGGGGGTCACAGTTCAGTGATTTCTGTGCCGTTCCCAAGCCTGGATAAATAGAGAGGTTTGCGTCGGTAAGGGCATCCGGCAGTATTTCATACCAGATCGGTTGAAGCCCGGGTTAACAACGACCGCCATCGGCGCTGTTGACCTACAGGGCGCCGGTGGAAATTGGGCTACTGTTGGTCAAAGAAGTAGAGGAGGGAGGAGAGTGCACAGACAGAGAGAGAAGAGGAAGAGGAAGAGTGAGAATAGGAACTCTGAATGTTGGTACTATGACAGGGAAAGGTAGAGAGCTGGCTGATATGATGGAGAGAAGGAAGGTGGATATACTGTGTGTACAGGAGACCAGGTGGAAGGGTAGCAAGGCTCGTAGTATAGGAGCAGGATTCAAGCTGTTTTATTATGGTGTGGAGAGAAATGGGATAGGTGTGGTCCTGAAGGAGGAGTTTGGGAGGAATGTTCTGGAGGTGAAGAGAGTGTCAGACAGGGTGATGAGTCTGAAGTTAGAGATTGAAGGGGTGATGTTGAATGTTGTTAGTGGTTATGCCCCACAGGTAGGTTGTGAGTTAGAGGAGAAAGAGAGATTCTGGAGTGAATTAGATGAGGTGATGGAGAGTATTCCCACGGGTGAGAGAGTGGTGATAGGAGCGGATTTTAATGGACATGTTGGTGAGGGGAACACAGGTGATGAGGAGGTGATGGGCAAGTTTGGAGTTAAGGAAAGGAACCTTGAAGGACAGATGGTAGTGGACTTTGTTAAGAGGATGGACCTGGCTGTGGTTAACACTTATTTTCAGAAGAGGGAGGAGCATAGAGTGACTTACAAGAGTGGAGGTAGGAGCACACAGGTAGACTACATCCTATGTAGAAGAGGCAATCTGAAAGAGATTAGTGACTGTAAAGTGGTAGTGGGAGAGAGTGTAGCCAGACAGCATAGGATGGTGGTGTGTAGGATGACTTTGATGGTCTGTAAGAAGAAGAGGTCAAAGATAGAGATAAAGAAGAAAACCAAGTGGTGGAAGCTGAAAAAGGAGGAATGTTGTGAGGAATTTAGACAGAAGATGAGGCAGGCTCTGGGTGGTCAGGTAGTGCTATTACATGACTGGGAAACTACAGCAGAAGTGATCAGGGAGACAGGGAGAAAGGTGCTGGGTGTGTCATCTGGAAGGAGGAAAGAAGATAAGGAGACTTGGTGGTGGAATGAGGAAGTTCAGGATAGTATCCAGAGGAAGAGGTTAGCCAAGAAGAAGTGGGAAATGGACAGGACTGAAGAGAATAGACAGGAATACAAGGAGTTACAGCGCAGAGTGAAGGGGAGGTGTCTAAGGCCAAGAAGAAGGCAAATGACGAGTTGTACACTAGGTTAGACCCTAGAGAAGGACAGAAAGAATTGAACAGGTTAGCTAGGCAGAGGGATATAGATGGGAAGGATGTGCAGCAAGTTAGAGTTATTAAGGATAGAGATGGAAGGGTGCTCACAAGTGAGGAGAGTGTACAGAGGAGATGGAAGAAGTACTTTGAGGAGCTGATGAATGAGAAAAATGAGAAGGAAAAAGAGTAGAAGGGGTGAACTCTGTGGAACAGAAAGTAGATAAGATTAGAAAGGATGAAGTCAGGAAGGCTTTAAAGAGGATGAAAAGTGGAAAGGCAGTTGGTCCTGACGACATCCCGGTGGAGGTCTGGAAGTGTCTAGGAGAGGCAGCAGTGGAATTTCTAACTAGTTTGTTTAACAGGGTTTTAGAGAGTGAGAGGATGCCTGAGGAATGGAGGAGAAGTGTGTTAGTGCTGATCTTTAAGAATAAGGGTGAAGTGCAGAGTTGCAGCAACTATAGGGGGATAAAGTTGATGAGCCATACAATGAAGCTATGGGAAAGAGTAGTGGAAGCTAGGTTTAGGAAGGTAGTGGAAATTTGTGAGCAGCAGTATGGCTTCATGCCCAGAAAGAGCACAACAGATGCAATTTCTGCTCTGAGAATTTTGATGGAGAAGTATAGGGATGGTCAGAGGGAGTTGCACTGTGTGTTTGTAGACTTGGAGAAAGAGTATGACAGGGTGCCAAGAGAAGAGCTGTGGTACTGTATGAGGAAGTCAGGAGTAGCAGAGACGTATGTTAGAGTGTTGCAGGACATGTATGAGAGGAGCAGGACAGTGGTGAGGTGTGCTGTAGGTCAGACAGAGGAGTTCAAAGTGGAGGTGGGACTGCATTATGGATCGGCGCTGAGCCCCTTCCTGTTTGCTATGGTGATAGACCAGTTGTCAGAGGAGGTCAGACAGGAGTCTCCATGCACAATGATGTTTGCAGATGACATTGTGATCTGTAGTGAGAGCAGGGAGCAGTGCAGGCAGGTTGGAATGGGTGGAGAAAGGTGTGGGGAGTTCTGTGTGATAGAAAAATATCAGCGAGAATCAAGGGGAAGGTGTACAGGACAGTGGTGAGACCGGCCATGCTGTATGGTTTAGAGACAGTGTCACTGAGGAAGAGACAGGAGTCAGAGCTAGAGGTAGCAGAGCTGAAAATGTTGAGGTTCTCTTTGGGAGTGACAAGATTGGACAGGATTAGGAACGAGTACATCAGAGGGACAGCTCATGTTGGACGTTTGGGGGACAAAGTTAGGGAGACCAGATTAAGATGGTTTGGACATGTTCAGAGGAGGGAGAGTGAGTATATTGGTAGAAGAATGTTGGACATGGAGCTGCCAGGCAAGAGGAAGGCCAAAGAGGAGGTATATGGATGGAATTAATGAGGATATGAAGCTAGTGGGTGCAAGTGTTGAAGATGCAAAAGATAGGGATAGGTGGAGAGAGATGATTCACTGTGGCGACCCCTGAAGGGAAAAGCCGAAAGAAGAAGAAGAAGAAGAAGAAGAAGAATGTTTGGCTGAAGTGCAACTTTAACTAAACCCTATTTTCTAAGTTCCCTAGAGTACAAACAATATGAATAATTGACGCTGACATGAATAATTTTGACTTGCAATCCTCTCTGGTCTTTAAGTATTTATCCTTCAATAAAGACTTGTAGGGAAATCAATTGAAGACCCATAAACCAAACCTCATCAACAAAACACAAAACAGCCCAACACTGGTATTAACATTTAATGTTTAATTATTAAATCTATATTTAATATCTGGATAAAAAGGGTACTCAGGCTGAAAACCCACAAACCCACAAAATGCCACTTTGGCATAAGCAGTTAACCGGATTCGAATTTCTCTCTTGCTTTCTCCACCACACCAAATCTGTTATGGCTGATCGTGATCATGTCGACGTGATCCAGCCAGAACTGCAACAACAACACCTTTCTCGAGTGGATCTTTCCTTTCACTCTATGTGTGCAGCAAAGAAACACAAGACAACAAACAACACATGGAAAGAAAATCTATGAAAAGAAAGTCTGACTACATTGTTAGTAGATATCTCCAGTTCTTGTGTTTGGTCATGTTGGATAAAATGTCATGTTTCTTTCAACTGCATATAAAGTTTGAAATTCCAGCTGAATATAAAGTGCATATAGAGTTAAAAGAGATAATTATTCAGCTATCTATTATTTTGGACAGATCTACATAAAGTGCAGTCATGTGAAAATATGTGAAAGTAAGGATAAAAGAATAATCAACCACTGCTTTCTCAAACTCAAAAAATAATGTAATTTATTCATTTTGTTCAAAAATCTGTACTTACACTACACCTCTACTCTGTGCATGTTGCTTTGCTTGTATTTCCTCATCTGTTACTCGCTTTGGAGAAAAGCATCTGCTAAACGAATAAATGGAAATGGAAAGCTGAGCTTCTATTACCAGCCCAACATTATTTATTTTCCAATCACACCACACACTCAAGTTTTATTGCTCATTCCCAACACTGACATTTTTTAAAAGAAAGACATGTCGTACTTTATATCTGCTTGTAGTTACATTAAACGGCGTGAAATGTACTCGAAACACTGTTATCACTTCCATTATAGCAGCTATAAACAGTCTTTCCTTCACCAAACTCTCTTCACTTGTCTTTCTTAAAGTTGAAAAAATGCTTTTTCATAGCTTGCAAAGTTACCTCCTCCACCCTGAAGACTTTCCCAGGGTGGAAAAACAGAAGCTTTTCACCCCTGAAATAGTTCTATGTTATTTAATACTCTTATAAAACCAGCTCTTTCTACTCATTAATAGATTAGGAAGAGGCGAGCGATGCCCCTTGTGGCACATACTCACGCTGCATACGGATGAGTGCGGGGAGCTATGGTATGTGGTCCGCCTGGCTGAAGAACCTCCGGCGTGCTCATCAGGTAGAACTGACCTGATAGAGAGAGAGAGAGAGAGAGAGAGAGAGAGAGCAATTATTAAATCCTGTCGTGTGTTATGTCTGTCAAATCCTTAATTTCTTTGTTAATGCATATACAAACACATAATTTATAGCAAAAATATTCTTCAAAGAAAGATATTTGGAGGGAACCTGAATCACAGCTGTGAGTCTGATGCCAAAAAATGTTTTCAAAAATTGCTGTTGGGTGCTTTTTAAGGTTCAGGTCCAGCAACAAGATTAAAGTACTTTGTAAGCTGTGTAAGAGCGAGCTCGTATATCATTCCGCTATTTCTAATTTAAGGACCCACATGCAGTCTGTTCAACCCAAAAAGAGTTCTCGAGGGCACAGCTTTAAAAGTGCCTCTGCTGGCATCCTCGTATCCGGATATAAAACACAGGATTTACTGCTGCAACGGAGGAAGAAATCACCCAAAAAAAATGCTAAGAGGTATATTCAGTGTTGACAAAACTCGAGCCTGAAACTCAGTAAATATGTTTATAATGTGTGTGATGCATTTTTCCTTTAAGGGTCCATTAAAAGTTAAGACGAAGTTCTCTGCTTTTAGACTGTTTCGATCTGCAAAAGCCTACAGCTGGTTTTCACATTTAGTCATGTTTTTTCCTGTATTGTCTGTAATTTCTCTTGGCAGAAGTGTACCACACCGTGTATCTCACCTGCTGTGTGAGAGCGTGCAGGTTCTGCCGGATGAGCCGAAACTCCAGCGGCTGTCGCATCGCTTACGGCAGTCGGTGGGACGTAGGAGAAGCGTGCCTCTCCTCCGACCGTCTCTGCCACAGGACTGCCTCCATTACTGAAGGGACTCTGGATTACAGCCTAGCGTTCAAACAGATGCTTTTACTGCTAAACCTACCAAGCTGACCTGCACAAAACAGCTGCACTTCACAGAGCTGTTGTTTATCGTACCCACATGCAGTGTAACCAGATCTGCTGAATCAGCAATGTTTCTGTGAGCGATACAGGCATCAGGTTAATTGTAATATAGAAAGTCTTTGTCACTGATGAGACATTTATAATTCTGTAAAGTGGCAGTGAAAGAGGCATGACCTCTGTATCTGTCAGTCATAGTGTGGCCTATGGATCTATCATTGGAAGAGAAAAGAATTTTGAATCTGTTCTTGAAAGAGGCGTGGCCTTTGGATCTATCAGTCCAAGTAAAAGGTGTGTGCCCTATGGGTCTACCAATCTGAGTAAAAGAGGTGTGGCCTATGGATCTGTCAGTCTGAGTGAAAGAGGCGTGGTCTATGGATCTGTCAGTCAGAGTAAAAAGAGGCATGGCCTCGGGATCTGTCAGCCCAAGTAAAAGAGGCATGCCCTATGGGTCTGCCAATCTGGGTAAAAGAGTTGTGGCCTATGGATCTGTCATTCAGAGTAAAAGAGGCGTAAAGCCTATGGTTCTGTTAGTCTTTGTGAAAGAGGTGTGGACTATGGATCTGTCAGTCAGAGTAAAAGAGGTGTGGCCTTTGGATTTTTCACTTGTAGTAAAAGAGGCGTGGCCTATTGATCTGTCAGTCTGAGTTGAAAGAGGTGTGGCCTATGGATCTATCAGTCTGATTGACAGAGGCTTGGACTATGAATTTGTCAGTCCTAGTGAAAGAGTCATGACCTATGAATCTGTCAATGTAAGTGAAAGAGGTGTGGCCTATGGATCTGTTAGTGTGAGTGAAAGAGGTGTGGCTTATGGATCTGTCAGTCTGAGTAAAAGAGGTCTGGCCTATGGATCTGTCATTCTGAGTGAAAGAGGTGTGGCCTGTGGATCTGTTAATCTGAGTAAAAGAGGTCTGGCCTATGGATCTGTCATTCTGAGTGAAAGAGGTGTGGCCTGTGGATCTGTCAGTCTGAGTTGAAAGAGGTGTGGCCTATGGATCTGTCACTCCAAGTGAAAGAGGCACGGCCCCCTGATCTGTCAGTCCGAGTGTAGGAGGTGTGATTCTGAATCTGTTAGTCCTGTAAAAAAGGAGTCAGCTGATGTTAGTTAATTCTGTACCTGTTTAGCTCCAGTAAATGAAGTAGAGGAGACCACGCCCACTGCCCCGCCCACCAGTGGCTGATTAGTCAACTGAACAACCTGATAAACCTGAGAAAAGGAGGCACATTTATTACTTATACACTTATAAAAAGACTTTTATATCACTTTTAAAAAAAACAAATAAAGAGCTTTAATGTTAGACACTTAACCTAAACCCAAAACAGACAGGGAAAATGGCTCATTTTAACTGAGTGTGTAACATGATGCTCCCTCAACCCTTTAACAATGATCCTACAATGAACTCTAAATCTCAGCTCAGCTCACTTCCAGCATGAAAACGCTATTTAACTGAAACCAAGTACAAGTGATGTCATGGGTTTGGACGTGGGCTCATCTTGTCACCATGACAAGCTGTTAAAATATATCAGGAGTAAGCAAAATGGGATTTTTAAGAACATTACCATTGATCATGATCTGAGAGTTACATTTTTTTTACTGGCAGATGTAATGGACCAAATGGGAGCTCCATAATCAAGATAAAAGGTAAAAGCTATTAAAAGATGTATTGATGCTGAAGGATTTGACTTTGGATGGTGAAATCATGCATCAGGGATAATAAAATTATCCATAATGTTTTAAAACATGGAAAAGCAGACGGCTTCCATCCTCCCATCAGCAACATGTTTTGCGGTCGGAATGCACCATTTGGCAAGAAAGCCAACAATTTCCAAAGACGTATAACATTAACAAGCTTGTCCTGAGAGCAAAACCATGTGTCTCCCAGTGCGGTCTGCAGTCATGCTTTAACTATGCATGTAGTAATTGAATCTATGGCTGAATAAGAGCACTGGCTGTTCACTAAAGAATAAGTGTCCAACACGAGCATCCCTCCTTCCCCAAACCCCCCCATCCTCTCATCATGTGACTTTCTTACTGACTGACATGTGACCTGGGCTCAGTTCCAGTCCCAGTGAGGAACCTCGGTCACATGACCGCCTGCAATAACTGCAACAGCGAACTACGTCCTTTTCTTGAGCATCTGTTTAGGCGTTTCTTGTTTTTAATGCATCATATGAGCTTTCGTTACTTTTTTCTTGTTCTTTTAATAGCTTCATTTCTGAAGTGTTTATCCAGGCGATAAAGAAAGACTTTGTTGCATAAAGGATGTTTCGATCATGGACACAATGTTGATTAGCATAAAAATAATCAGTCTAGTTGTCGATCAACTTCTATCTAACATAAATGTCTGAAACTTCTCGTAGCTTAATAATCAAACTCTTTTTTTTCCCCCAGAGGCAAAAAATGTCATTTTTGAATGTCTTTCTCATGCCACACACCACAGTGGAGGTTAATATGAAGCTTATATGAAAGTAGACACTCAGTGCTTTAAGTATTTGTAGTGTTTCATAAGTATTTCTATTTTTATCTAGCCTACTAGGGATGATATGTTCATAGAACATGTCAAATTGTTTTAAACAAATGTCAACCACTTCAACCACTAAAATTCTGTGTAAGGTTATCCAACAAAAGGAAAAACACACGTCTAAAACACACTCAGATTCATTTTATCAGACTTGTGGTGATAAAATAGTTAATCTGTTCATACTGATTGAAAATAAGTTAAAAACATCGCTGTACTGGGAAAAAATAAGTACGAATTAAAAGCTCTTATATCATGAATTTCTATATTTATCTTAAGCTGCTTTGCAACAATATCTGTTGTTAAAAGTGCTATACAAATTAAAGTGAACTCTATTTAACTGAACTGAATCGTATCATTCAAAACAAGTGTGTTTCCTCGTGATTACTTTGTGCGAGTCGCCTTTCATTTCTTAGATTCATTATCCTCTAAAACAGAACTAATACTGGACACACACCCTCTCTCTCTGCTGATTGATTGCCGACGAGGTAACTGGAGACCCAAGGCACACCTTTAAGAAGGAAAAAAAAGAAAGAAAGGTAGAAAAGCCCACCTGTGTGCTGCTGCTGTCGGGGAGAAACTGATACTGGACGCTCTGGTCAGTGAAAGCTGAAGTGTGAGGAAATGCAGCTGCTTCACCTCCTCGCGAAGCCTCTGTATCAGAAGGACAGGATGAGTAATTTGGATCAGATTGGGGAAAAAATGTGTGTTTAAATCCCATGACTGCTAGAGGATCAAGTCTGAGCGGGAGTTTTATTTATTTTTGCTACTTTCTACAAAAACACCTGGTGAAAATCTCTTTTTAATAATCTTCTTCTTCTTCTTTCAGCTTTTCCCTTCAGGGGTCGCCACAGCGAATCATCTCTCTCCACCTATCCCTATCTTCTGCATCCTCAACACTTGCACCCACTAGCTTCATATCCTCATTAATTCCATCCATATACCTCCTCTTTGGCCTTCCTCTTTGCCTCCTGCCTGGCAGCTCCATGTCCAACATTCTCCTACCAATATACTCACTCTCCCTCCTCTGAACATGTCCAAACCATCTTAATCTGGCCTCTCTAACTTTGTCCCCCAAACGTCCAACATGAGCTGTCCCTCTGATGTACTCGTTCCTAATCCTGTCCAATCTTGTCACTCCCAAAGAGAACCTCAACATCTTCAGCTCTGCTACCTCTAGCTCTGACTCCTGTCTCTTCCTCAGTGACACTGTCTCTAAACCATACAGCATGGCCGGTCTCACCACTGTCCTGTACACCTTCCCCTTGATTCTCGCTGATATTTTCCTATCACACAGAACTCCCGATACCTTTCTCCACTCATTCCAACCTGCCTGCACTCGCTTCTTTACCTCTTTCCCACACTCTCCATTACTCTGGACTGTTGACCCCAAGTACTTAAACTCCTGTACCTTCTTCACCTCTTCACCCTGTAACCTTACTGTTCCACTTCCCTCCCTTTCATTCACACACATGTACTCAGTCTTACTACGACTGACTTTCATTCCTCTTCTCTCCAGCGCAAACCTCCACCTCTCCAGGTTTTCCTCCACCTGCTCCCTGCTCTCACTACAGATCACAATGTCATCTGCAAACATCATTGTCCAAGGAGACTCCTGTCTGACTTCCTCTGACAACTGGTCCATCACTATAGCAAACAGGAAGGGGCTCAGAGCCCCTGATGCAGATCCCTGATGCAGTCCCACCTCCACATTGAACTCCTCTGTCTGACCTACAGCACACCTCACCACTGTCCTGCTCCTCTCATACATGTCCTGCACCACTCTGACATACTTCTCTGCTACTCCTGACTTCCTCATACAGTACCACAGCTCTTCTCTTGGCACCCTGTCATATGCTTTCTCCAAGTCTACAAACATTTACAAAAGAGACAAAAAGGACTTTTAAGCCTCCTCATATCAGATCATATCACAGGATATGATAAATTTTTTAATTATTTGTTTAATCTTGGAAACGATGCTGCTCATGATTTCAGCTTCTTTCTTTCAGCTCATTTTAAGTTTACTCTTTCACCTTCTAACACTTTTACTAATAATAATTTTGTTTTTTACAGTATCTGTCAAAAGTACCCTTCAAGTCATGTAAGTATTGGAGTATTGGAGACCCCACCTCGCAACTTACAGAACTTAAAGGATGTGCTGCTAACATCTTGGTGCCAGATCCCACAGCACACCTTCAGGGATCTAGTGGAGCCCTTGCCTCGATGGATCAGGGCTGTTTTGGCAGCAAAAGGGGGACCAACACAATATTAGGCATAATATTATATTAGGCATAGGTGGTCATCATGTTATGCCTGATCGGTGTATACCTTCACATATACATGAGATCTTTTCTTACATGCCTTTTTACAACTAACCAACAAATACAGTGCTCAGACTTCAAATTTTTTCATACAAGAAAAGTCAGTCGCCTTAATAAACATGCAAAAATAAAATACAGTACTGAATAAAATGGGAAAAAGAGGAAATTTCTCACAATCCTAGAGTAATTTGTTCAACCTATTAACTGCACTGATTTAACTTTTGCCCATCGATTTCTTATTACAGAAGATTTTCCTTCTATTTATTGAAATATTTTTTTCATCTTGTATATTAAAGACAGGTCTTACTTCTTTCCACATCCTGGCCGCTCACTTTTAAGCTGATGTACATGTTATGTTGTGTATAAGAACTTAATACAGGCATAAAAACTGAAGTTGACATAAAAATATCGTTTAGTATTTATTATTATTGGGGCTCTAAATACCTTCAGTTGTCTGCAATGTGTCCTTTTCTTGTTTCGTTTGCCTGAAGACCGTTCAGGAAAAAAAAAATCATTATAAAAAGGAAATAAAAAGTCAATATTTTACATGTTACTCTGTAAAAATAAGTGTTCAACATTTAATAACTTTATGATAATTTCAGTAGATTTTGAAAACATACGAAAACAATACACAAAACTATACTTACAGACACTTTTTCACAATGCTTTTTTTTATTGTTTTTTTTCCCTAAAACATTATTAAATTAAATTTAGTAGTAAAAATTCTTATTATCTAAAATATTACAGAGGTAACTTCTTGATAAAGGCTTTAAGCCCCGCCCACTTTGTGATCAGCTTCTGCCATACATGTTTGTTTGTGTGTCATTATGATACGTCATTTTCCTTCATTTTATGAACAATTTTTTTTTTCATTCATAAAAATGAATAAAATACTCAATTCAATTTATTTATATAGCGCCTTTTACAATGGACATTGTCTCAAAGCAGCTTTACAAAAATAGACAAACGGAGAAAGCAGAAAAAAGGAATTTTTAAATGAAATTATTAAACTATTTTATCCCTAATGAGCAAGCCTGCGGCGACGGTGGCAAGGAAAAACTCCCTGTGATGATATGAGGAAGAAACCTTGAGAGGAACCAGACTCAGAAGGGAACCCATCCTCATTTGGGTGACACTGGACAGTAAATAATGTCAATGTAAATAATGTCCTTTCTACAACAGCAACCAAGAGCCCATGAGGAACTATTAGTTCAATGTAATTACTGAGTTCATTATAGGCACTAATTCCTTGCTGTCAAAAGCTGACAGATGTAATGGCAGATCCGTGACGGTGAAATATTACTATTAATTACAAAATTAATAAAAAAAATATTACTTATTCACTCACTTAAGAAAAACTCCTTAAAATGTTAATTATTGTAGATTTATCTGACAAATTTATACTAAAATGGCACTGATTAATAACAGAGCGATGTTAATTCTCAACCAATTTTTATTTTTTTTAAGAACTAGATATTGGTTTGATTAAGTGTGTAAATGTATGTGTATTTAATTACAATTTGCATGAATAATGACTTTTATACATAGAAACAAAAGTTATAATATTTAATAAAAAACACCTGTATGAATATCAGAAATTAAATAGCAAAGATTTTATTGTTATTAATATTATTATTATTATTATTATTATTATTATTATTATTATTATTATTATTAGCAGGTCTATTCACTGGTACTTTCTTGCTAATAAACAACAAACTCTGCATAACATTTGAGCAAGAATAATTAGTTTATAAAAAAAAAAAAAAAAACTTTGTTTAATAAGAAGCAGGTGTAATTCACCTCATCGAGGGGTCCAAAGTCTGCGGCAGCACGTCCATCTGCGTTCAACTTCAGAAAGCGTTATTATGGAAATGTTGATCACGGGAACAAACACTCGGGTCATGTGAGAGGCCGGACAAACACAGACAGGAGCTGTGGCTGTGATTCAATCCGCTTCCTCATTTAAATTTAGTGCACTACGTAGTGCGCGGACGCCGTTATCCTGACGCAGATGTCCTAGTGTAGGACGTGGAGCGCTGTTTGGAATCAGCCTGCGCCGTACGTCACGCATGTGTCACGATGGTGCGCATGCGCAGTGTATAAACCGATCGTTTCTGTCCCTTTTTCTGATAAAGCTTTTTTTCGTAAAAAAAGAAGAAAAAAGAAAAGATTTTTAAGGTTTTAAATGCTGAGCACCTGAGAGTTTCTGCAGCATGGGCAATATTCTTAATAAAATATTTTCCTAAAGGTGTATTTTAAGTATTTGTTAATGCAAATAAACATAGTGTTAATGTTACACACAGCTTGTGGACACCTGACCTTCACGCCTACATATATACTGTAAAGCCAAAAGTTTTTTTCGCCACGAGTTGTTTTTCAGGGGTTTGGGCTCGGCCCCTTAGTTCAAGTGAAAGGAACTCCAAGAGATTTTGGACAATTTCATGCTCCCAACTTTGTGGGAACAGTTTGGGGATGACTCCTTCCTGTTCCAACATGACTGCACACCAGTGCACTAAGCAAGCTCCATAAAGACATGAATGAGCGAGTTTGGTGTGGAGGAACTTCACAGAGTCCTGACCTCAACCCAATAGAACACCTTTGGGATGATCTTTGGCTCCTTAGTTCCTTAAAATGGAAATAATGGGCCAAGCCCAACCCCTGAAAAACAACACCGAAATTCAATGATTTGGAGGAGTGTCCCAAAACTTTCGGCAATATATTGTATATGGTTCTTCCCCAAACTGTTGCCGCACACAGATGTACATAATGTCTCTGTGTGCTGTAGCTGTACATTTTCCCTTCACTGCACCTACGAGGCAATGACAATGCTTCTGTTCACAAAGCACAGAGTTCCTTGAAGACATAGTTTGTTAAGGTTGGAGTGGAAGAATTCCTGAACAGGACACTGACCTCAACTCCATTGAACATGTTTGGGATTAACTGAAACCAGACTGCACCCCAGACCTCCTCACCCAACATCAGTGTCTGATCTACTATAAACAAACCTGTGTCGTTTTGTAATAAGATTGTAATTACACCTGTGTCTAAAGAAAAAGAAAGAAATTGGATAAGAAAATATTATGGAAACATTACTGGAGCCTTAGTTTGTAGTTACAAAACAAGCTTTGTTAACTTTGTTAACCAAAACAGAACGTTATGAAATGGCTCCCAAAAAAATAACCTAAGTGGAACCAAATACTAACATTAGGGAAACGTTGTGTGTTTGCTGGGTAGCTCTACATTATAAAAAAAAAAAAGTCTATACAATGCTCAAAGAACAGATTCTTTTTTTATTGTTCGTCTTTATATATTTTGTGAACAATTTATTCATCCAAATTATACAATTAGCTATTAATTAAACAAAGAAATGCAGCTAGTAACCTTTAACCTAGATAGCAGACGCGGAACTTGAATCAGATGTTGTTTCTGTCAGAACTGTGTAGCCTGCAACACGCAGTAGTCGTTGCTATGTCGACACATTTGATTGGCTCTCTTTGTGCTTTTTGCAATTTCATTGGCTGAGTAAGTGGGTGTCCGTTTTATGGTCCCGCCCCTTATGGCGTCTCAACGATATTCGTCCGCCCGTGTCCCACTCTCATTCCACACCGGTTGTTGATTCCTCAGCTAACCGAGGGCTGCTAACATGACCGCCCGGGTTCTAGTCGGTGTAAAGCGGGTAATTGACTACGCCGTAAAGGTATGCGTCTCCTCTCTTTTTTTTTTAAACCGTGTTTTCTAATTGTATAGACGATGCATCCATTTTTAATATTTATTTTGCAGACCATGAACTTTAGCCCAGATGTTTAGCAGGGCACACCGGGGCGAATTCCAAAAAGTAACTTAGTGCACTACAAAGGGTGCAGATGTTGCTTATTTTCTCGCGTGTGTAGTGTACTGTTTTTTGGCAGAAGGGGATTATTTGGGTTTGGACCTTAGCCTAGTTTGGCTAACAGACAAGACGGTTAAAGCCAAGATAAACTTCAAATCAAGGTCAGTGCGGACAGGAACGTTTTTGGGCGGAGAGATAACTAAATAATCTTTATCTTTATATGCAGTGTTGTTAAATGCTTTAATACAGAATGTTTCTATTTTTATTGCTGTCATTCAACTGTTATACTTCTGACATTCGGCTAGCAAGTGTTGCTACCTGATTGGGGGTGTTCAGTAGGGTTGCCAGATTGGGATTAATAATTCCAACCAAATAGAGTTTTAAAAATTTCGTGATTTAATAAAACTGAATTTAAAGAAACACTTGTTTTAAAAATATATTATGTATTATTATATTAGTATTTATACTTACAGTCTTTGTTTTTCTAGTGTGATGATGTTAACAACAGACCATTTAGACGGGGGTTCCTATCAACCTGGCAACGACTTCATCATCATCATTATTATTATTATTATTATTATTATTATTATTATTATTATTATTATTATTGAGCAAGAAGTCAATTACTTTTGTGTAAAAGCACGTCTTCTAGGACAATTTTGCCAAAAATTACAAAGTTTTATTATCAAAATAATATTCCTGTGTAAGTTGTTAGAAACCATGACTTTTGGAACGTGTGTGTGTTAATATAAACCTGCAATTTGCTGAGAAAATGAATTAACACCTTGTGACCAATCGGAACAGAGAATTCAGCACTAAAGTAGAATAAGAAATTATCAATCATCAGTATTGTGTGAATGATTAAAAATTTTGACTTAACAAATGCTCACCACAACCTAAATTAAAGCTGCTATATTGATCCCGTGTTGTTTACGTGCCTCCTCTAGTGGCTCTTGGTTTTAGTCGACACAGCTGGTAGGTGATTGTTTTTGTCTGTGAAAGGATTATTTTTCAGTCCGCTGCTGTCTGAGTCAACACTGTCCTGCTTCATAACGAGATAAAGACACGATCGAAGTCAGACTGGTTTGTAGAAATATGACAATGAATTTATCGATGTATTGCAATATACAACAGAAAGAATTCTCATTCAATTTCTTTTTATTTTTTTTAATTTAAAGATGTTCATGCACAACATTTGGTTCATTTAGAAGGACAAGTTATATTTAAAAAACCTTCTAAAAGTCCTTGTGTGCTAGTTGTTACTATAGCAATACAAACATATCAGTTGTTATAGAAAATGAACTTTACTTGAGCCACAAGCTTTTAAGAAGTTTGTTGTTGTTGTTTTTTTAAATTAAGGTTCTTAAATTAAGGTAAAATCCACAAGCAATGGACGGCGAAAATGGCAGCATGTGAAAACTTGTTTACGTGATTTACTGTCAATCCAGACCCTCTCTCTCTCTCTCTCTCTCTCTCTCTCTCTCTCTCTCTCTCTCTCTCTCTCCTCCTTCTCTCTCTAAGATCCGAGTGAAACCTGACAACACCGGTGTGGTGACGGATGGCGTGAAGCACTCGATGAACCCTTTCTGCGAGATCGCAGTGGAGGAGGCTGTCAAGCTGAAGGAGAAAAAGCTGGTGAAGGAGGTTGTAGCTGTGAGCTGTGGACCTCAGCAAGTGCAGGTAACACACGTTCGGCGTTTCTAACAAACGTTCCATCAAATCCCTGAACCTTTCTATTTACAGACGTGGTATTTGTCCATGTGGTTATATTCTGTGTTATCTCGGTTTGCACAAATTTCATAATCTTAACCTGCAGTGTTTGTCAGGATAATTCTGTTTAAGGAGCTGATCATGAAATCTGTGCAACCCTAACTGAGATAACGCAGAATATAACACATGGAAGCAGATAATAACGGAAACATCTCACCTCCACCTGGTTATCTCGCGGACGAGCCCTCAGAAAGCTGTTAGAATTTTCTGGTTCACTCGGAGAAGAAGTCTGACTTGCGCTGCTTCCTCTACTTCCGAGCTAAATTCAGGTGAAGAGATTGAATGGCAGTGATTTGAATAGCAAAACTTTTCGAAATTCACTGAGATGAGGTGGAGGATTGGATCAGTGGAGGATTGGATTTGAAACCCATTTTGTGAACCACTCCATCACTCCACCCCAGTGTTGATAGTTTTTCTTGAACAGAAAGGGTTATATATACAGTATACACCGATCAGCCATAAAATTATGAGCACTGGGAGGTGAAGTGAATAACACTGATGATCTCATCATGGCACCTGTTAGTGGGTGGGATGTATTAGGCAGCAAGTGAACATTTTGTTGTTGTTGTTGTTGTTGTTGTTGTTAGAAGCAGGAAAAATGGGCAAGTGTAAGAGTGACGAAGGACCAAATTGTGATGGCTAGACGACTGGATCAGAAACAGTGGTGAACCGGTGACGGGGTCATGGACGGCCAAGGTTCACTGATGCACGTGAGACGAGCTACTGTTGCTCAAGTTGCTGAAGAAGTTGGTTCTGATAGAAAGGTGTCAGAATACACAGTGCATCGCAGTTTGTTCCATATGGGGCTGCATAGCCGCAGACCAGTCAAGGTGCCCATGCTGACCCCTGTGCAGTTCCAAATGCACCAACAATGGGCATGTCAGCATCAGAACTGGACCACGGAGCAATGGAAGAAGGTGGCCTGGTCTGATGAATCATGTTTTCTTTTTCATCACCGGGATGGCCAAGTGCGTGTGTGTCACTTACCTGGGGAACACATGGCACCAGGTGGAGGCAGTGTCTTGCTTTGGGCAATGTTCTGCTGGGGAACCTTGGGTCCTGACATCCAAGTGGATGTTACCTAGTGGAGTCCAAACCTCGACGGGTCAGGGCTGTTTGGGCAGCAAAAAAACACAATATTAGGCAGGTGGTCATAATGTTATGGCTGATCAGTGTATATTGCCTAACACATCCCATTCCCTATTTGTCATCTTTAGTATGATTGCTGCTCCAGGATCAGCATTTTTTTATTCTCTAACAAACATCAGCCCAATTTTCACCCTTGCATGTTGCGTTTGTTTTTATTAGAATCGTCTAACTAACCCAATGAACTGTGTTTGTGTGTACAGGAGACCATCCGCACAGCGCTGGCTATGGGGGCGGACCGCGGCATTCACGTGGAGGTTTCCGGAAAGGACTATGAGTCTCTCGGGCCTCTGCAGGTGTCCAAGATCCTTGCCGCTTTGGCCAAAAAAGAAGACGCTTCACTCATCATCCTCGGGAAACAGGTAGCTGTTTAAAAGCAGTGTAGAGAGGCTTCACATGGCAGCTTTCTAGTTTTCTTATGGTGCAAATATACTCCCTCACCATGCCACTAGATGGCGCATCAGAGCCGAAACGTCTCAGACCATCTGGTTTCCAAGTCAAGCTGTAACGTTTAAGGATTTCCCACACACTGACGGTAAACATACAGATGTATCTCTAGGATACACCTTCATAGTATTAAGCAAAACTCAATCGCATTCCACACCCATAATAACATACAAGCTTTAGAGTAAAGCAGGTGAAAGGCTTCAAGCTGTGATGCTCAGAATGACCGTAATATGACGTGCATCATAAAAGGAATTTTTTTTTTTTTTTTTTTTACACAAAAGTTCATCATATAAAGTTATTGCATTGTGGGCAGTTACATAGTGATAAAGCAAATAAAAAGCTTCCTGGAATTGCTGGCGCCTGGTATATGTGTTTACATAGAGTTTCATAGAGGCTTTATCTTTACAGTGTGTGCAGCTTAAATGAATTCTTCCATGAGATAATGGAAAATATTTCATTAATATCTTTCAAGATCTCGCTTGCAGTTCGACGTAGGTTTCTATGAACTCTGTGAAGGTTAACCGAAAACATTCGTCGTGTGTGTGTGTTGTGTAACAGGCCATTGACGATGACTGTAATCAGACTGGTCAGATGACGGCCGCTCTGTTGGACTGGCCCCAGGTGTGTATGTGCTTTTTGTTTGCTTACAGACACACAGTGTCGCAGTGTAGTATCTTAATTTCTCTCTTTACAATATGGGAAATTCCATACAGGTTGCGTTTTGCATTTTGGCTTCAATCAAAATCAAGTGTACTTGTCATTTACGTTTAGATTAAATCACATTAAACGCACTTCCTCACATAAATATAGCAGTTGTATGGTAGTTATTAGCTATTATAACCTATTTGTGTATACAAGACTTTCACATATAGTGTATATGTAGTATAAATAAATTATGTTTCTAAAGAAAAAAAAGTAATATAATTACTGACCCTAATAATTACTAAGAAATATATAATGTAGGTCAGTATTTATATTATATATTAGAAATATAGCATATTGTCAATATTATGAGTATGTGTATATAATATGAATATCAAATCACTAAATTTAAACTAAACTACATTATAATTAAACATGTAGGGAATTAAAGACCGATCAGGCATAACATTATGACTACCTGCCTAATATTGTTGGCCCTGATCCGTCTGACACACTAGGTCCCTGAAGGTATGTTGTGGTATCTGGCACTAAGATGTTAGCAGCAGATACTTTTGTACTGATAGATACTGACCACTGCAGACCGGGAACACCCCACAAGAGCTGCAGTTTTGGAGATGCTCTGATCCAGTGGTCTAGCCATCACAATTTGGCCCTTCGTCAGACTCGCTCAAATCCTTATGCTTGCCCATTTTTCCTGCTTCTAACACATCAACTTTGAGGACAAAATGTTCACTTGCTGCCTAATATATCCCACCCACTAACAGGTGCCATGATGAGATCATCAGTGTTATTCACTTCACCTCTCACTGGGCATAATATTATGCCTGATCGGTGTACACAAGCGTACACAAGCATGACACTCAAGCCGAGGTTTCCTACAGAAACAATCATGTATTAGAACGAGCCTGTTAATATAAACCATCGTGCAGGTTACAGTTAGAACTCCATGTGCTGTTATAATAAAATACTACACACCATCTGAGCAATGAGATTCAAGCTTTCGATCACGCTGTGGTATATAAATATAGTATATTTACAGTATTCTTCTTCTTCTTTCGGCTTCTCCCTTCAGGGGTCGCCACAGCGAATCATCTCTCTCCACCTATCCCTATCTTCTGCATCCTCAACACTTGCACCCACTAGCTTCATATCCTCATTAATTCCATCCATATACCTCCTCTTTGGCCTTCCTCTTTGCCTCCTGCCTGGCAGCTCCATGTCCAACATTCTCCTACCAATATATTCACTCTCCATCCTCTGAACATGTCCAAACCATCTTAATCTGGCCTCCCTAACTTTGTCCCCCAAACGTTCAACATGAGCTGTCCCTCTGATGTACTCGTTCCTAATCCTGTCCAATCTTGTCACTCCCAAAGAGAACCTCAACATCTTCAGCTCTGCTACCTCTAGCTCTGACTCCTGTCTCTTCCTCAGTGACACTGTCTCTAAACCATACAGCATGGCCGCTCTCACCACTGTCCTGTACACCTTCCTCTTGATTCTCGCTGATATTTTCCTATCACACAGAACTCCTGACACCTTTCTCCACCCATTCCAACCTGCCTGCACTCGCTTCTTTACCTCTTTCCCACACTCTCCATTACTCTGGACTGTTGACCCCAAGTACTTAAACTCCTGTACCTTCTTCACCTCTTCACCCTGTAACCTTACTGTTCCACTTCCCTCCCTTTCATTCACACACATGTACTCAGTCTTACTACGACTGACTTTCATTCCTCTTCTCTTCAGCGCAAACCTCCACCTCTCCAGGTTTTCCTCCACCTGCTCCCTGCTCTCACTACAGATCACAATGTCATCTGCAAACATCATTGTCCAAGGAGACTCCTGTCTGACCTCCTCTGACAACTGGTCCATCACCATAGCAAACAGGAAGGGGCTCAGAGCCGATCCCTGATGCAGTCCCACCTCCACATTGAACTCCTCTGTCTGACCTACAGCACACCTCACCACTGTCCTGCTCCTCTCATACATGTCCTGCACCACTCTGACATACTTCTCTGCTACTCCTGACTTCCTCATACAGTACCACAGCTCTTCTCTTGGCACCCTGTCATACGCTTTCTCCAAGTCTACAAACACACAGTGCAACTCCCTCTGACCATCCCTATACTTCTCCATCAAAATTCTCAGAGCAAAAATTGCATCTGTTGTGCTCTTTCTGGGCATGAAGCCATACTGCTGCTCACAAATTTCCACTACCTTCCTTAACCTAGCTTCCACTACTCTTTCCCATACCTTCATTGTATGGCTCATCAACTTTATCCCCCTATAGTTGCTGCAACTCTGCACGTCACCCTTATTCTTAAAGATCGGCACTAACACACTTCTTCTCCATTCCTCAGGCATCCTCTCACTCTCTAAAACCCTGTTGAACAAACTAGCTAAAAATTCCACTGCTGCCTCTCCCAAACACTTCCAGACCTCCACCGGGATGTTGTCAGGACCAACTGCCTTCCCACTTTTCATCCTCTTCAAAGCCTTCCTGACTTCATCCTTTCTAATCTTATCTACTTTCTGTTCCACAGAGTTCACCCCTTCTACTCTTTTTTTCCCTCTCATTTTCCTCATTCATCAGCTCCTCAAAGTACTCCTTCCATCTCCTCTGTACACTCTCCTCACTTGTGAGCACCCTTCCATCTCTATCCTTAATAACTCTAACTTGTTGCACATCCTTCCAATCTCGATCCCTCTGCCTAGCTAACCTGTACAAGTCCGGATGCCCTTCCTGACGCAACCCTCTCTATTTATCCGGGCTTGGGACCGGCACAGAAGTCACTGGACTGTGACCCCCATGGCTAGATTAGTATATTTACAGTATTATTTTCAAAAATAATACATCAAGGTTTTTTATTACAGAATTATAGATCATTACTAGATTGTAGAGATTTACGTTCTGGGATATGTCCTTAATTTTTCTTCAGCCAATGTTTAAATTACAGTTGTAACAATTACTTTTACAATTTCTTTTTTTTTTTAACACAGGGAACCTTCGCCTCTGAGGTGGCGTTCGAGGGAGATAAGCTGAAAGTAGTGCGCGAGGTCGACGGAGGACTGGAGACGATTAAAATTAACATGCCTGCGGTGGTGACTGCCGACCTGCGGCTCAACACTCCCCGATACGCCACACTGCCAAACATCATGGTACAGCAGCTCTGTTAGCAATACTACAGGGATTTCTTAGCAAAAGCTCAGCATGATTACATACAAGCTTGCCTTTTGGAAATCATGAAATGTTTTAAGCATTAAAAGTTCTGCTGTGCAAAAAAACTATTTAGAGGCAGCATGGTGGAGGTAAGGGGGAATTTTTGTGGGTAAGCACCAAGTCTAAAAGCATCCTGGGAGATTTTTTTTCACCCATCTCTGCTAGGTGCTCACACATTTGCACAAAATAAGTACATACAGATAGACTAGCAGCTGGTGGTTAAGCAAACAGGAAATGCGTGTGTGTATTTGTGTGTCTGTGTATTTGTGTCTGTGTGTGTTCTAAGGCATAAATTCTTCAGAATTGTTTAGTTTTTCACTTTGGAGGAACTTTGGGTCTAGGAAGTACTGTAGTGTATTAGTAGTAGTAATAATAATAATAATAATAATAATAATAATAATAATAATAATAATAGGCTTATAATGGAATGGAGCAGAGTGTCTTAAAGCCGTTTTCATGCCCTGTATAGAAAGCCAAAAAAAAGAAGATCGCTAACATGAAGCCAGGAGAACTGGGAGTGGACATGAGCTCTCGGTTAGAGGTGCTGCGGGTGGACGAGCCTCCACAGAGGCAGGCTGGAATGAAGGTGGATTCGGTGGAGGAGCTGGTGTGCAAACTGAAGGAGGCAGGGAGGATATAAAGGCCAAGGGAGCAGATGGAGCAGTGCTCATAGTCACCAAGGTATGAGCTGGCGATGGAGACAGGTTTTATCAATGGCTTTAAAGACATCTGATCAAATCATGTCTGATGTACAAAAACAAGGTGTGTTAATGTAACTCAGTTCAGTTATATATAACTGATGTACACATTAGAATAAAATTAAATGACTTGGTCATGTAACTGTCTGTCTTTTACAGCTTGTGTCTCCACAAAGCCGACTCAAACTCCATGGACGTTCCTCCCATATCTCCTCCCTCTCACCGATCCTCTGACCAGCCAACTGTCGCAGTGTCTGCTCCCTTCTGCATCTCGACTCCATAATTATTTCTAGTCCTGGTCCTTATAACCCTCACACCGGTCTTTGTAGCAATTTCCACCCGGTCCGGTGTAGATTAATGCTGAGAGACACTTTCTCACGAGAGGTTACTGACCTCGGATCAGATTTTGCTTCCTGTTTTGATATTGTATTAAGTGATCAGAATTCAGAAAGACACTGTACTGATCCACATGCATCTGACTGCTGATCTAGAAACAGTTTTTGCTTTGTAAGCTGTATTTGGTATTCATATTGGCACTGAGATTTAATCATACTCATATCATATTAACTCGTCCACCCTGAGTCCATTTCTGTTCAAAAGATCAGAATATACTGTATGACAACTTTGTCTTTATGATATGGCTCTGGTCCTACAATCTTTATAAAGGGCATTTCTACTAAATACCACAAAAAATCTCTTCTGAGTTGTAGATAAATCACACAAGTTTATTTTTAGCTTGTATAGTTGTTGGTACTTTGAATAGAGTGTCTTCTCAGCTTGGACCAGAACTAATGAAATGTATCTAACTGTGGGAAATAAAATCTGTCCTTTTCATGTGTGTCTCAACTCCGAGTGTAGTCGCTCACTCTAGTGGATGCTGTGTTGATGTGTACACTAGACACCAGGGGCTGTTGAGTTTGTGTGCAATACATTCAGCCGACATGTGAAACCACAGTGTGAGAAACGGTTTCAGACGGTTGCAGGTTAAATATAGGACAATGACAGTGATGCATTTAGAAAACAGCAGAAATCCCCGCCAGGGTAAACTCCTGTCTTTTAAGGACAGGAATCTGGCTACACAAATGCACCCATTAACAATAAATGTATTGCTTTTAATTACTGTCTTCCTATTAAATCTAATGGTAATAAATGTTTAGATTTTGCTTTTATATCTGTATAAAACATTTCATAAACGATTCATTATTATTATTATTATTATTATTATTATTATTATAAATGAGCAGGTGAAAGGGGCGGGGCTTGCAACGCCTTTCTCGTTCCCATACAGTGTTCATTGCGATTCATTTTGCGATTCTTTCTTATTCGGAATGAAGTGAATCGAACTCTTAAAGTTCCGATTCGTTTGAATCACCTTCAAAGAATATTCCAGCCACGATTTCATACTGTATAATTATCTGCAGAATAACTCATTTTAAGGATAAGAAGAATTTGTGTGCGATTGATATGACGTGAAATATGCGATTCTTCTTGCTTGCGAATCGACTCGCTCATCCGACTCACTTTCAAAGAGTCGATTAAAGTGATCTGATACAGTCAAGAAGAAGCACTTATCAGACTCACTCATCTGTCCCTGTTGGAAAATGTGAGTATTTTTACCTGGCAGGTTTTTTTTTTTTTTTTGGTTAGACGTCTTTTCTTTTGCAGTTTAATCGTCATAAATGTAGCCTTAAATCATTCATTTGGTGTAATTTTATCCTGAATCCTGCTGTTGTTCTTTCTGTAGTTTATATAAACATTTCGGCATCAATGCCTCATTGTGTAGTGGCCAGACTAACCCTTCTGCTCGCCTGCAGCTTTACAGGTGAGTTACTTTATCAGCTGCATTTACACAGGTTTTATCAAAATGGATTTTTATTTGTGATTAATTAAATTCATTTATAGTATGTATTTATTATTATTATTATAGATAATTACAAACCTTTTATTAATATGCAGTATCACTATAATAATAATAAAAAAGTAATAATAATAATAATAATAATATAATGTGGTTATTAACAGACCAACCTGTTTTTGAGTTATTTAAACGCATTCAATTCGAGGGACCAGACAAAGTAGCTAATAAATAAATAACAAGCTTGACTAATAAATATAATAACGTTTACATAAATTACGTAATTATAAATTAATTCATTAATTTAAAAAAATTTCCCCAGCCCTTTGGCTATGCTTCACGAACCCCGCTTTGAAAACTTGATAATATCTGATGGGACTTCAGGAGATTGGTGTTTTTTTATGGGGAGATGCGTTTTAAAAAAAAAATAATATATATATATATATATTTTTTATTTTTTAAAATTTTTATTTTATATATATATATATATATAGTTATGGTTAGGTTTTGTTGTTAATGATGTGCTGTCATGTACATATGGAAACGTCTACAGGGCAGAAACGGACTAAAATAAGATTTGATATAGATCACACACAAGTTTATTCTTGATTATCTGTGGTTAAGGCTCTGGGTCGTTGACCGGAAGATCAGCGGGGTTTAAGCCTTAGCACCACCAAGCTGCCACCGTTGGGCCCTTGAACAAGGCCCCCAACCCACCCTGCTCCAGGGGAGCTATATCATGTCTGACCCTGCGCTCTGACCCCAACCCCCAAGGATGGGATACGCGAAGAAAAGAATATCACTGTGCAGTAATGTATATGTGACAAATAAAGGCAACTTAACTTATCTCATTAAATACAGAATGAATTTATTCTGTAACAGTATTTGAGTAGAAAAGGTGGTACGTTTAAGTGCTGATGTTTGCAAAATTATAAGACAAAACAAGACATGTTGTTCTGTCATGGGTTGGGGTTTCTTTGGGTTTTTCTCGTAAAGTAACAAAAAAATGATTAGTCAGTATTAACTCTCCTTGTTGCTGTGGTGGTACCTTCAACAACACAGATGGCCAAACTTGCAGCTTCTTCTTGATTGGGATGAAAACCTGCACCCACAGTCCTTTGTGGATAAGATTTGTGCACAGCTTTGCTCAAGTGTACCATTCTTTGTACCTTTAATATGTTTTTCAACTAAGAAACAGGGTATATTGTTCCTTTAAAATGATTTATGGCACACAAATGTACTGTGCCAGTTTTTAAGGAGGACTAGATGCATCTTTCTAGGTAAAAGGTACATACTAAACGTATTAAAGTTCCCAGTATCCTTCAGGGTAAATCACTAGTCTGTATGTGATTTAAAAAAAAAATCTCTAATAGTTGCACGCAGCTTTTCGGACCTTTTTTAAAAATTAAACAATTTGAACATTTGTAACCAAGCATTATATTTTGGGTTGTAGGATTGTAAAATAACGTCTTGGAGTTCTTTCTATTTTTAGGTGAAAAATTGGTAGAATAAAAAGTAATAAAGGTTTTCCTTTTTCCATTCTACTGTTATGCTGATGAACTTTTTCACTCTACTTTATTATATTCAAGTTATTCGTATACATTCAAGTACACATCCATGTGGCAGATTATCCTGAAGTGAGGGGGAGGGGGGAAAAAAAGCTGACTCACTTTGGTTGCGTTGGGGTTGGTGTTTTTTCTCCCTTTGGGCATGAATAGCTTTTGTGTTCTTAAAGTAGGTCTGGCTTTCACCTGATCTGGGAAACGCACACCTGTTAAGAAACGACTTAACTTGTGTGTGTGTCTGAATGATTTCATCCGAATCTTAACTGAATTATAGAATAATAACGACAATATCAGTGTTACATAACTCATTTCGAATTTATTTTAATCCCAAGAAAGGACGTGTGGAGCGTCTTAGGAGAAAGAAGTTTTTCAATAATCCTTTATTAATAAAACAATTGCATTTTTTGTAATTCCATGAAAGAGACGATGTGTGTTTTTTCGCAATCATAGGCACAGATTGTTTTCTATCCATGTGGCCCAATGGACCTACGATGGTTACTGCTTTCGTGGGCACCAACTTGACACTTGGCATTTCGTACACTGGAGTCACCAACCCTCTAGTGACGTGGCAGAACGGGACGCTTGTTCTGGCCGTATGGACCGTAGGCCAAACCACTTATCCTGTCATCAGCCCAACATACAGCAGCGTCTTATCCTTGGATCAGACCGGATCTCTGGTATTCCAGAACGTTCCGGTCAGCTACAGCGGGACATACATAGCGAAAATGGCAAAATCCGGGGATTATGAGGCCTCGGTCACCTTTACACTATTGGTGTACAGTAAGTAGAAATCTTTTTTGCTACTTGTTTTCTATTAGGTTCTGTAATTTAGTACAAATCTACGGTCAATTTTACTGTATTACATTTACATTTCTGGCGTTTGGCAGATGCCCTTATCCAGAGTGACTTACAGTTTATTTCATTTTATACAGCTGTGCAATTAGGGGTTAAAGGCCTTGCTCAGGGGCACAGAAGTGGCAGCTTGGTGGACCTGGGATTCAAACACATCCCCATTTATTCATGTTTCAGAGTGGGTTCACACTACACAGGTATGCATCATAGCTGGACAAATCACTAGCTTAAGCATCATAACAATCAGATTACATATCCAAGCTATCAGTTTTTTCATTAACAGTTGCTCAGAAGGCAACAGAAGGCAGTGTAGCTGAATGGTTAAGGCTCTGGGTTATTGATCAGAAGCTTGGTGTTGGTTCAAGCCCCAGCACTGCCAAGCTGCCACTATTGGGCTCTTGAACAAGGCTCTTAACCTTCTCTACTCTGAGGTAGCTGTATCTTCACTGACGCCGTACTCTCTTCTAGTCAGGTGAGATATGCAAAGAAAAGACTTGCACTATGTTGCATGACAACTAAAACCTTCTTCGTTAAACACTTTGTTTACTGTCACTGTCCAATCCCAACACTTGACAGACTCTTTTTCATCTTGTGCATCACATCCTGGTGTCGCATGTTGATATGAACCATTTTCACCATATTAATTTCCTGAAACTGATGCTAGGCAATCTTTCCATAATCATTTTAAATAGTACACATATTTTTAAAAAAAAAAGTGAAACGTTTAAAATGAGTACTCGGTGTTTTTGATAGTCTGTCTTAATACGTAAAAATCTTTCGCCTAGCTGAGAATAACAAGGGACCTGGCAGCATATTGGAGACTTGACTCATCCGGTAGGCTAGCTAATATCAAAGCGATGATCTGTCCAGCTCTGTGTATACTTGTATTCATCTCAAGATTGTGCTTGGTGGGTTTCCTCCCACAGTCCTAAGACATGCTTCTAGGCTGATTGGAGTCTCTAAATTGCCTGTAGTGTGTGAATGAGAGTGTGTGTGTGTGCCCTGCGATGGGTTGGCACTCCGTCCAGGGTGTATCCATGATAGATCGGATAAGCGGTATGGAAAATGGAGAAATAAAAAGAAGTTAAAGAATATGATGGGCAATTATGTTATATGTAGTACCAGTTAAAGTGCAGCATGTAGAATGACAACAGAGTAAAGAAGTCTTTGTGGAGTCAGAAAAAATGGACCTATCTGTATTGAGGAGTCTGATGGCCTCCTCCTGAGCCTCTCCCTTTTTATCCATCAGACTAATACAGAAATATCCGGAAACATCTCTCTCTTCACAGACGTCATCACGGACGCTTCAGTGGTCACGGCCTCACAGGACGTGGTAGAGGGAGGAGCGCCGTTCACGCTGTCCTACAGCTCCATGCAAGGACCAGTCATGACTTTAACATGGTACTTTAAAGGCTCAGAGGTGGTGAACGGCTCTCGGTACCTGATAACTAGCAAGAGTCTGATCATAAATCAGCCGAACCGTAACGACACGGGGCTCTACAGCGTGGTTCTGACGAATCCATTCAGCAACGTGAAGCAGAGCAAGAACATCACAGTGCTGTGTAAGTGGGTTTCAACTGTAGTAATATGGTACATTTTAAAACATGATTATGTAATAAATATGTAATGTAATAAAATATAAAGCGAGTTATATTAATTATATCATTTAGCTAGAGGTATGTTTAGCATACTTTTTTGAAAGAGTCAGGATCAAGTAGTTTGTTGTAACAAAGCAAATACTATCCATTTTCTTTCATTAGCTAACCAAGTTAGCCATTTTATTGCCTTCCTCCTTTAAATGGACCAAACCCAGATATTAATAACTTTAACATGCAGTTAAAGACTTTTCTGCTCCCAAACACTAGCATTTTTACTAGAATATTCCCCATTTTAATAAACATCACAAAGCCTTCAACATTCTCATAAAGTACAGATAAACAGGCTAGTTCTAACATTTTGCTAGTTATAACACTCCTCTGTCACGGTTTAGTGGAGTTTATTGATTTGATTTTTTGTAGCATGGCATTTTGCTAATCACAGCTAATCCCCTGTAAGCTAGTAGACTTTTAGCTTGCTGCATATTCAAGTATAATAATAACCTTATTGTTTTCCTAGTGTCTCTTTTTTGTTTATAACAAACTCTTCTGGAGGGCACAGAAACACACAGCAATGTGTAGCTAATGTATCTGAGGACAAGTTAGGATGATAGTATTTGCTTTGTCCTTCTCTCATTAACTAGCCAGGTTAGCACCCCCCCCGCCCCTCCAAAAAAAAAGCTATTTCTTTCAACACTTATCCATTTCGTTTTCTTCGTCTTTCAGATGGACCAGATCAGCCGGTTTTGGAGGTCAGTCCTACAAAAGCGACCTTTGTTTCCGGAGAGACCGTGTCTCTGTCGTGCCGAGCTGAAGGTGAACCTACTCCCTCAGCGTCATGGCTGTTTAACGGACAGGAGCTGCCCAGCTCTAACGGCACACTGCGGCTCAGCCACGTTCAGACGAGCCAGAGCGGTGTTTATAAGTGTGTTCTGATTAACAGCAGGACCAACGTCCATCTCACCAGAAATGTCACCATAAACATCCAGGGTAGGAACTTTCTAAATAGTTATCAATCAGTGTGAAGGGATTATCATCTTTTAATTCACTCTTGCATGCAAAATCCTATACAAAATCACTATACACTTACTGGCCACTTTAATAGGAACACCCTGTAAATGCTGGTACAGACTGTAATGTTTGCAGGTTACCTCTTACAATTTTTAAATTCTGCTACAACTTTTTTTGCACACCAAACAGATGATATACTGGTCGGTTCTATCTTCATGTATCTGTCTTATTAGATGTCTGTAGTGTATTGTATTGTCTGACTGCATTGTGTCTCGTCCTGCATGTTTTTTCTGTCTTGCACTGTTTGTACAAGGCTGCACACATGCATAGGTACATTTTTTTTCTTTTTACTCTTTAGCCTTAGTTTTGTGTTATCTTCTGTAGCTCTGTGTCTTTATGTAGCACCAGGGTCCTGTAGGAACGTTGTTTCATTTCACTGTAACTCATTTACTGCATCAGCTATATATGGTTGAAATGACAGTAAAAGCTTCTTGGCTTGTACACTACACCTGCTTATTTGTTCAGGTATCTAATCAGCCAATCACATGGCAGCAATATAACACATAAACTAATCCAATACATGTCAAGAGCTTTGAATAAGGTTTACGTCTAACATCAGAATGGGGGAATTTTGATCTTAGTGACTGTTATTGTGGCATGATTGTTGTTAAATAGAGGTTGGGAATTTAATGGGAATTTGATGGGCATCGGATGCTGGAAAAAAACGACAAAAAACGTTTAACAGAGAGGTCAAAAGGTCAGAGGAGAATGGCGAAACTTCCTCGGTAACTTAAATATGCACTTTTTACAACCACGCTGAGCAGAAAAGCATCTCAGGACAAGCCACAGCAGCAGAACACTGGCACAGGTTCATCAAAACCGGACGGTCGAAGATCAGAAAAAGACCAGCTGATGTTTTTTCTGATCTTCTGCTGTCCCGCCCTGTTTTTTTTCTGCTTATATGTAACGTGATAGTGGTAATGGTGAAGGCAAGTGTTGTCGATGTAAACACTAGGAGCTTGTTGGATTGGGTTTGTTGATGATTCAGCAAGTAATTTGAGAACGGTCTTGATGCAGTGCTGCTCCTTTGAAAATCCCCTTTAAGGTATAATAGATATTCATTTTAAGACAAACTAAAGAGAGACATTCAATGCTGAACATGGACAAAAATTCTATTTTTTGTCCTCTGGGAAAAATATTTAGGCAAGGAGTCTTCAGGATTTATGGTACTTTCTCTGTATTTTTTTGTGTCTTATAAAAAAAAAAAAAAAAAAAGAGGTTGGTAACAATGCTACTAATATAGCTGCTATAGTGTAAATGATAACAAGAATTTCTTTTTGTAGATGTTCCACAACATTAAATGTAACACTAAATGGATAAAAATTCAGACTTGTCATTCGTAATTCATAACAATTTCTTTAGGTAAAAATAAAATACGTGTCTTCGCTGCAGGTCTTAGTGGGTCAGCCATTGCCGGTATAGCTGCTGGGGTCCCGTGTGCCATCCTCCTGCTGATCCTCTTCGCAGGCTTCATCTGCCTCTGTTACAACTGCTATAAAAATAAAAGTAAAGTTCATCCCCACTCATCCATCCATCTTTCCATTTTATCTACAAATTCTTTTTTTTTGCTAATTAATTCTTTAACTACTGTGTGTAGCAGCAAATCGGAATCCCAGATATCCTGTCGCAAGAGCCGTGAAGAAGGTAAGTCTTTTTGAGTTCTTCCTTCAAGGATCCTGATGAAAATATCTTAAGAACTGGAAACTGTTATGTTTTCTAGCAGCTTGGGTGATTGATTTCTTTAAACATTGCAGCTTGTGTAATCAGGTCAAAATAAAGAAAAATACAGAATTACACAATAAAGGCAATTATATTATTCACACCGAATCACACAACCCTGCGATCAGCCAGTGACTAAAATCCTAAAGATCTACTGAGTGTTAGAAACAGAGGTGTGAACTCTTTGTGTGTTTTTCTCTAGGCTGTAATCAGTCAGCCGAATCTGACCAAACCTCACCGCCTGCTGACCAGCGGCATTAAACCACCGCCAGCCTACAACCACCATCGTCACCAGGTGCTGAATTTCAGCTCAACCCTCGGAATGATGTCAATCATTCCATTATTTATATATATATACTACTACTTGCTTTCAGCTGCTCCCTGTTCGGGGTCGCCACAGCGGACCAACTGGTCCGCACAACAACTTGGCAAATGTTTTACACCGGATGCCCTTCCTGACGCAACCCTCCCATTTTTCCGGGCTTGGGACCGGCACTGCATCCAGTGGCTGGGGTTGAGGCATTGGCTGGGAATCGAGCCCGGGCCTTCCGCATGATGGGCGAGAAACCTACCACTGAGCCACCAATGCCCCATATATATATATATATAAAGTACATTTAAAAGTTTACAAATTAGTAAGATATATATATATATATATATATATATGTATGTATGTATGTATGTATGTATATATAGTTTTAAATTGCTCAAAAAAACTAAGATGTTTCACTAACTGTAAAATTATGACAAGCGGAAATCTGATTGTGTATTTATTTATTTGGATTTCCAGGCACCGAGCGAACGTTCAGGCACGCTGCCGTTAGGCATTCCCCCGGTCCGAATGGCCACTACGGTGTAACATCCCTTCCGACTCGATGACCAGTAAGCAGTAAGATTTTTCCCTGTCCTAAAGACATTTTCTAAGAGGCGTGGCACTGTTCAGATCTACCTCCCACACACCAGCCAAAGCTTCACCAATCTCTTACCTTGACTCAAATGACATTTCAACAAGCTGACCATTAACCCAAAAACACTGAGCACTCCTTCTTTTTTTTCCTGGCTCTGCCACTGCCTCTTTTTTGAGCCACAGAGAGTGAATGACTCAATAAACACTGCAGGAAATGCTTAATATGCACTTTTTTGGCATATTTTGTGAATTGATATTTGTATTTTTGTTAAGGTCATTTTTATTTGTACATATTCTAAATAAAATCTATATATAAATGAAGTCTGTTCCTGTGTGCGTATGCATCTTTGCTTTTTTTTTTTTTTGCTGGAAATTCCTTTCAGTTGTTTTAATGGTAAGCAGGTTTCCGTTAGCGAGCTTCTAATTTTTTGTAACTGAATGGATTCTGAAAAATATTTATGTTTCTTGTCCAGTTTCTAAATTGTCAATATATATTTAAAAAAAATCAATAAATAACTGGTCTCAATGAAAGATATGTGAAGGACCTAAGTTTTTTTGGCTAACGTTTTTGGCATTATTTTGTAAACTATAAACAAACTATTAGCCAAATCGAAGCTACATTTCACGAAAATTACTTGAAATTGAAAGCCTCAGGTGCTTAGCAGTTGTCTTCTCACAACTTTTGCCAGGATGTATTGTGCGTTCTCCTTCTTTCTTACACAACAAATTGAAAAGTTTAGCTACACCAGGACAGTGGTGATGGTAAATAACAGTACTGAGGATTTACTGTGTAAGTTTTAAGTAAATGTTTGAGATACATGAGATATTTTGCTCCCTCCTGGTTATACCGCTGTAGTTTATTGTATATTTTTTTTACGTTTTTAGTGTTATTATTAATTAGTAATCAATTACCACCAAACAGTTTTCCAGAGTATTCAGCAGAACGAGATCATGTGATTTTTTTTTCCCCCTTCGGCTGAATTGTGAGATTTGTATCTAAACAGGGTGACGGAAACCGATGACACTTCAAAAAGGTTTGTGGCTCAGCAAACCTGCCTTCTTTCTTTCTGAAAATTTTTTATATATACAGGTGCATCTCAATAAATTAGAATGTTGTGGAAAAGTTCATTTCAGTAATTCAACTCAAATTGTGAAACTCGTGTATTAAATAAATTCAGTGCACACAGACTGAAGTAGTTTAAGTCTTTGGTTCTTTTAATTGTGATGATTTTGGCTCACATTTAACAAAAACCCACCAATTCACTCTCTTAACAAATTAGAATACTTCATAAGACCAATAAAAAAACATTTTTAGTGAATTGTTGGCCTTCTGGAAAGTCTGTTCATTTACTGTACATGTACTCAATACTTGGTAGGGGCTCCTTTTGCTTTAATTACTGCCTCAATTGGGCGTGGCATGGAGGTGATCAGTTTGTGGCACTGCTGAGGTGGTATGGAAGCCCAGGTTTCTTTGACAGTCGCCTTCAGATCATCTGCATTTTTTGGTCTCTTGTTTCTCATTTTCCTCTTGACAATACCCCATAGATTCTCTATGGGGTTCAGGTCTGGTGAGTTTGCTGGCCAGTCAAGCACACCAACACCATGGTCATTTAACCAACTTTTGGTGCTTTTGGCAGTGTGGGCAGGTGCCAAATCCTGCTGGAAAATGAAATCAGCATCTTCAAAAAGCTGGTCAGCAGAAGGAAGCATGAAGTGCTCCAAAATTTCTTGGTAAATGGGTGCAGTGACTTTGGTTTTCAAAAAACACAATGGACCAACACCAGCAGATGACATTGCACCCCAAATCATCACAGACTGTGGAGACTTAACACTGGACTTTAAGCAACTTGGGCTATGAGCTTCACCCTTCCTCCAGACTCTAGGACCTTGGTTTCCAAATGAAATACAAAACTTGCTCTCATCTGAAAAGAGGACTTTGGACCACTGGGCAACAGTCCACTTCTTCTTCTCCTTAGCCCAGGTAAGACACCTCTGACGTTGTCTATGGTTCAGGAGTGGCTTAACAAGAGGAATATGACAACTGTAGCCAAATTCCTTGACAGGTCTGTGTGTGGTGGCTCTTGATGCCCAGTCTCAGTCCATTCCTTGTGAAGTTCACTCAAATTCTTGAATGGATTTTGCTTGACAATCCTCATAAGGCTGCGGTTCTCTCGGTTGGTTGTGCATCTTTTTCTTCCACACTTTTTCTTTCCACTCAACTTTCTGTTAACATGCTTGGATACAGCACTCTGTGAACAGCCAGCTTCTTTGGCAATGAATGTTTGTGGCTTACCCTCCTTGTGAAGGGGGTCAATGATTGTCTTCTGGACAACTGTCAGATCAGCAGTCTTCCCCATGATTGTGTAGCCTAGTGAACCAAGCTGAGAGACCATTTTGAAGGCTCAGGAAACCTTTGGAGGTGTTTTGAGTTGATTAGCTGATTGGCATGTCACCATATTCTAATTTGTTGAGAGAGTGAATTGGTGGGTTTTTGTTAAATGTGAGCCAAAATCATCACAATTAAAAGAAGAAAATACTTAAACTACTTCAGTCTGTGTGCACTGAATTTATTTAATACACGAGTTTCACAATTTGAGTTGAATTACTGAAATAAATGAACTTTTCCACAACATTCTAATTTATTGAGATGCACCTGTATAGATAGATAGATAGACAGATAGACAGATAGACAGATGGAGATACTTTATTGATCCCACAGGGGAAATTGTTAAATTATGTGTGTGTGTGTTTATGGATGGATGGATGGATAGATAGATAAGATATATAAGATAGATAGATAGACAGACAGACAGAGATAGTTTATTGATCCCACAGGGGAAATTGTTAAATTATGTGTGTGTGTTGATGGATGGATGGATGGATGGATGGATGGATGGATGGATGGATGAAAAGATAGATAGATAGATAGATAGATAGATAGATAGATAGATAGATAGATAGATAGATAGATAGAAAGAAATACTTTATTGATCCCACAGGGGAAATTGTTAAATTGTTTGTATTTGTGTGTTTGTGCATAAGTGGTCATGTGTCTGTTATAAACACGGCCCCTCATGTTCAAACAGCGCATCCAGTCACAGCCTGAAAGAAAGTGTGAGCTTCAGCATGTTGCATTGACAGTAGAGCAGCGTTACTGCAAGCCTCTGCACATCCACCGTTCTAGAAAAACCCATACAGGAACAAAAAAGGGGCCCATACACACACACGCCCCCTCCTACTACCATGACCCTAGTCCAAACACAGACCAAAAGTCACGTGGCCCGGGCCCCCGGTCGGCTCCGGTGTATTTGTTCGCTGTGAGCAATCGTGTGTTTTTAAAGGATTTTGCCACCATCGACAGAAAAGCCAGGATAACTTTTTGGAATTCAGCCTAGGAAGTTCTCTTCTGTGTTTCTCTCTCCGCGAGCTTCTCATCTCCTCTTTCTTCTTCTCTCTTCCCCGTGAACAAAAAAAATCAGAGTTTTCCTTTTAAGAACTCAGGTAAGAATCATTTAATTTTTTTTTTCAGGGGAAAAACAAAAAAATCGGAACTTTTCAGAATCTTGGTTTCATTCCGAAGTGATCCTGCAGTGAGATGAAAATCTTACATCATGCTGTTTTTCAGAGCTAACAATGAAGAAAAAACATTTCTCTTTGGACAGTCATTTCCAAGTCATTTATAATAGTAATAACTTTTAAACCCTCTTTATTATTATTATCCTGTAAGAGCCACTGTTTATTTCTGTGTCCATGCAAATACTATTACTGCACCGGGTATTGACACCAGCTGGGATCATTTTCATATAATTGGGATCATTTGGTGGTGCAAATGGAGGACATTTTGTACTTTGCAGAAGATCAGAATGGCTAAGACACAAAACGAGGCTTTAGTTCGATTCAACAGTGCAATTGACTACATGCATTTTAAATCAAGGTTCTAAGTACAATCGTGAAGCTTGGGGTTTAAATTGGTCAGATTTTGCTCATAAGCTGAACTGGACAAACCTAGAATTTAATTCAAAAGATCTTGCATCTTAACCTTGATGGAATTATTCAGTGAAGTAGTCTAAGGAAGCGATCATTGTTAGTGATGCTATAAAAAAGAAAGTCTGCAATGCTGTGAATATAACTATCAACAAATTACTTTAGCATAGAAGTTTAATGTAGGTGTGTTTTAGAGGGAAAGTTGAAAGTAAAGTAGGCGTGACTTCCTGTGGAATTTTAGTGATGAGTTTGACTAGATGGTGCGGAGATGACATTTACTATTTGATTAGTAAAGATTAAAATTGTAGGTCAAGAATCTAAGTGGCTGGAGTCTTAGTACTGTATCATGCAAAAACTGTTACCTATTTATGTCACAATGTAAATAAAGAGAAGAAAGTTCTTCTCGTGGGGCATGGTGGCTTAGTGGTTAGCACGTTTGCCTCACACCTCCAGGGTTGGGGGTTTGATTCCTGCCTCCGCCGTGTGTGTGGAGTTTGCATGTTCTCCCCGTGCCTCGGGGGTTTCCTTCGTGTGCTCCGGTTTCCTCTCCCAATCCAAAGACATGCATGGTAGGTTGATTGGCATCTCTAAATTGTCCATAGTGTGTGATTGCGTGAGTGAATGAGAGTGTGTGTGTACCCTGCGATGGGTTGGCACTCCGTCCAGGGTGTATCCTGCCTTGATGCCTGAGATAGGCACAAGCTCCCCGTGACCTGAGAATAGTTCGGATAAGCGGTAGACAATGAATGAATGAAGTTCTTCTCTTAGCATCAACCTGCTTTTGAACTTAGATTACTAATAAATAAAAAAAAACCTTATAAGCACAATATTGTATTGTTTTTTTTTTTTGTTTTGTTTTACATTTTTATATGTTTTTTTATTTAATCTTAAATTATTTTGCATTTACAATTATCCTAAATATCTCATTATTAGAATATCCAGTGATTTTCACAATTTTATATTTTATATTTAAATGTTATAATTTGATATTTGTTATTATACAGTTGTGAAATATACTTCTGATACATTGCATATGCTACTGATTAAAAAAAAAAAACATACAAGGAGCTATTTATTTAAATGTAGATATTTATTACATTTGTCAGGAAAGTTAGTATTTCTAATATGCATTTTAGTTTTGTTTATATTTTATAATAACTGTTGACATGCTGGTTTCACAAAAAAGGAAACAGATACATTACTTCCAGATTAATAGAGAGTGTCATTTGGTCACAAAATTGTAAAGCTTATCATCTTCAATATGCAAATATATAAGGGAAAGAGGGTGGGGTTTGTAATGGCAGACTATGGATTACTTGCTGAGGATAAAAATGTTGGCACTTCTTTCATTTTCCAGCTAGTTTTGACGGGTGAGATATCAGTTTACTTCTCAATATAGATACGATATTCTATTATTATTCCTCCTATTATTACTTATTATATTTATTACATATCATCTAGCACATCTCTCACTTGCCTTTGTTAAACTACTACTACTTGAATATCATTTGTAATATTTTGACTCATTACTAATAAAATGGAATCCAAAGCTGCTTCTTATGTTTAATTCTCAAGCAAGTGATGGTCATTATATGGGTATCATTTACCCCAAACATCACTGGTATCTTGCTTGCCATATACACAAACCAAAATATCACTGTATTGTATTCATTTGCGAATTTTTGCAAGATCCACATCCCTGCAGTTATATGGCAGACGAGTTTTTACACTGAAATCCATGCTGCTTCTTAACTGCACCATCCGATCTGCGTTTGTAGTGTGTTGAGCATCAGTCAGGATGTACAGCTTCATGGGAGGAGGCCTTTTCTGTGCCATTGTGGCCAACATCCTCCTGGTGGTGTCCACAGCCACCGATTACTGGATGCAGTACCGCCTATCAGGCAGCTTCGCTCACCAGGGCCTGTGGCGCTACTGCATGTCGGGAAAGTGCTACATGCAGACAGACAGCATCGGTAAGTCCGACTAGTGATTACTCTAGATTAGAGTAACTATAAATGGATAAAAACTACAATGTGTCAGTCTAATTTTGCTAGCATTTGGGGAAGTTTGCTGTTGAACAATGCAGGACATGATGTCACTAGAAAATAATGAGCAAATAATAAAATAATAACTTAATAATAATAATTAAAAAGAATAAAATAATAATTATAAGTTATGCAGTACAAAAACGTTAAATATTGAATGCTGAAAAAGATCATGAGCAAGTAAAATAATAAACAATGTATGTAGTAACATAGTGGGAGATATGTGGATGCATATACGGTACTCTAAATTATTAATATATTCTAGCAATAGTGTCCATAACTGCCTGTTTATTTGTTTGGATATATTTACAGACTGAATTCTGCTTCACAAATAAAAGCTTCAAATTTCACATGAAAATGAGTTCCGTCACAGCATGGCTAATTTTTTTGTTTTTCTCTCTGACTCTTGTCAGCATACTGGAACGCCACAAGGGCCTTCATGATCCTGTCGTCGATGTCATGCTTCGCGGGGATCATCGCCGGCATTCTTTCCTTCACCCATTTCTCCGGATTTGAGAGATTCAGTCGCTCCTTTGCTGCAGGGACCATGTTTTTCGTTTCGAGTTAGTTCATTCATCCAAAACTTGTGAGATTACTAATAGACTTAGGGGGAAAACTTCAATCTTGCACCATGAAGGATATATTTAGAGCTGGGTAACGTACCATGTACAGGCTAAAAGTTTGAGGACCTGATCACTACATCAATATGTGCTTGCTGAACATCCCATTCCAGATTTATTCCCTCCGTGTCTGCCGTTATAATATCCTCCATTCTTCTGTGAAGGTTTTCCAATAGATGTCGGAGCAAGGCTGTGGGGATTTGTGTTTATTCAGCTACAAGAGCATTAGTGAGATCAGGTTGTGTGAAGAGGCTCCAGTTCCAGTTTATCCAAAAGGTGTTCTGTGAGTCAGGGATTTGTACAGGAGTTCTTCCACTCCATTCTTCAGAAACCGTGTCTTCATGAAGCTTGCTTTATGCACAGAGGCATTGTCATGTTTCGAAGGGAAATTGTAATACTACAGCATACAAAGACATTCTAAGACAATTGTGTGTGTGTGTGTGTCCCAAACAGTTTAGGGAAGAACCACATACGGGGTGATGTTCAACGGTCCACAAATTTTGTTCTGAGTTTGAGTTAGAAACAGGCATGAGTTAGATAGAAACAGGCATGACACAGACCTTGACATTTTTTCATTTTTTATCTTACACATTATCATTACACATCATCAGAAATCATCAACGCTTGCTCAAGGGAAAGTGTTTGTGTTTAAACATGCTATAAAAACATCTCGTCACTGTGTTATCAAGAAAGATCTGGCAACCTCAGAGGTGTAAGCTATGCCTTTCCTGTAACTTTCCTCGAATATTTATTTAACTTTTAAACTGAAATTGACAAATGATTTAAGGACGTTAACGTGAAAATGAGTTTCTCTTTCAAAAACGAATCCAAGTCCAATAAAACCTTTGTTTTTTTCCTTTAAGGAACCTAATTTTAACCTAACCTAACTGTAATGAATAATTAGAGAAGAAAGACCAGTTACGTGTGGTAACAAGTGCAGCCAAATGACCTCAGAATGCAGATTTTTAGAGCTAATTGTGAACGCCATGCAAAAAACACTGGACACTAAAGTCTAACATTTTTGTTTTTTTTTCTGGCTAGCTCTCTTTGTTTTTCTGGCCATGGCTATCTACACTGGGGTGACGGTCAACTTCCTTGGAAAGCGCTTTGGTGACTGGCGCTTCTCCTGGTCCTACATCCTCGGCTGGGTCGCTCTGCTCATGAACTTCTTTGCAGGTGGGGAAATGTGTTATAAGACAGAATAAAACTAAATAGTAATAAGGTTCATGATGACTGACAGTGTGACTATTGTTTACTTTTGTGTTTGCAGGTATATTTTACATGTGTGCTTACAGGATGCACGAGTGCAGGCGAGTCGCAGGAACACGCTAGATGGATACAAATGAGAAGAATCCATACCTAAATGAAATATATTGTAAGATGTTGTTAGTATATTGCTTAGTAACAAAGACATTATAGTGCATATTAACTGTATAGAAAGGACAAGAACAAGCAGTTATAGCAAGCCTCTTTCCAGGACAATCAAGTCATTTACAGACAGCAGTCTCAAGTGACAGTGAATACTGCAAAAGTATTAAAAGTGTCTGGAACAACATTATCATTATTGCGAGAACCAAAGCATAGTGGAAATTTAAGTGGCAAAGTGAAAGATTACAGCGTGTAGATTATAATGTTGCTTTTAAACTGGACAGATTTTCAAATAAATGATCAGACTGTTAATATAGATTTATTGTCTGTGTTTATTTGAGCTTAAAACACATCATGTGATTGCTTTTTAAACAATGCATAGTAAACATTTCATATATCAGGAATTCTGTAATATTTGCCTGAACATCAGTGACAAAAATACAATGGCTGACATCCTCGGGCTAATCAAGTTAGAAAAAATTAAATCTTCATCTTCAAAATGCTTAGGAGCAGCTTAGCAAGTTTCAGTCACCAATAGAAGCATCTGAGGTTAGTATGATTAATAGCTATGTGACTGTGTGTGTGTGTGTGTGTGTGTGTGAGAGAGAGAGTGAGGAAGAGAGAGAGAGAGAGAGAGAGAGAGAGAGAGAGGTATGCAGCTCATTTCAAACTCATGTCCAGTCTTTTTCTGAAAACATCCCAGTTATCAGTTAACAGTCTGTTACAGAGCTATGATCCAGGAGACTCTTCCAAAGAAATGTTAAATAAAAGAAAAACAAATTTTAAATCTGATTATGTTGTGCATCTGCCAAACAAGTACCTATAAAAGTTACAACATACTAGCGCTAGCACATTTATATAAGCTTCTGATTCACCTTGCACTGTCAAGACCTTCTGATCAGATCTGAGCATTTAACAGTGCTGTGGTCTAAAAGCAATTAAGACACATTCTATTAAGAAACCCAGGTAAGATTTGTGACATATGTTTTAAGCTGGACTAAACACGAAAGGTTGTCAGTGACTCGGCTCACACTTGAAGCAATTCAGAGACAAATGTTTATACCTATTTTTGATTTCACCAAAAATAAATCAATCAATGAAACTTTTCAATTTCGGATGTTGGAATGTACCTCGGTAGATGAATTTGTATTTGTATTTCCAGTTGAATGTTTAAGCTTCAAGTGTAGTCACTGTAAAACTTGTAGTATCTCTTTATTTTTTGTTGTTACTATTGTGACGGCCAAATTCTTTGTCAGAGTAGGAATCTGCTTCAATCTCTAAACTGGGAGTGTTGTTCAAGCCTAGACGACGGCGAATTGAGAAAACTCTCCAGAGGGACATTTTGGTGGTGTTGCGATACAAGGTTGAGGAGAAGTAGAAGATGATGGGGTCCAGGCAGGTGTTGAAGGTGCTTAAAAGCAATGTGTAGTACCTCCACCGTGGGCTTTCTTTAGTGTTAAACCCCACCAGATGAGAAATGTTATAGGGCACAAAGCAAATCAAGAAGACGCTCAAAGTGCCCACTGCCATTCCAATGGACCTCCGCTTCTTCTCCTTTGTTATGCGGGGCCTATGGTAAAGGATCCAGATGCAGTTGAGATAGCAGAAGATACAAACAACCAGGGGCACCACACAAAGAACCACAAAGAATTCCAGGCGCACTGGCAGTACAACGCTTTTTTGGTCATCGGTGAAGTTCTCGTAGCAGGTGGTCTTGGGTTCAGTGCTATTCCCTGTGCCCATATGGACGACAAAAAACACAAGTGTGCAGTGTGCACCACTAAGCAGCCAGATGAAAATGCCACCAATGATGGCATAGAGAAGCCTGCGAAACTTCATGTAGGTCACTGGGAAGACCACTCCCAAGTAGCGGTCAATGCTGATAGCCATCAGGAGCAGAGAGCTGGTGTAGATAGTGGAGAAAAAGACAAATGACATGATGGAGCACATGGTCTGGGAAAGGTGCCATTGCAGGCCTGATGCCGCCTCATACATCTTCAATGGTAGGAAAAACAAAAAGAGCAGATCAGAGAGGGTCAGGTTCAACAGGAGGACGTCCGTGGGTGTGGGTTTTTTTCTAAGCTTCCTGATGAAGGCATAAATGGCCAGGATATTGGCTGGTAGGCCGATTAAGAAGGTTATAATGTAGGCTGAGAGAAGCACCCAGTGGTTTATCATCTTGGTAACTGCAGAACACCGGTGGAAGAAGAATAAGAAACATCATGCAGCACATTGAAGGCAGCTTTTGTCAGCATCATATAGCATATCAAGACTTATATATCAGTCATGCAACTGACTAATTACTTTTTTTCCCTATTTCTGCAAGGAGCCAGTCCATGGGTTGTTCCATGTATGTATATATATATATATATATATATATATATATATATATATATATATATATATAAAACATATGTTTTGTAAAGAAGCACAGGCCAAACTGGTTTGAACATAAGAAGGTGAAAATGTCTTTAGTATCTGCAAAATCACATTGTAGCAGAATAATACTTGACCATGAACACTTGGGAGTAGTGCCCTACTAAAGAGACACAGTCAATACTAATTTGGCACCTCTATCTAAGTCCTCTTGGAGTGGATTGCCAGCTGAGTACTGTGACTAAGCAATCCAGGAGATACTCCTTAAAAAGGGCCTTAGTACACAGGCCTTGTATTTATTTAGGTGGAAAGTATCCTATGTAAGTATCCTGTGCACCTCATCAGATGGATCCAATGCATCGCTCTACCCAAATTATTCTCAAAATAATTTTTTTTTAAATGTGTAACACTGGCCATTATGGCACACTTACATTATCATTGATGGATCTGAGGGTTCTTAAAGGCTTGAGGCCCCACCTTACTAGACTATACATGATGCTGAACCAAAATGGCACTATCTGACACAAGCCTGGGAGAAGTTCTTGCTCTAGTAATAGGCTCACCTTGCAAGAGTTGGTGGCCAGATGACTATGGAAAAACCTTTTGGATGAACTCAGGATTCTGCCCAAGGTTATATCACCCAAATAAGATAAATGACCATGTTGAATTCTATTATGCAGAGCGTTACTTGTTTTGCCTAAAATTGGTACCTTTGAGAAGGGATAGTGGTCATCCAATCAACTATTCTGCTACAGAGACATGATACAGGCCCATAGACATAACCGGTTACTAATGGTGGTCATTATTCAAGGATTGTCTCTTCCTCATGGGCATTAATTTGATCTTATCCAGCAAAGGACTGGTCTCACTGTAGGTTTTTATACAAGCCAAACAAGGGCAACACACTTGATTCCACTTGTTTAATCAGTTATTCTTGATCTGCAATCAAATATCAAGACATTTCCGGTTTATTATGGCATTGTGGCACGAGTTATCCAGATGATTCTCACCATGGCCAGTGGTTAGGAGGTAGGAACTAAATGCAGACTAAATATGAAACTGTGGTTCTATGAACCTCAAAATAACCACCTTGTTATTTAAAATGATGATGGCTGTAGGGCCATAGTATTTATTGCAAACCCTGCATAATGCTAGCTCTTGACTTTGCTGGAAGCCTGGAAGGTCTCTAGATGCCCCCTCACCTCCCTTTGGTGGTTTCATAGAACTATGGTTACATATTGTTATAACTACATAACATTTACAGTTAATTAGAGTTCCTCCAGAGACAGAAAAGAAAAGAACCACATACAAGGAATGACTCACAGTATATTTACTATACGTATTTACTTACAATACCGTTCAAAAATTTAGGATCACTTGGAAATTTCCTTGTTATTTCAATGAAAAACCCATTTTTATCCATTTTAAAAACATAAAACTAATCAGATAATTTTTAAAGAAAGATCTACCTTGTCCCACAGAGACCCATTATCAGCAACCATCAGTCCTATGTTTTAATCTCATATTATGTTTGCTAATCCGAGTTAATCATTTTCTCAGACTAATTTATTATTAGATTACCCTTTTGCAATTGTGCTAGCCTAGCTGAAAACTGTTGTACTGATTAAGGGAGCAATGTTTAGTACATCCACTACACATTAGTTTAGTAAAGGTACTACTAGTTTAGTATCTGGAGCTTCAAGTGTTGTTTACAAGCTCAAAATGGCTTTGTTTTCATGGGAAGACCTTATCATACCATTTTGTGAAATACTCCCTTCATAGAACAGAAAAATGAGTGGGAGGGACTGGTGCATAACTGGAAAATTTTTGAACAGTAGTGTATGTACTGTTCACTTAATACATTACTCTGTATAAAAAGTATATAAGTACATTCTCATTCTGGATTTCCTGAGTCAGTTAAGCATAATTATTGTAGCAGAACAGTAGTATAAAAGAAGTTATCTACTGTATCATGTTCAGAAAACTGAAACTTTTTTATCATCACAGACTCAGTTACTTCTAGTCAAACTACATCTGTCGCCTCCAAATGCGACATGAACAGCTCAAATATTAACTTCCTCGATGTCTCTATGGTTGGACATGAATGACCAATATACAAATAAAGAGCTTCATAGTCGACGTAAAAACACCCACTAACAATGGTTGCCTTAACCATGTTCATTTCCTGTGTTAATAATTAGAATTTATGATTTATCAGTTCAATAAAATACTAAATATACTTACCGAAGCATTAAGTATAAAAGTAGAAAAATATCTTACAATGTGTAAGATATTCTATAACTGAATTTTCAGACTTTTTTGTTGCCATAAACCCCTTTAAAAAGACCCTTATGTTATATATGAATGTTTTCAACTATTCATATATTCTCATTATTGTAAAGTATTTGCCTATTTATTGGCACCCTTGAGCTTTTTATACATGTAGTTTCCATTAACAGAATACATTAAGTCCAAGTTAATTAATAACGATATTATTTATAGACTGGCTTGTTTTTGAGTTTGGGTTAAACACATTCAGTTGAATTCAACTGATCAAATAATTTATGGATAAAGCAATATTGATTGATGACAGTTTAAGATGTAACTAAAAACTACAATACAGCACCGAACAGTTGATCTTGCTTCTATATCTAGATACAGATCTAAGAAGTGTCATTTAAAAAAACTTACCCAACGACAGTAGTGTGATCCTTAAGCACGTCTTCTTACCTCTTATTGAAAGTGAAAGCAATCAATATGTTGTGAACTTATAATTTCAGCGTATAGTTCCAACTGCACTTGGGTAACAGGCTTAGAAAGAATAAAACCATCAGACTTCAGGAAGTCTGTGTAAATTTGATTGTGTTGATGTCAGATAGGAAATGTAACACCCCTTGTCTGGCAATGAGCATTAATTATATGTAGCTGAGACCTGTGAATGGTCAGTTTGGTGGCTAGGCTTCAAAAATTGGTGTTTTTTGTTCGTCTTTCTCAGTTTTTAATTGTTCCAGTTCACTTCTAAGAAAATTGCCTTTTCTTAGAAGGTTCATGTATCCATACATTTCACTAACACACAAAAACAGCATACGAGTACAAACCATATCGATAAGATACCACATAATATTTATTTTCTAAAAGTTGCTTTAATGTGGAATGTTAAAACCGAGGCTTTTGACTTTAGTGTAAGGACAGCCAAGATATCAGCTATAGATATTTTACAGGACATGAGGAAATAATGATTCCTTTTGCTTTGGTTTTATGCGGATGTAGAGTTCATGGAATTTACTCATCCCTCTTTTGCATAACGTCTTATCATCGTTACATGTTCCTAACAGTGTGACACAATACACAATACACATTGAAAGACAATAAAAAAAAAAAAAGTTAGTAAAAAAAAAGAGATAGAGAGAATGAGAGGTAGAAGAGTTTAAATAAAACAATAAAAAGTGCATACTTGGTCAGACTATTTAAAAACCCATTTGAGAGAATGTGCAGCTAAAAGCGATTTTCTATTTTTTTTTTATCTCTCCATCTGTGTCCATAGAGCACTGGCCACAAGTGAGGTTAGAGCTGTTGTTAGAGCTGACAAAGAGACAGACACAGCCCTGAAAATGACGTTAAGATCATCTGATTGTGGAGGCTGTGAGAGGTGTCTTGGTGTTGATGACGATTGAGGGTTATGAAATAGTTATAAAATAGGGAAACATGATTAGGGAGTTGCCTTGCAAAATAACCTTTTTGGCCCCTGCATAACCTTAGATAGCAAGCTATGGATTTATTGACTCCAATAAAGGATTGATGCAGTTAGAAACAAACATTATAGGTTGAAGGGCTGAAGACATGCTCTGGCTTCCTGCTAATGTAAAGAAGTTCAACAAAATGGAATGAACTCATCAGGCAGTAAGGCTTGAATTGCAGACTGATATAAATTACAGCATTTTATGCAATTATGTAATTACAGGCTCATGATACTGGAAGTGGCTAGATAGACACAAATTTGAGTAAGATAAATGATAGAAAAAGAGAGATGGTAAATTTAAAGGCAATGTTTGTGGTTGTAGCTTGATGACCAAATTTGAATCCAACTGTTTTGCCTCACTGGACTTGAAACTGGACCTCAAACTAATTTTGTTACCGAAGTAAAGTATTCATGTGCATTCTGTTATTTTGTCTATCAACTGTGATGGTCTTGCAAGTCTGCCTTCAGTACTAAGAGGTCTGCAGAAGATCAAATCCTCTATGGACATTGCAATTCACCAGCATTGTTATCTTGTATATTTTCAGTCTGGTTGCCTTGTCTCACTTGGTTCTGTGTGGTGCAGACATTTTCTATCCCATTGCCAGTGTAAGCAGTCTTAGTCCTAGGTCTTAGGAGCTCTTTCAGATTTCCTTGAAAGGCTGCTGAGGAAAAATAAAAAGTGATGGGATCGAAGACTGTGTTGACGGTTGTGAGAAGCAAAGCATCAGATCTCCAGCTCACGTTGTTCGAGATGATGTAGCCCAAGATGTGCGTGGTGTTGTAGGGCAGGAAGCAGACCACAAAGACTAGCAGCGTGCCCATAGCCATGCCAACAGCCCTGCGTCGTTTCCCCTTATTGAGGCTGGCTGTGCGTCTGAGAATGAGGATGAATCTTGTGTAGCAGAAGGTGCAAATGATGAGTGGAAGGAAGTAGAGAACGAGGCATAGCTCCAGACGCATGGGCAATACTACATTCAGCTGGGATTGAGTAAAGTTGTTGTAGCAGTCATGGCTCTCACTGTCTGCCCCAGTCAGGTGATCCACAATGTATACAAAGCAGAGATGGGTTGATGTAGTGATCCAGACAAAGATGCTGCAGATGACTCCGTATATAGGTTTCTGGTGGATCTTATACTTGACTGGGAATGCCACACACAAGTAGCGGTCAACACTAACAGCCATCAGCAGCAGCGAGCTCGTATAGATGGTGGAGAAGAATATGAACGTGGTGAGGGGACACAGGTAACTTGGGAGGAGCCAGCGCATTTCAGATGCCGCCTCGTACATCTTGAATGGCAGGAAGAGCAGGAAAAGAAGGTCTGATATGGTCAGATTGATCAGGAGGATGTCAGTGGGGGTGGGTTTTTCACAGAGCTTCTTGATGAAGGCGTACAAGGCGAGTGTGTTTGCCGGCAGTCCAATCAAGAAGGTAAGGATGTAGACGGACAGGATCACCAACCCTGATACCATAGCTCTGACAAAGTTCTAAACAAAGAAGAATCATTCTTGTTAATAATCGGGCATTAATCACCCAGACTTGGATTACTCGAGCTTATTTAGAATGCACAGTTTAAAACGACATAAGTATGCATAAGTATTCCTAAGTTCTCAATGTAAATACACCTGTTCCTGAAAGGCCTCTTAGAAAACATGCCTAAACAAACAGCATCCTGAAGACCAAAGAGATGTCAAAACAGTTCAGGACAAAGTTCAGGGACAAGTCAGAAAAAATGTCCCAACTATTGAACATCCCACTAAGCACTAAAATCATTATTTGACAAAGAAAAGAATGCAGTACAACAGTACAAAAATAAATGAAAATCATGGTTTAAATAATGTGTTTAATTTTGGGGTTTTCAAAGTATGGGATTTTTAAATACTTTACTTGGATTGTTCTGTTTGTCTTCAAGATCTTGTTGTTCAGGTATGTTGTTGAACAAATTTCAAGGAACAGGTGAATTTATATTAGTAATCACATGATCACATTAGACATTCAACAAAGTTAGGATTAATGTAGGGATGTCACAGCACTGGGGTGAGTAATTATGCAATCGCAATAATGCATTTTTGTTTATTTGTAAATAATTTGCAAAAAAAAAACCCCACAAGTATGTCCATTTCAGTTCCAGGTTGTAACACAAAAGGGCACTCACATGTTTTGCTTTTTTTCAGACACAGATGCATCAATACCAGATATTTAGTGGCTTTATTGGGAAACTGGGGTAAATTTCTTGTCAACTAGGAGGTAGGGATGATTCACAAGGACCAAAAAAGGAGAAGGAGTAGTTCAATTTCTATCTTGTAGCATGTCTATTTAGACAATGGAAATTATGAAAAGCCTGAGAAATATTTTCTTTTACGATTTTTGACATTTTCTCTGACCTAAGTAATCCATTTTGATATATTTACCAAAAATCTTTTGGAACATATGCTTAAATTTAGTGCCATGTTATCAGACCGATAGTTCATCCTCTCCCATTAGTAGAACAACTCGATAATAATAACAAGATAATGCCTCAGCAGACTGTTGCACACAAAAAACTGCACTACACTGCACAGTTTGTACTCATTTTTATATGTATACTCAGTTTTTGTACTTTAATATGCTGTTGAAATTTAAACTTTATCCTATATTGCTATACCTATAGCCATATATACATATATATATATATATATATATATATAAAAAGATGAGAGAGGCCTGTAATTTTCATCATAGGTACACTTCAAAAAAATCCAGAAAATCACATTGTCTGATTTTTAAAGAATTTATTTGCAAGTTATGGTGGAAAATAAGTATTTGGTCAATAACAAAAGTTCATCTCAATACCTTTTTTATATACCCTTTGTTGGCAATGACAGAGGTCAAACATTTTCTGTAAGTCACCACAAGGTTTTTACACACTGTTGCTGGTAGTTTGGCCCATTCCTCCATGCAGATCTCCTCTAGAGCAGTGATGTTTTGGGGCTGTCGCTGGGCAACACGGATTTTCAACTCCCTCCAAAGATTTTCTATGGGGTTGAGATCTGGAGACTGGCTAGGCCACTCCAGGACCTTGAAATGCTTCTTACGAAGCCACTCCTTCGTTGCCCGGGCGGTGTGTTTGGGATCATTGTCATGCTGAAAGACCCAGCCACGTTTCATCTTCAATGAAAGCAGGAGGACACGTCTGGCACTGCAGGATTTGAGTCCCTGGCGGTGTAGTGTGTTACTGATGGTAGCCTTTGTTACTTTGGTCCCAGCTCTCTGCAGGTCATTCACTAGGTCCCTCCGTGTGGTTCTGGGATTTTTGCTCACCGTTCTTGTGATCATTTTGACTCCACGGGGTGAGATCTTGCGTGGAGCCCCAGATCGGAGGGAGATTATCAGTGGTCTTGTATGTCTTCCATTTTCTAATAATTGCTCCCACAGTTGATTTCTTCACACCAAGCTGCTTACCTATTGCAGATTCAGTCTTCCCAGCCTGGTGCAGGTCTACAATTTTGTTTCTGGTGTCCTTTGACAGCTCTTTGGTCTTGGCCATAGTAGAGTTTGGAGTCTGACTGTTTGAGGTTGTGGACAGGTGTCTTTTATACTGATAACAACAGGTGCCATTAATACAGGTAACGAGTGGAGGACAGAGGAGCCTCTTAAAGAAGTTACAGGTCTGTGAGAGCCAGAAATCTTGCTTTTTTTGTAGGTGACCAAATACTTATTTCCCACCATAATTTGCAAATAAATTCTTTAAAAATCAGACAATGTGATTTTCTGGATTTTTTTTTTCTCATTCTGTCTCTCATAGTTGAAGTGTACCTATGATGAATATCTTAGGTACTTTTTAATATTTTAATATTTTAAAATATTTTATATATTTCTAAAATGTATTTCTAAAATAGTTTTTATATTTCTATTTCCTCAAATTTTTTTATATATATATATATATATATATATATATATATATATATATATATATATATATATATATATATATATATAAAAAGTCATGGAGCATGGACATTTTGTTGGTTCGTAAATTAAAAAAAAAAAAAAAAATGTGTATGTTTGCTTTAGCTTGTCTGCTCTGCTTCCTCCATTATCAAATATTTGATGAGATACTACAGCACATTAAAAGCTCAGATTCATCCGTTTCAGGATCAGTTGATTAATTTCTGTTTTGACATCTCCAGATATTACGGAAATTAATTACAGAAATAATGTATTTTCTGATTATTCTAATCTTTCTTGTAGATAAATGAAGAGGCAGGGAAGCCAAGCTAAACATACAGAATGTTTTCTGATGTGTCTGATATCTTCATCTTTGATAAAATTAAATCTGTGGGACAGCTTTGTAGGAAGCTTAATTACATAACTGCCATTTCTATGCAGATAAATACAAATATTAGTCAGTATTTTGCTGAACTTTTACAGTCGTTATGAAATCAATGTTTACGTATCAAGCCATTATTGGAGCTTTAATGTTTGTGTGTGTTTTGTTAAAGGAGTCAGTCGATATGGCAATAATAAGCAGATCTAAATAACAGAATTTTAGCCTATTCCTTATGTTTAATATTCCTCTGATTTCTGTAACAGATCACTGTTTTATATTTGATATTATTAGAATTAGCATATTTTTGTAAACAATACTGAAAAGAAATGCAACAATAAAGACTTAAACCTTAAATGTAAAGAGAGAGAGAGAGAGAGAGAGAGAGAGAGAGAGAGAGACAGAGAGAGAGAGTACTTACATTAAAGCCAGTAATATGAAGTGATCAGTCTTTATCTTTTCACCACCGTTGCTCTCAAATCCGTCCAAATTCCTCAAATAAATGCATTGTAACCCAAATCCATTGCAATTACTTGAGTAGATTTTCAATAATTTGTTATTAAATGAGTATTCCTCTTCATTCTTTCACATCCTGATTTGCAGCTTTGCAAAACCTCAGTCTGAACTGCTTCTTGGTAAATCCTCCACAGATATAATGCACTATTTCCGTCTGAGTAATGAACACAAATAAACGAGGCTTGTAAACTTTAGGTGACTTTTATGACCTGGCAGAGCCATCTGTTTTTATGCGAGTATGCGTAGAGCAGCCACTCTTTATAATCCTTTCTGACCGTGTGATGCCTGTTTATATAAGGAGCTACATATTAGATTAAACAAGGAAAAGCTGTTAATCTAAACCGGTCCAGCTTTGTGAATTTACACCGCTCTAAACGTTCTTTACTCGCCTTTAATAGCAAAAAGAACTTCATTGGTTCATTGGTTGAGATCTTTAACAGTGTTTTGATTCCATTTCCATAATTTAAAGAACTCAGATAAGGCATGATATTTTCCCTTCATATTTATTTAAGACAACAAAGACATCATTTAAACAATCCTTAATTTCGACCTTTGCTTTGTACATAAAAATAGATTCTCAAAAGTACAAATTTAATTACTAAAAAAAGGAAAGCATATTTATTATTCATTTGAAAATAAAGACTGTGCTAGAAAGATCTGTCTACAGCGGTGTGAAAAAGTGTTGGCCTCCTTCCTGATTTCTTATTTTTTTTGCATGTTTGTCACACTTTAATGTTTCAGATAATCAAACACATTTAAATATTAGTCAAAGATAACACAAGTAAACACATCATGCAGTTTTTAAATGAAGGTTTTTATTATTAAGGGAAAACAAAATCCAAAACTACATGGCCCTGTGTGAAAAAGTGTTTGCCCCCTAAACCTAATAACTGGTTGGTCCACCCTTAGCAGCAACAACTGCAATCAAGCGTTTTCCATAACTTGCAATGAGTCTGTTACAGCGCTGTGGAGGAATTTTGGTCCGCTCATCTTTGCAGAATTGTTGTAATTCAGCCACATTGGAGGGTTTTCGAGCATGAACCACCTTTTTAAGGTCATGCCACAGCATCTCAATCGGATTGAGGTCAGGACTTTGACTAGGCCACTCCAAAGCCTTCATTTTGTTTTTCTTCAGCCATTCAGAGGTGGACTTGCTGGTGTGTTTTGGATCATTGTCCTGCTGCAGAACCCAAGTTCGCTTCAGCTTGAGGTCACAAACAGATGGCCGAACATTCTCCTTCAGGATTTTTTGGTAGACAGCAGAATTCATGGTTCCATTTATCACAGCAAGTCTTCCAGGTCCTGAAGCAGCAAAACAGCCCCAGAATTACAGAATTACAACAATTCTGCAAAGATGAGTGGGCCAAAATTCCTCCACAGCGCTGTAACAGACTCATTGCAGTTGTTGCTGCTAAGGGTGGCCCAACCAACTGGTTGGGCCACCCAAGTGTTTGCCCCCTAAGCCTAATAACTATTAGGCTTAGGGGGCAAACACTTTTTCACACCACTGTATCTATCTATCTATCTATCTATCTATCTATCTATCTATCTATCTATCTATCTATCTATCTATCTATCTATCTATCTATATTTACAGCTTGTACAGTATGAAGCATAATTAAAGCTCACATCAAGTTAAAATGACCAGTGCATCAATAAGGAAAACTTTCTTTCTCAGTTAAATACGTCACCATCTTGATTCTTCATGATTCAGGGCCTTCTGTCATAATTCTCGTAAACACAGGACTCTGCATCCTATCACAGACAGAACAAATCCAAATCAAACAATATCAGGGATTGTTGTTATCTCACTATTTAGCTAATAAACACAGATAAAAGGCTTTACTGACAAAATCTAGTGTGTAATGGGTAAAGGGTTTTACTAATAAAATCCAATTGAGGATATTCACAGTATTGCAATATTGATTTTTTCCCTACTTGTGATTTATCATTTAAAAACAATTTAATTGTTAAACCATTAAACCATGAAAATACAAAGGGGAAAGGAGCATTCCAGTATTCTGTGTTTAAGTAGAGTATAGCTGCTTGCTGGCAGAGGAAATAACAAAAACCCATGTGCATGGTGGATTTTTAGGTGATTTTGCAGTAAAAAAAACATCTATTTTGTTGGCGAGAAAAAGAAAGTGGCATATATTTGAGTGACAGCTTGTGAGAAGTGGTGGTATCATGTAAAGGTGATTAAATATTTAATACAAATTATATCTCACGAGCCTGTTTAGAAGGATTCTAAAAAATGAAAGCATAAATGTACTTAGTCTTAGTTATGGTTCATATAGAAACCTAAGTTGCAATCTAAAATTATTTTTGTTGTTGTTGTTGTTGTTATTATTATTATTATTATTATTATTATTATTATTATTATTACATGTGATCTGTGATGTTACCTGCTCTTTCAACTTCTGTGTAGCCTGCACTGCATTCACATACAGGTCTTCATCTGAACTTAACCCGTAGTCATGGCTTACTTTAGACCTATCAAACCTCACTTGCTGGACAGTGATGAGGTCTTTAGGTGGCTCTGCACAGCGTCTAAATACACAAAGCAATGCTCATTAGAGATCACTGACATTTATTTATTTCTATTTTCTTCCAAAATGCAAACTTCAATAACTCAGTAATTGTGACCCTGTTTTTCCCTTATACATAGGATGCTGTTAAGATACAACACATTAAGTTCTGATTCAAATATGTGAATTGGGTATTTAAAAAACAAACAAAGAAATAAGCAAGAAATACAGCTATTCTTTTTATTTGATGATCTGATGATATTCTTCTTGTATATTTATTTAGCAATTGAGGCTTTGGTTAAGTAAATATACATAAATGCAAAGAAAAAACAGTATAGAAATGATGTTTGAATTAAAATGTTTATTTCACACTCAAAGAATGAGTGCATTGTCAGAATGCCAACCATTCATCTATCCATCCATCAATTCAACCATCGATCCATCTATCCATCCCACCAGCCAACTATCAAACCATCCGTCCAACCATTGAACCATCCATCCAACCCTCAATCCACCCACCCATCCATCCCCCTTCAATCCACCCACCCATCCACCCACCCATCCACCCACCCAAATCCACCCATCCACCCACCCATCCAGCCATGCACCACCCATCCATCCACCCCTCCAACCCTCAATCCACCCACCCATATCCATCCACCCATCCATCCACCCCTCCAACCCTCAATCCACCCATCCAAACCCATTCACCCACCCATCCAAACCCATTCACCCACCCATCCAAACCCATCCACCCACCCTTACACCCACCCTTACACCCACCCTTACACCCACCCTTACACCCACCCTTACACCCATCCACCCATCCACCACAAAAATTGTATAAAATAAATAATACCTCTTTTTACAAATCACAATCGCTGTCACAAGTCCTATGATGCCAAGCACACAGGCTGCCCCAACCCCAGCCTCCAGCACTAATGAATCAACCCCTTAAAACACAGGAAATAAACTCATTAACAAATACATCATTTGTCTATGTGACATCTATTGTGTTTCCTTTCAAACCACATCAGACTGAACCATACCTTCAAAGTTGATGTACATCTGGAAAACTTTGGTGCCTGCAATGTTTGTTGCTGTGCAGGTGACATTCCCCCCCCAGCCCTGCGGTCCAGTCAACTCTGACACTGTCATGCTGCTGTTGTCCAGGGTGATGGTGTTGAAGGCTGAAGAAAGTTCACTGCTGCCATCTATGGTCCAAGAGATGACAGCGTTTGGCTTGGCCACAGCTTGACACACGCACTTTAGTAGTCTGTTCTCCATGGAGCAAAATGTGCCCGGCAAGATGGATGGAGGATCTGAGATGCAGAGGGGGTAAGAATGCTTGAAGAATGTGAGTTCAAATACTGAGAAGAAAAGTGGGAGTAAATTTTGAAGGAACATCTGGACAGTTTGTCTATTTTTAAGTATCAGCTTCTCCAGGTCATGCAGAAACAAGCCAAAGTTAAATACTGCAAATGAAAGCTATGATGGTGAGTAAGAATATAAAACAAAAACATGGAGAAGGCTACAGCAACTCAAATAACCACTCATTCTGGTCGTGGTGAGCAGAAAAACCAATTGCACACATGCACACAGATGCATATTAAACCAGAGAGGAGATAACATATTGAAAACAGCTAGCAGAAGCAATAGGAGCTGATTATAGACTTTCATTCGCTGCTTCCTAAATGAAACTATTAGTCAAGTAACTAAAGTTTTTATTCTTGTATGCTACAGACAAATTAACTTCTTTTCACTTGAGCCTGAGAGGGCAGGGAACCTGACATAGCATCTAACGTAGGCAGGCCACATGTTTTTCATAAATCTTTCACGTTCATATTCCGTGTTTACTACACTAGTCACCATGCTGCCGATATTAACCCACAGTTTTAACTCTGATGTGTGAGGAATTAAACACTCTGAGTGTGGTGTTTTACATTGTGACCCTCAATCACAGTGCTCTGTCCTGTGAAATCTACTCTCACATCCGTAGGAGCATCTGATGAAATGGTTTAAATATAAAATATGTTTATAAATACAGCCATATTTATATATCATATAAAACAGCTAGGAAATACATACAGTACCCATCAAAAATGTGGGATCACTTGAAAATTTCCTTCCTTTTTCTAGTTGTGCACCGGGCCTCCCACTACTTTTTTGTTCTGGTTAATCCTGTTATCCAAAAAAAAAAAAGTGTTTGAAAGGCTGCATCTTCTATTTATTCTTCTAAAATGATGAAGCACTGACACTCCTTTCTTAAAGCCTAAGTGTCTCTTTCACCATATCAACAACTAGACACAATACAAATCCTTGTAAGACGGCTGATATAAAAACGCTGACATATTAGAAGGAGCTTGTTAATAAAATATTACAGACGTATTGAGAACTTTAGAATAATCAGAATCGAGATTAATGTAGTGACTGAATACATGCACAACAAGACTCAATGGCACATTAAAACATACACTTCCTATCAAAAGTTTGGGATCACTTGGAAATTTCCTTGTTTTTCAGTTGTGCACCAGACCTCCCCACTACTTTTCTGTTCTGGTTAAAACTAGTTTGTGCTGTGCTATGAAAGGAGTAGCTCACAGCATGGTAAGATAAGTTCTTTTTTTTCGGGCCATTAAACATTAGCCAGTGAACACACCCACAACTCCTGATGCTCCAGATACTAAACTAACCTAAAGAAGGCCATTTTATTGCTCCCTTAATCAGTACAACAGTTTTCAGTTGTACTAGCACAGTTGTAAAAGGGTTTTCTATGAATCATTTAGCCTTATATAATGATTAACTTGGATTAATAAACATGACATGAGACTTGAACAAAGGGCTGATATTGTTGATAATGGGCCTCAATTGCGACAATGTAGATCTTTCTATAAAAATCATCTGATTCATTTTGTGTTTTTGAAATGTATAAACACTCATTCCCTCCGCAGACTCGCTGTTTTATTTCTCAGAATGCAATGATATAAAGCACTGACACTGGAGACACCTTCCCTAAATCGTAAATGAGCGACAGGAAACAGTAAGTTACACACCACAGCGACTGCATAGACGCACAATGCAGATTAGAGAAGCAATTTCACATCATACACTACTTTGCTGCTCGATCGACAATTAATATCAATGTTTTCCAAAAGACATCAACATCAAGACGACTTACACTGGACAGTGAGCGCTAGCTGCTTTGATTCACCGCGTCCAATGGGGTTAATGGCGATGCAAGAAACATATGTGTTTCTCTTAACATCTTGAAGGACAACAGTGATTCCTTTGTAGTGGGTTGTGATGTTGTTTTGGGTGACGACCCACTCGTAGTCTGTGGGTGCAGGCCTGCCATGGCTGGTACATTTAAGGGAGACAGTGTGACCCTCAATCACAGTGCTCTGTCCTGTGAAATCTACTCTCACATCTGTAGGAGCATCTGATGAAATGGTATAAATATAAAATATGTTTATAAATACAGCCATATTTATATATCATATAAAACAGCTTGGAAACTTTTCCACAAATTTTTCCAGATTTAGAATTTACTTCAACTTTACCATCTAAATATTTTAGAATAAGTCAGTAATATAATTTAACAGGAGTTTTCCTTGCATTAGTCTAATGAGAAGGGAGTGGATACGGTTATTACGTGCTTGAAAGGCTGCATCTCCTATTTATTCTTCTAAAATGATGAAGCACTGACACTGGAGACTCCTTTCTTAAAGCCTAAGTGTCTCTTTCACCATATCAACAACTAGACACAATACAAATCCTTGTAAGACGGCTGATATAAAAACGCTGACATATTAGAAGGAGCTTGTTAATAAAATATTACAGACGTATTGAGAACTTTAGAATAATCAGAATCGAGATTAATGTAGTGACTGAATACATGCACAATGAGACTCAATGGCACATTAAAACATACACTTCCTATCAAAAGTTTGGGATCACTTGGAAATTTCCTTGTTTTTCAGTTGTGCACCAGACTTCCCCACTACTTTTCTGTTCTGGTTAAAACTAGTTTGCGCTGTGCTATGAAAGGAGTAGCTCACAGCATGGTAAGATAAGTTCTTTCTTTCTGGTCATTAAACATTAGCCAGTGAACACACCCACAACTCCTGATGCTCCAGATACTAAACTAACCTAAAGAAGGCCATTTTTATTGCTCCCTTAATCAGTACAACAGTTTTCAGCTTTGCTAAAACAATTGCAAAAGGGTTTTCTAATAATCAATTAGCCTTATAAAATAATTAACTTGGATTAGCAAACATAACATAAGATTAAAACAGAGGACTGATGGTTTCTGATAATGGGCCTCTGTACGACAATCTAGATCTTTCTTTAAAAATCATCTGATTAATTTTATGTTTTCGAAATGGATAAACACTCTTCCCCTCCCAAGACTCACTTTATTTATTCTCAGGAATTATAAAAGGAAAAATCGCAATTTAGTATGTCAACAAGACACCAAGAATCCCTCCATCTTGTAGATTTTTCCTATGTAAAGCAATGATATAAAGCACTGACACTGGAGACTCCTTCCCTAAATCGTAAATGAGCGATAGAAAACAGTAAATTACACACCACAGCGACTACATAGACGCAAAATGCAGATTAGAGAAGCAATTTCACATCATACACTACTTTGACACTGGATCACCAATAAACATAAGATGTTTTTCCAAAAGACAATTTAGCTATGGGGGTCACAGTCCAGTGACTTCTGTGCCAGTCCCGAGTCTGGATAAATAGAGAGGGCTGTGTCAGGAAGGGCATCCGGCTTAAAACATTGGCAAATTTAATCATGCGAATTGTCAATACTCGGTCGAGCCCCAGGTTAACAACAACCACCATCGTCACCGTTGATCTACAGGGTGCCGGTGGAAATTGGGCTACTGTTGGTCGAAGAAGTAGAGGAGGGAGGAGAGTGCACAGACAGAGAGAGAAGAGGAAGAGGAAGAGTGTAGGACTGAGAATAGGAACTCTGAATGTTGGTACTATGACAGGGAAAGGTAGAGAGCTGGCTGATATGATGGAGAGAAGGAAGGTGGATATACTGTGTGTACAGGAGACCAGGTGGAAGGGTAGCAAGGCTTGTAGTAGGAGCAGGATTCAAGCTGTTTTATTATGGTGTGGAGAGAAATTGGGTAGGTGTGGTCCTGAAGGAGGAGTTTGGGAGGAATGTTCTGGAGGTGAAGAGAGTGTCAGACAGGGTGATGAGTCTGAGTTAGAGATTGAAGGGGTGATGTTGAATGTGGTTAGTGGTTATGCCCCACAGGTAGGTTGTGAGTTAGAGGAGAAGTTTCTCTAGAGAGTTTCTGGAGTGAATTAGATGAGGTGATGGAGAGTATTCCCACGGGTGAGAGAGTGGTGATAGGAGCGGATTTTAATGGATATGTTGGTGACGGGGAACACAGGTGATGAGGAGGTGATGGGCAAGTTTGGAGTTAAGGAAAGGAACCTTAAAGGACAGATGGTAGTGGACTTTGCTAAGAGGATGGACATGGCTGTGGTTAACACTTATTTTCAGAAGAGGGAGGAGCATAGAGTGACTTACAAGAGTGGAGGTAGGAGAACACAGGTAGACTACATCCTATGTAGAAGAGGCAATCTGAAAGAGATTAGTGACTGTAAAGTGGTAGTGGGAGAGAGTGTAGCCAGACAGCATAGGATGGCGGTGTGTAGGATGACTTTGATGGTCTGCAAGAAGAAGAGGTCAAAGATAGATATAGAGAAGAAAACCAAGTGGTGGAAGCTGAAAAAGGAGGAATGTTGTGAGGAATTTAGACAGAAGTTGAGGCAGGCTCTGGGTGGTCAGGTAGTGCTGCCAGATGACTGGGAAACTACAGCAGAAGTGATCAGGGAGACAGGGAGAAAGGTGCTGGGTGTGTCATCTGGAAGGAGGAAAGAAGATAAGGAGACTTGGTGGTGGAATGAGGAAGTTCAGGATAGTATCCAGAGGAAGAGGTTAGCCAAGAAGAAGTGGGAAATGGACAGGACTGAAGAGAATAGACAGGAATACAAGGAGTTACAGCACAGAGTGAAGAGAGGGGTGTCTAAGGCCAAGCAGAAGGCAAATGACAAGTTGTACACTAGGTTAGACCCTAGAGAAGGACAAAAGGACTTGTACAGGTTAGCTAGGCAGAGGGATCGAGATGGGAAGGATGTGCAGCAAGTTAGAGTTATTAAGGATAGAGATGGAAGGGTGCTCACAAGTGAGGAGAGTGTACAGAGGAGATGGAAGGAGTACTTTTAGGAGCTGATGAATGAGAAAAATGAGAAGGAAAAAGAGTAGAAGGGATGAACTCTGTGGAACAGAAAGTAGATAAGATTAGAAAGGATGAAGTCAGGAAGGCTTTGAAGAGGATGAAAAGTGGAAAGGCAGTTGGTCCTGACGACATCCCGGTGGAGGTCTGGAAGTGTCTAGGAGAGGCAGCAGTGGAATTTCTAACTAGTTTGTTTAACAGGGTTTTAGAGAGTGAGAGGATGCCTGAGGAATGGAGAAGAAGTGTATTAGTGCAGATCTTTAAGAATAAGGGTGACGTGCAGAGTTGCAGCAACTATAGGGGGATAAAGTTGATGAGCCATACAATGAAGCTATGGGAAAGAGTAGTGGACGCTAGGTTAAGGAAGGTAGTGGAAATTTGTGAGCAGCAGTATGGCTTCATGCCCATTAAGAGCACAACAGATGCAATTTCTGCTCTGAGAATTTTTATGGAGAAGTATAGGGTATAAGTATAAGTATAAGTCTCCTTGCACAATGATGTTTGCAGATGACATTGTGATCTGTAGTGAGAGCAGGGAGCAGGTGGAGGAAAACCTGGAGAGGTGGAGGTTTGCGCTGGAGAGAAGAGGAATGAAAGTCAGTCGTAGTAAGACTGAGTACATGTGTGTGAATGAAAGTTAGGGAAGTGGAACAGTAAGGTTACAGGGTGCAGAGGTGAAGAAGATACAGGCGTTTAAGTACTTGGGGTCAACAGTCCAGAGTAATGGAGAGTGTGGGAAAGAGGTAAAGAAGCGAGTGCAGGCAGGTTGGAATGGGTGGAGAAAGGTGGCAGGAGTTCTGTGTGATAGAAAAATATCAGCGAGAATCAAGGGGAAGGTGTACAAGACAGTGGTGAGACCGGCCATGCTGTATGGTTTAGAGACAGTGTCACTGAGGAAGAGACAGGAGTCAGAGCTAGAGGTAGCAGAGCTGAAGATGTTGAGGTTCTCTTTGGGAGTGACAAGGTTGGACAGGATTAGGAACGAGTACATCAGAGGGACAGCTCATGTTGGATGTTTGGGAGACAAAGTTAGGGAGGCCAGATTAAGATGGTTTGGACATGTTCAGAGGATGGAGAGTGAATATATTGGTAGGAGAATGTTGGACATGGAGCTGCCAGGCAGGAGGCAAAGAGGAAGGCCAAAGAGGAGGTATATGGATGGAATTAATGAGGATATGAAGCTAGTGGGTGCAAGTGTTGAGGATGCAGAAGATAGGGATAGGTGGAAAGAGATGATTTGCTGTGGCGACCCCTGAAGGGAAAAGCCGAAAGAAGAAGTTTTTCCAAAAGACATCGACATCGGGATGACTTACAGTCGACAGTGAGTGCTAGCTGCTTTGATTCACCGCGTCCAATGGGGTTAATGGCGATGCAAGAAACATATGTGTTTCTCTTAACATCTTGAAGGACAACAGTGATTCCTTTGTAGTGGGTTGTGATGTTGTTTTGGGTGACGACCCACTCGTAGTCTGTGGGTGCAGGCCTGCCATGGCTGGTACATTTAAGGGAGACACTGTAACCCTCATTCACAGTGCTCTGTCCTGTAAAAACTACTCTCACATCTGTAGGAGCATCTGATGAAATGGTATAAATATAAAATTTGTTTATAAATACAGCCATATTTATATATCATATAAACCAGCTTGGAAACTTTTCCACAAATTTTTCCAGATTTAGAATTTACTTCAACTTTACCATCTAAATATTTTAGAATAAGTCAGTAATATAATTTAACAGGAGTTTTCCTTGCATTAGTCTAATGAGAAGGGAGTGGTTACGGTTATTACACTGTTTTCCAAAAAAAAAAAGTGTTTGAAAGGCTGCATCTCCTATTTATTCTTCTAAAATGATGAAATGCTGACACTGGAGACTCCTTTCTTAAAGCCTAAGTGTCTATTTCACCATATCAACAACTAGACACAGAAAGGACCTTGTTAATAAAATATTACAGACGTATCCACAACTTTAGAATAATCAGAATTGAGATAAATGTAATGACTGAATACATGTACAATGAGGCACAATGGCACGTTATGACATACACTACCTATCAAAAGTTTGGGATCAATTGGAAATTTCCTTGTTTTCCAGTTGTGCACCAGACCTCCCTACTTTTCTGTTCTGGTTAGAACTAGTTTGCACTGTTCTTGTAGAGCACTGCATGGTAAGATAAGTTCTTTCTTTCTATCAGATCTATTTTGAGCCTGTAAACAAACCCACAACTCTTGATACTCCAGATACTAAACTAACCTAATCTTTCTTTAAAAAACATCTGATTAATTTTATGCTTTTGAAATGTATAAAAATGGGGTTTTCATGCAAATTTCCAAGTGAGCCCAAACTTTTGAATGGTAGTATAGAGTACTGCTTAATGTGACTACTAACAAATTAAACATGACCTGAAGGCTGGATTGCTGCTCTTTGTGGCACTCTGTATTACAAAGAAACTGAACAGCATCAAGACAACTTAAATTGAACATCGAGCGATAGCGGATTTTATTTAGTCTTTCTGATGGGGTTAGTGAAACAGACGCATCGAGGATAATGGTACTTCCTTTGCGCTGGTCGGTGGTGTTGTTTTGGATGATGAGTCACTCGTAGTGTAGGCCTACTGTTGCTGGTACATTTAAGCGAGATCTTGTGACCTTGACCCACAGTGCTGCTTCCTGTGTGATCTATTCTCACATTCGTAGGGGCATCTCACATATTTTGGACTATTTTATGAATATTATCTCACTCTTTCCCAGATGCAGATTATATCTAGATACTGTATACTGGATGAGTTTATTCCATTTAAGCAACATCTACTACAGTATGTGAGAAACAACAAACGGACAAGAATCGTCAACTAATAAAAACTAATATTCAATAAAATCAATCTTATTGATAGATGGTGTTAAATATTAAAAATGGAATAAAACACTGAAATTACAAGATCACTTCGAAAAAAGGTATACAGTTGAAATAAGCAGATATTAAAGACAAAAATAATGCATTTCATGTCTTATTTCACATTCCTTAGAACGTCTGAGGATTCTACGATCTTAGCTTTGATATCAGACTTGAGAACAAATGTAAAATCATTTATCCTTACTTACATGAGACATTGAGTGGGGCTGCAGTACTTTGAAAATCCTGTCCACTGAGCAAGGCTTTGCAGATGAGTTCTTTGCCATGGTCTTGACGAGTTACTGTGAACGTAGTGGTGAGTTCAGTGTCCCATAACGTATTCTCGATGCTCGTGTGGTTCAGATCTGAAGTGCCACTCAAACCCATCCAGGTCAGCTGAGGTGGTGTGGGGCAGGAAGTGCGGAATTTGCATTTTGCAGTGAAAGCCTTTCCCTCCACCTGCCTGCTTTCCATGGTTATATCAGGATCCCTGGGTTCCACTATGAGAAAAGAATAGATAGTTAAGAAGACTTCACAGCAGAGAACGCACACAGGACACCTCATGGAATATATGAATCACAATATTGTGATTAGATTGTATTATTAGCGTTTTTCTTAATTAAGTAGGACAATGTAGGATGAAGCGAAACTCACAGGACAGTTACAAATACAATAGCGGCAATGGCAACAGGTTTCTCCCCAGTTTGGTTAGTTTGTGTAGAGTATTTTAGAGAACAAAAGGTGTATGTTAATCATAATGATCGATGCATGATGCATTTCGAATACTCCACTATTATTCATGTAAACAGGTCAAGACTGACAAGGATGGGTGTGTGTAAACAATTCAAGACATAAGGAGAGCTGACAAAGAGTGGACATTTGCAAAGAAAAGATCTTGAAGCAGTTGCTCTGTGAATCAGCTTGGCTCTGTTGATTCTCTGTAATGTCTCTTTTGGCATTAAAAATAGTCAAAGACTCTGACAGCCTATATGGCATAAGAATTTGTCCTGATGTTTGTTCTCCTGCCAATTCCCACTCACCAGCCAGGATTTTCCTGTCAAACAACAGCTACTAACAAGTGGGAAAGTTAGCCACTAGATGTTTATATGCTCATTCTGCAATACAAAGCAGCGTAACACACTTCAGGGAAAACGGTTTAAATGATAAGCCATCTTCTATGCTTCACTGGCTTTGAAACGTTGCCCGAGTCGTGATATGAAACATTAGGAACTGGACAACAGAACACCAATGAAGTGACAGCAGAAAGTGTTCATATTGAGTGGGCATGCTTCTTAAGCTCATTGGAAACCAAATGTCAAGTACTGTGGAAAAGTCTTAGTCATGTTTTAAGACGCCTTTAAAGATTTAACGTATAACAGCACTAAACTAAACAAAGTCAGTATTTGGTGTGAAAAACCTTTGTCTTAATATCAAATGTTATGTCATTTTATCCAAAAAATTGGCTTCTAGAAATCTTGAAGAATATGACACAGCTCTTTTGGAGCTCTTCTACAGCTCTTGCCTGTCACACTTGCTAATCCTTGATAGTCAAAATTCACTTTTTTTTGTCATACATGCATTTTCTGTTATTTCTAATCATTTAAGGTACATATGTACATTTAATCAATACATTCTGCAATCTTTGTTAAGCAGTTCTGGATAAGGGCATCTGTCAAATTGTTGAAATGTAAATCTAGGTAGGAAAAGTAATTTGCACAGCACTATATGTGTATGTGTACTATAGGTATATTAGGAGTGTACCACAATGTCATTACAACAGGCCTCTCACAGTATCTACTCATTCTGAAGAATGGATTCATGTTTAGTTATATCCTCAAGGTATGCAGTATATTATATCTATACTCACAAATTTCTATTTTGGTGGTTCGGGCATAAAATCCTTTGTGATCGTTATCATTTTTCCAGACCCATACGTACAGACCCACTTCGCTGTCTTCCCTCTGGACGTTGTTAATTCTTAAAGTGCAGTCTCCATTCTGGGCATTTCCCGTGAGTGATGTTCTTCCTTTAAATTCATTCATTATTTCGCTCTGGTCATTGGAGTACACAACTGGGTAGCCTGTTGATTTGTACTTATACCAGTTGACTTTTTTGTAAGGGACAGTACTGCACTTCACCAACACGCAGCTTTTCTTGATGGCTTTGACTGTTTGGGGCGTAGATGCCTCCCAGCAACGACACACACTGCCTAGCAGAGAAACTGAGGAGAGAGGATACACCGTTTATTCTTTCTTCTTGGTTATAAATCAGAAAACACACATTACAGCATTTGCAGGGATTCTGAAACTTTGTTAGAAATCGGGTCCTGATTATAACATGACATCATACTCTGGATAATTATAACGATATCCATATTATATAGAAAAGTGAGGAAGCTTTTATATCAAAGCTATTATAAAATCATGTAGATACAATTCAGCAGCTTGAGCTAATGTTCACAGGTATGAGTATTTTTATAACAACTGATCTCCTGGGAGTTTCACACACAACAGCACACAACACATCTCTAGAGTTTACACAACTTATCTCTAGAGTTTATTCAGAATGGTGTTTCACAACCTGTAACTACAAGTAGCTTCATTTTTGCCTGAATTTGTGTCAATTGAAGATCTCATGTGGGTTGAAAAGCATTTCTTATTTTATGAAATAAAATAAGAAATGTACCAACTGACCAACTATTCAAGAAGATTACATAACACTTATGTTTTATCACAACAAACAGTGCAACAGAAATTAGTTCAAAGCAAAATAGAAATGGTTGTACAAACCAGTACTATTGCAGGACAGGTGTTTTAAAGAACTAAAACTTTTAACTGCTCTTAATAAGCTTTCAAAGTTCTAATAAGGTACCAAAATATAGAGGAAATAAAATCAGCTGGCATTTTATTTAAATCATATTGAAAGCATACTGCTTTTTAGTTCTGCTTTTTAGAATTTGTTCTATAAATAAAAGTAAAACTTCATTCTGGTTTTTTTTTCATGGAATAGAAAGTATAGGTCATCAGCTTCTCAGAAGACATGTCTATTTCTGTTCACAATACTATTCATTAAAAGCCAATAACCACATGCAATGGGGCCTTGTTTACTCTTTGACCTCTTTAACTTTCATCGTTTTTTTAACTTTCATTGTGAAGATGAGGTGTGAGATATGGCATATGTGTGTGAAATATGACAGTGTGTGAGACTGCAACAAAACCTCCAAACTGTGTTAGTTTAGGTCCACTACTCAGATCATGTTTCTTCAAACTTGCTGCAGTGTACTGTAAAAGTATTTATCCTCCTTGAACTTTTCTATTTTTTTACTCGGACTCTACGCTCGTAGGCCACTTTATTAAGACTACCTGTAAATTTATGCAATTGTCCAATCAGCCAGTTATGTGGCAGCAGCACAAAGCAGATACAGGTCAAGCCCCACATATTCACATCAAACATCAGAATATGGAAAAATGTGAGCTCTGTTTTACATGTTTTTGAAAATGCTGATCTACATTCTTGGAAGTTTAAACAGAATCGTGCAAAGAAGCAAAAACCTCTGCATGCAGCATAATAATATAATTAGAATTTTTTTAGCATTATTAATTAATCATCTCCTTTTGTGAATTGTACTATTAGATTTGACATTCATTCATTGTCTACCGCTTATCCGATCTATTCTCGAGTCACGGGGAGCCTGTGCCTATCTCAGGCGTCATTGGGCATCAAGGCAGGATACACCCTGGACAGAGTGTCTTTGGACTGGGGGAGGAAACCAGAGCACCCGGAGGAAACCCCCGAGGCACGGGGAGAACATGCAAACTCCACACACACGGCGAAGGCGGGAATAGAACCCCCAACCCTGAAGGTGTGAGGCAAGCGTGCTAACCACTAAGCCACCATGCCCCCCAGATTTGACATTTGATTCTAAAAAATTTTAGGAATATGTTCTATATATATATATATATAGATATAGATATAGATATAGATATATAGATATATAGATAGATAGATAGATAGATAGATAGATAGATAGATAGATATTTGCACCTGCCCTCTGACCTTTTGTGTACTTCATAGAATAGATTAATTCAATTACATTTTATTTAATTTATATCACTTTTAACAGTAGACATTGACACAAATTAGAAAATAATGTTTGATTGAAAAATATTTCTTAAAAATAGATTTCAAATAAATCAAATAATATTACAAAAAAATATATAATATTATAAGAAATTACAGATTGCTTCAACAGTTCACACCAGAAAGCAATCATTCCCAAAAAGGCTTAAATATCATAGAGGAATATGTTTAATTTAATTCAATTCAATTCAGTTTTATTTGTATAGTGCTTTTAACAGTGGACATTGTCTCAAAGCAGCATTACCAAACATTTTAAACACTTAATTAAATCAATTAATATGGGCGCAGCAACAGGACATCAAGGACTATTACTGAACAAATGATATGCATGACCGTGTTTACCATTTAAAGATATCTGGCTAGATGATAGTATCACCTGGCTATTTGGGTAATACTGAGTTTTTACACGCAATTTACATTTAGAACAAAACCCCATTTAAATTACAAACAGGAAAAACAGTATAAAATGTGTGAGCAGGATTTGTCCTGTGTTGTTTTTGACCCAAATTACTGGCGAGCCAGCCAGGAGGTATTTTTGAAAAAGTGAGAAAAAGTAAGAAAAATGGATTTTTCTTCAGTTACACTGTTTGTTTAATTTAGGGAACCCCCTCATTTAAAAAAAATCTAGAAAATTTTTTTTAAGGGCAGAATAGAACTTAAAAGAGAGTAGGGTTTATTGAGCATGACCAGGAGCAGTGTAGTGACAGAGTTGTATTAGAATAATTTCTAAAGTAACTAAAGCAAAGTGCTTAAGTTTATAGGTTTCTAAAGTAACTGAAACTTGTGTTGTTTTTATAATTCTAAAGTATTCTTTATAATTGTAAAAGAATCTAATGTAACTGCAGCTCTGTAAAATTTAAAACAATAGCCCGAAGTAGTGTGGTTTTGTCCGAAGTGTTACATTTTAAACTGTTTGTGAGTGTTACTGTAGTTAAAATTGAGGCCCGTTGGAGTATGGCTGTGTCTGAAGCGATACGACTTTAAAGTCCAAAAGCCTGACGTATTGTGGCTGTTTTATTCATTCGCATCCGAAGTATTGAAGCTGTGAATAAATAAACTAAGAGGTATCTTAAAGCAACTAGATAACATGTAGTCACTGAAGTTGTGCGTAGCTATTGAATTACTCAAAAAGATTGTAAAAATGGAAGAGCTGATTGTTAAGTACATCACTAAGCACGGCTCTCAGGGAATGTTTAATGGAATAGAGAATATAAACCATATGACTGGGCTATCTCTAAGTTTGAAAATTATCCCAAAATGCCTAGTGGCAAAAAGAAAAAAATTGCCAATGCAATTCAAACAGTTTTTGCCTCATACAAAGAAACTAGAAAAACTCTAGAGGTGTTAAAAGCTAAAAATGAGCAAGTTCAATCTGGACTTGCTGACGAGCTAATATCGGAAATTAAATTGCCAAGGTAGTGAAACAAATTGAAAAGAAGAAAAAGTCAGGATACAGAATGAGATCACACTTGTTACGACCGGTAGTGTCCGGCTGGATATAACAGACCCAACGCGAAGCTTAACGTGAAAACGGGGTTTATTAACAAAAAACATAAAGCACGAGACAAGAACATGAAACGGGGAAACAGGAAACAGAAAACCGGAAAAACGGAAACCGTGACACTACATTGGCCTACACACAAACAAGGACTAGCAACTAAAGCAGACAAAGACAGGACTATAAATAGGAAACGTAATCATAGAAACATTAGGTGCAGGTGAACATTAATTAAGACACAATAGGACAGGGCGGGGCTTAACTAACACATGGCCGAAGTAAACAAAAACAGACATGACATAACCAACCCCATGCTGAGAGCCCCCTAGTGGTCCAACCTCAGCCCTGCTACCCATAACAACACTTCTTAGAACTAACAATAGCATGCTTAGATCATCCGTGGCAACATTGTCCGATGATTTAGACGAAACAAAGACTGCATGTCAATTTCTGATAAAAATAAAAAGGCACAACTGAGAAGAAAAATGCCAGAGCTCCAGAAATGCCCATTTAAATTAAAAACAGGAAAAACAGTATAAAATGTTTGAGCAGGATTTGTCCTGTGTTCTTTTTGACTTTGATGAAAGCACTTCCTATATTTTGTCAATGCTACGCTGCAATAAACTTCTTCTTCATTAAGATCTTGGACGCCAAAATCATTTTATTTTCTTACAATATAATATTCCATTCCATTGTCTGTACCACTGTACTATCATCGGGTCACGGGGAGCCTGTGCCTATCTCAGGCACCAAGGCAGGATAGACCCTGTAGATTCTGTACATTTCTGGTTATGGTTTCTAATAGAACCGAATTAACCCGACACAGCGTGGTGACAGAGTTGTATTAGAATCATTGTTTCTAAAGCAACTGAAACTTGTTGTGTGGGGGTCATAATTCTGTAAAGTAACTGAATCAGCCCGACGCATTGTGGTGACCGAATTATAACTAGATAGTTTCTAAAGTAACTGAAACTGGTGATATTGCAGAAGGCCCGATGCACCGCAGCTCCGTAAACTTTAAAATAACAGCCTGAGGTAGTGTGGCTTTGTCCGAAATTCTGTGACAGCATTTTAAACCTTAAACCGTTTTAAGGCCGAAGTACTGTGGCTAAGTAGACTGTTTTAAGATATAACACAAAAAAACGTAGTGTGGTTTTGTCTGACGTACCATGACAGTTTTACATTTTAAACTGTTTGTGAGTGTTACTGTAGTTGAAATTGAGGCCCGTTGGAGTAAGGCTGTGTCCAAAGCAATGAGACTTTCAAGTTCAAAAGCCAGACATATTGTGGCTGTTTTATTCATTCGCATCCGAAGTATTGAAGCTGTGAATAAATAAACTAAGATGTCAGTGTACTGGGAGTCACCAGGACTATCTGTTTGGATTAGTGCTCCACTTAAATAAATTCAAGCTTAAGGTCCTAATGGGACTGCCGGTTTTACCAACAAATCATTTAAAACATTTTTTCTTTGAAAACATATGCCATTGACAATGTGCCCATAAAATTGAGACGAACATATCTTTCCTAAGCAGATGAGTCGCTGCGACTTTTAACCCTTCCACATTGCAACATTAACTGTATAAAATTAGTGTAGCTACTTTACCTGCAATGCAGAGCTGGAGTGTCTCAAACCTATCCATTACAGACTCTGGCTTGGAGAAAAGAAGAAATAATGCTATAAGTCATACATGCTAACAGGATTCCACTGATTTTTCTTATTTACAGCTGAAGAAATAAAAGTGGCTTAAAAGGACACGAGTAGAGAAGAACGAAGAAGCTGGTGGCTGAGTAACGGTTTGAAGTTTCTGGTAAGATTCACACTTTCTATTCATATTGAAATAACAACCGGATAGAATGCAGTGTAGAGTGTGAAGACTAAAAACTACAAACTATTTTAAACCTGCAATCCATTTAGGAGTTTAGAGAAGAAAAGTCTCCTGTGGATAATCCTACCTGGGTAATATAGAGTCATACAGAAAAAAATCAAACCCTAATCTATGTCCTGTTGCTCATCCCAGGAATTTTCATTCACCGCTCATGAACATTCTTTAAACATTGTTTTCTCATCTAGATCTATACATTTCAATGACTGTTTTTCCCCTCATGACCCAGTGATACCCCAAAGACACCCAGGAAATAGACAACAAAATAAAATGATGTGAAACTGTAAAAGCTTCACAATCTCTCAACCCAGATTTACAACACTGAAGAATAATAGTGATACAGATTGTTCGCAGGCATGTTCCTACCTTTAAACCATGGAAAGTGGCTTCGCTTTTGTGCTGTTCGCTTGATTGTGGTGATGACACACCCTTTTGCTCCTTTTAAGTCAAGGAGGAGAGGAAACCAGTAGCTCAGCCCATTTTATTTAAGGCTTCACCAGTCTGCACTAAGCTACTAGATAACGTAAAGGAGCCTATAAGACAGGTTTAAGCTGGCAGTTTAATAAATAAGTACTTCCCTGGGTAATACATACTATGTGTAGTACATGCTATGTGTGACATGTTGTATAAGATAAAGATGATGATGATGATGATGATGAATTTCTTACATTATGCTCCTAAAGATGATCTTTTTCTGCTAACAGCAGCCTAATGTTCTGTTCCACACAGCACCCTAGATCAGTCAGAGAAACTTCATCTTTCATTCAAGCATTGTCATCTACCATGGGTGCCAGTTAGCATGATTCTGATACATTTTTAATGGCAAAAATTGAAGTGAAACTGAAAAAACAGAAATGTGCTTGCTGATTGTTCTCACTTGTTCGTGTTTACTGTGTCAAAGGACATTCAGACATTAAATGTACTGCAATGTTGTGGTTCTTGGCGACCTACTGTGAATGTGTGTGTGACAAAAGTATCTTCAAAATGTGGCACAGTGACAGAAAACACCACAAAGCAGAACTGCTTTATCTGGAGGCACTGCTGTTCCTGGTGTGCAGAAGACACATGGCTTGTTTTGTAAATAATATAGTCTCAAAATCTTTTATCTTTAAACCATAAGAAGAAGAAAAATCCCAGGATGGAAACTGCAATTAAGTGGAAATCTATTAGCCCTTTAACCACCCCCAGACGTTAATGAACGTTTCCCTTTAGTTTCTTTTTAATCATGTTTGATTGTACGCCAGTTGCTATGTTGAGAAACAAGAAAAGCCAGTCGGAAATCTCCACCCATTTGTTAGGAAATCAGAAAAATCAGAGAACATTGCCATTATTATCTACGGACTCGTTGTGCGCGCAGTGCAGCGTCGATCGTCACCATAGTAACGCAGCAGGTGCCAACATCGCACCTTCTCATTGGCTCCTTCCTGTACACCTTGAAATACAAGCACATCCGGTTCGTTCTCGGGGTTTGTTGCTATGTTGACTGCATTTTGACAATTAAGTTGCGACCTTGAGATTAAAACTTCCAATGGCCGTTGGTGTTTTTGGATAAAAAAACAAAAAAAAAACAAAACAGGTGAGCCTGCGGTGGGACATTTTGTGGTGTATTTAGTTATTTATTCATTATTTGCATAGTTATCATTTAACCGTTAGACTCTCCGAGCTAACTGAATTCCAGAGACATGGAGTTTACATGGAGGGGATGGTTAATATTAACAGTTGGTTCTGGAAAACTTTTACATTTCTATACGAAAGTGTACTAAATAAACTGCCATTCTTTTTCCTAATAAAGAGGTGGATTATTATGCGAGGTATAAATGACTCATTAGTGTAATTACACTAATTATTTATCACACTATACTAATATAAATCTTGCAATTGTACCAATATGGAACTATACTCGTATGGATGCATGTAAGAGAAAAGTCTTTTTAATTCATTTTTATATATCAAAATTGAATAATGATACATATATTTATTTAGATGTATATTTGGAGACATAATTGGTTTTAATAAATGGTTTTAGTCACGTGAGCAATGAGAAAGCTTATTATAAACAACTACCAAGTATATAAGTTCCCTTTGATTATCTTTAATATATAAGAATGTTTAGTGTTTAAGAATGCTAGAGGGATCGATATCTATATCTAATTTATAATTACATAGTTACACACACACACACACACACAAAACCTAGTCAGTCTTGGCCTATTTACGTGGACAATAGTGGAGGGAGTAAAAATTTAAAAAAAAAGATGAAACACATCATGCATTGGTTGTTTTTTATTATTTTTATTAACATATACATGTTGTTTTTCTAAAAATATTCAATGCTCTACACATTTTGATCAAAACAATTCAATTTATTCAACTTTGACCCCGTTTTTCGATTAAGGTTACACGGTTTCAAGCGATATACTTCATCGATTTAAACCCTCATTTCGGACAAATAATTAAAAATAACTAAAATTTTATTCTTTCTCGTTGTTATATAAGAGTTATACATTCTCACTGAATGACTCACGAATCCTGAAGTAAGCCACGCCCCCTTTCACAAACTCGCTGGACAGAGGAATAACACCTCCGAAATGCCAGAGGAGTAACGCAAACACCTCCAGACCGGACATGTTAAATACGGTTTAAAACAGGAGCAAATCTTGCGTCTCCTGTCCAGAATCTCCTCCTCCTACGATGATTTAGAAACTTGGCCCAGGTCCTTCCTCTTGCCTTACCACGTTTATTCATGAACCCCAGATCCTCTGCATATCTTAGTGCAGATGTAGTACTTAAATCGAAAGTAAGGGAAACGTTACGGGAAAAAAGTCATTCATTTTCTCTCTCTCTCTCTCTCTCTCTCTCTCTCTCTCTCTCTCTCTCTCTCTCTCTCTCTCCCTCTCTCTCTCTGTCCTGCGCGCTCAACCCCCCCAACATACTTTGGAAGGGTTTTACACTAGAATAAGTTCCCAACATAACCATCATATCTTCCTCAAGGCTTTTCCAAATTCACAGCGTTGTGTTATGTTGCATTACTTCACCATCTAGTCAGAAATAGATAGATAGATAGATAGATAGATAGATAGATAGATAGATAGATAGATAGATAGATAGATAGATAGATAGATAGATAAATGGATGGGTGGATGGATAGATAGATAGATAGATAGATAGATAGATAGATAGATAGATAGATAGATAGATAGATAGATAGATAGATAGAAAGATAAATGGATGGGTGGGTGGATGGATAGATAGATAGATAGATAGATAGATAGATAGATAGATAGATAGATAGATAGATAGATAGATAGATAGATAGAAAGATAAATGGATGGGTGGGTGGATAGATAGATAGATAGATAGATAGATAGATAGATAGATAGATAGATAGATAGATAGATAGATAGATAGATGGATGGATGGATGGATGGATGGATAGATAGATCTATCAGGTTTGCACAAACCAGTGTCTATCTATCTATCTATCTATCTATCTATCTATCTATCTATCTATCTATCTATCTGTCTGTCTGTCTGTCTGTCTGTCTGTCTGTCTGTCTGTCTATCTATCTATCTATCCATCCACCCACCCATCCATTTATCTTTCTATCTATCTATCTATCTATCTATCTATCTATCTATCTATCTATCTATCTATCTATCTATCTATCTATCTATCTATCCACCCATCCATTTATCTATCTATCTATCTATCTATCTATCTATCTATCTATCTATCTATCTATCTATCTATCTATCTATCTATCTATCTATCTATCCACCCACCCATCCATTTATCTTTCTATCTATCTATCTATCTATCTATCTATCTATCTATCTATCTATCTATCTATCTATCTATCTATCTATCTATCTATCTATCCATCCACCCACCCATCCATTTATCTTTCTATCTATCTATCTATCTATCTATCTATCTATCTATCTATCTATCTATCTATCTATCTATCTATCTATCTATCTATCTATCTATCCATCCACCCATCCATTTATCTATCTATCTATCTATCTATCTATCTATCTATCTATCTATCTATCTATCTATCTATCTATCTATCTATCTATCTATCTATCTATCTATCTATCTATCCACAACATGTAAAGTTAACAGTCTGTGTACTTGCTCTGCACCGAACAGAATAAAATGCATAATGTCTCACTTGCAGGGATGAAAGAGGGACGACCATTTCCAAAATGCCTCCTCCAGACAGACGAGCAAAAACGTTTGATCGTCCATTTCCAAAACCTAAAGAAAAGTAAGACCTCGTGTCCTTCATGGAGAAACAAATATATACCCAAATTCCATTCTGCATGACCTAACATTTTGCCTTTTTTTTATTTTCAGAGATCTTCTTGATCTGCGGAGGCTTCTTTCGTTTGTGTCAGTTCCATTCTCTAAGCAGCAGGTACAAATGGGTGGACATGAGCTCCTGTGCTAATGCTTTGAGGTGTCATCTTCGGAGCATATGTTCTGAGTTTTTTCTTATATACCTACTAGGGAAATCAGTCTAAGGGCAGAAAGCCCCAGAATTCTCCCCAGGTGAATGAGAACAGGAAGCATATGAGGCCCACAGCAGCAGAGGCAGCCGAGCTCGAGAAATTCAGGTGATGACTATCTCTGCCAGTCATCAGTGTCCTGGTATAATCCTGTTAGAATTGGAAATGTTCATACTTGATAAATGCTGTATCATAAATATTTTTTTAGATTAATGTAATGTTTAAAATGTGAGACACGAACCGATACACTCAGTGGAGATTTTCAGCTCTGATATTGCTTTTAATCCCACATATCCTCCTCCAGTCCAAAGACATGCGATGGAAGCTGATTGGCATCTCTATATTGTCCACAGTGTGTGAATGAGTGTGTGTGCGATTGTGTTGGCACCCTGCCCATGGTGCTTTGTGCCCTGAGTCCCCGGGGATATACTCCAGGTTCCCCGTGACCTTGTGTACGATAAGCGGTTCAGAAAATGGATGGATGGTTGAAAGACTTAGTTTTTTTGTTGTGTTTTTTTAAAGGAAAAAAAGTGTTTTATAGAATTTATATCTCTAGATATCATTCACTTTCAAACTAATGTCAAACAGTTTTAGGCATTAAAAGAAATTTGCATTTATGATAATATTGTAACAGATACTAATATTATTTCACTTGAATACGAATACATATAACACAATACAACTGGCGGCTTTTTAATCTTCTACAGCGTGAAGTACAGAGAGCAGAGACATTTCTCCAGACAGCCTCATCACAGTCTATTCTCGGATATCTTCACGGCCCTTATCAGAAACCGACTCAACTGCAGGTTTCCAAATACACCAACACGAATATAATATCACAGTACCAACCGATTTTTATATCCTCAATCATTTTATCACAACTCTCAAGCTTTCTTAAGACAGGACACACATGACTGACCTGATTTAAACAAGGTTAGGAAATCTTTGGATAGAAGCACACACTAGAACGATCCTGACATGTTTACATTGTTTGGAAATTGTGTTGCAGCGAGTGGCTGGACCATTCCTCACCCGAAAACATCCTCCGAGTTCTCATCTGCCTGAGATTGTTAATAAGAGAGCCTCATTACCAGGTACTAATCTTCCTTTAGAACAGATAACTACACATTGTTATCATCTTACACTGGAATGATTTATGGAACACGGTAGAAGGTAGGGTTAGTACCAGGAAAAAAAACACCGCCTCAAAAATACAGTCGATATTGAGCTCATGAATGATGAAGGTTAATGAGTTCTCTGGCTGATGAGGTTAGCACAAATCTGGCATGTTTACATTCGCTTCCTCTTTTACATTCAGTGTTTTATCTCCTGCAAACTGTCACACTTCAGTCTATCTATCAAAAAGCTTCACACTTTTGTTCACACTTTTTTTTTTTTTTTTCATCTTCACGGGCCGCTATTCTTATTTCGAGCTGCCTCACATATCCGTCTCCCTTCTTAGTATCGCAGCTAATCACCCAGCCTGGTAACATGCTGTATGTGCAGGTATCAGAAAAAGAGCTGGGTTTTCTTGAGTCTCTTCCGACAACTCGATATGTAAACACCGCCAGGTTAAATACGAGTTGAAGCACATTGCGCAAAAATTCAGGAAGTGTGTTGAGGTGGGTGCCGAGAGGAAATTCCTAAAGATGAAGCAGGAAGCTTTAATCCAGATGTTTATCAAATCATGATTATTATAGTCTAGATACAATACTGCGTGTGAGGAACATCATGTTTAATAAATGTTGAATCTGAAACATAAAGGCATTTGTAGCTTTTGTGGAGCTTGTAAAAAAAAAAAAAATTTCCATATTGCTACAGAATTACGCTTATAATAATTTTTCAATTGTTAAAATGTTGATTAAATGCTGATTTCTTTTGTTTTTATTTATACTTTCTTCATTTAGAAAGTGTTTCATGAGCTCCATGGCTTAATTCACCTTTCAAAGGTAAGGCTTGAGATGAAATAATAAGCTACAGTCTTAAAAATAAAGGTTATTTATCAAGGTTTACGCTTTTCTGTGAGGAAACTTTAACATCCAAGGAACGTTTCCATCTCAAAAAAGGTTGTTTGTCTCAAAAAAGTTTTTTTTTTTTTTTTTATGGCACCCAGAAAAAAAAAGGAACCATTCACAGAAAAGTTCTTTGGGGAACTGAAAATCTTTCTTCCATGGCATCGCTGTGAAAACCCCTTCTTCTTCCCAGAAACTTTATTTTTAAGAGTGTCGTATATCTAGGTTTCTTAATCTGTGTCTATTATATCATTCTGTCAAAACGTTTGAAGCTTGTATTTGCTGCTTTTTCAGCACATGGAGTCAGTCAGCACTGCGTATCTGGAAAATAAAGAGCGTGCACTGGAAACTGAGCAACTCGTCACCATGACCTGTAAGAATCACAATGGTATGCAAAATATTAAAAAAAAAAAAAAAAAAAAAAATTTTTTAAGGGTTTTTTATTCACTTTCCTTGCAGATGTATGTCAAAAAATGGCCATGGCTGAAGAGCAGAGGAAATGGTTGATTGACTGTGAAGCTCATAAGGTTGGTTAAATTAGAAAATGTTTTCTGGGATTGTTTGTAGTAAACACTATCTAGCTATTACTCCAGCTAGTTAGCTAGTCAGCGTTTAGTCTAGTTATTGCAGCATGAATAACAGTGGAACTTTCTCTGTGTCTGGTCGTAATTTCCTGGTTGGAATGTGAGAGGATTTTCAGTCATGTTTATCCATGGAGTTTTATCAGAATATTTATAGTGAATGGATGTTTTCGGGTAGTCAAGAGACTGTTGTGTACAGATTTTACATTCTAGATATTCATGTTAACACCGAAATGTGTATTATTTCAATCCTGGCAATCCTCAGACTCTTGGAAAGCTCCTTTCTGCCCGAGACAGTAACGTGTTATTAGGTGCCCTTCTGGCCCTCACTACTCTAGCAGACAGGTGAGTTATTTTGGATAAGATCAGTGCTGATATCCATGTCATTACACTGTTAGACTGTAATCTGTGATCTTCTTAGCCCCGAGTGCAAGGAGAAGATTGGAGAGTTGTGTGTGGTGGAGAACCTGCTGGTGATTTTGCAGGAATATGATATGCTATCAAAAAGGTAATAGTCAGCATCACGGCAGCACTGATGAGACAATTTTACCTTCAGTGTTACCTTCAGTGTTTAGTTCTTAATAATCAGCTATACACTGTTCAGCTATAACATTATAACCGCCTGCCTGATGTCCGCTTTGTGCCACCAAAACAGCTCTGAGGCATGAACTCTACAAGATCTTAAAGGTGTTTTGTGGTGTCTAGGATGAAAATGTGTACGTGTGTGTGTCCACAGGCTCAGTGCCGAGCTCCTGCGTCTGCTATGTCCCGTCCCGGCCGTCCGTGAGCAGGTGTGTGAATGTGACGGCATCCCCGTCCTACTGAGCATGCTCCATGCGGATCATCTGAAGCTGCTCTGGAGCACCGTGTGGGTTTTGGTCCAGCTGTGTCAGGATCCTGAGGGCAGCGCCAACATCCGAGCCTGGGGAGGAATTCAGCAGCTTCTACGCATCCTGAGCGGGTCATTACTCTTTGTTATGCTTCAACTTTCTCCATGTAACACCTATCTATCTATCTATCTATCTATCTATCTATCTATCTATCTATCTATCTATCTATCTATCTATCATATAGTCTATAATATATAGTCTATTATCAGTGACAGATACTGTCAAAAATATTGATGATTGCTACAATAATTTATATACATGACATCAGTGTGTGTGTGTGTGTGTGTGTGTGTGTCTGTTTTTGTGTAGAGAGCGAGCGTATGTGTCTGATCGCTCGTCCATAGCAACTCTCTCCAGTGCTAACGCTGCTGGTCGTCTGCACACACAGCATGTATGTGAGGATCTGAGTCCACATGAGGCTGAAGAGAACACGGTGGCCCTGCATGCTGGTGAGCTCCAGTACACACACACACACACACACACACTTGTATACACACACACAATTATGCACACACACATACTTAACCTCCTACATACTTCACTTCCTGCACACTTTAACCTGATTTCACTTCCAACCACTAAATAAACTGCAAGAGAAAAAATCAACTGCTTTACATTTGAGCAAATGAATCCGTCCCCTTTTTCACCTTGCTGTTGCTAGCGTGCTGTGCTGCGATAACAGAGCTGGTGCTAGACGACGCAGCGGCCCACCATGTGGTGCAGGTAACCAAAATGGTCATCTGTAATGTCCAACTGCTATCTTTCCCACTGTGCTGAAGCTATAAAGCCATTATACCATTGCACTATGATATTAGCTCTAGTTGATCTTCTTTCTTATCCCAGGAAAACGGTGTGTACATATTAGGCAAACTGATCCTGCCACATGGACCCAAATCAGCATCATTGCAGGTATACACAATAAATATGCTATTTAAATCACATTTTTTCAGTTTATACTTTATGATGTGAAGCACTCATTTTCGCTAACATCTACGTGTCTTATTTAAGTGTTACGCTTTCCGGACTCTGCGCTTCCTGTTCAGTATGGAGCGGAATAGACATCTTTTTAAAAGGTATAGATGATAACAGTGCATCTTATTAAAATATTGTGTGTGCGTTTTTTGTTTTTAACCCGTTTATTTGTCCGTGCAGACTCTTCCCACCAGAACTGTTTGAGATGTTTATAGACATCGGGCATTATGTCAGAGACATCGCAGCGTACATTCCTCTGCAGGAAAGAATCTCAGTGCTTTCAGTAAGCCTTAATGTTTCTACTTTTATATGTCTGTTAAGATTCTCCCCATATTATATATTTAGATTTTCTTTTTGGGTTATTGTCTGATCTTATCTTGTCTTGTCCTGTCTAGACTTATTTTGTCTGATCTTGTCTTGTCCTATCTTATCCTATATTGTCCTATCTTCTTTGAGCTTGTCTTGTCTTATCTTATCTTGTATTTTTCTGTCTTGTCTGACCTTGTCTTGTCTTATCTTACCTTATCCTGTCTTACCTTGTCTTGTCTTTTCTCGTACTGTTTCGTCCTGTCCTGTCCTGCCTCGTCTTGTCTGATGGTATCTGGTGTTATCTTGTCTTGTAATGCATTCATAATCTTATCTTATCTTGTACTGTCTTGTCTGATCTTATCTTGTCCGTCGTGTCCTGCTTATCTTATCCCATCTTTCCTTTCTTGTCTTGTCTTTTCTTGTTCTGTTTTGTCCTGTCCTGTCTTGTCTGATGTTATCTTGTCTTGTAATGCATTCATAAATGTTCACTGCAGTCCACCTCAATGCATTTTGCATTTTAATTAAAAGCTAACAGTTTTTTTTGAAGCACACTGTCTTATCTTATCTTATCTTATCTTATCTTATCTTATCTTATCTTGTCTTATCTTATCTTGATTTATCTTATCTTGATTTATCTTGTATTGTACTGTCTTGTCTTGTCTGATCTTATCTTCTCCCATCAAACCTTGTCTTGTCTTATTCTGTTTTGTCCTGCCCTGTCTTGTCTTGTCTGATGTTATCTTGTCTTGTAATGCATTCATAAATATTCACTGCAGTCCACCTCGATGAATTTTACATGTCACTAATAGCTAACAGTGTATTTTGAAGCACACTTTCTTGTCTGCAGACTGAAGAATTAGACGGACTGAAGGAAAGGATCGAAGCAGTGAATCAGAACCGTCCTCCTCTCAGAGTGATTAACGGCTACTCCGTTCTCGATCCTCTGGGCAGTGGAGCCTTCGGTACTGTTTTCAAGGTGAAGCACTTTTTCATGAAGTCATGTATCAAACATATAATCAGTGTTAGAACTGACTTCTCAAAAATCAGTAGAATACGTATCAGTACTAAGTACACAAGCTCATATTAGAGCTCTATTGGAATTATATTACAGCAATATTGATTATCGATTGCATTGTCAGCCAAGACGATACTTAGAACCCAGACTTTTTCTGGACTCATCTATTCAACACACGCTACCTCTCTGGACGTTTTCTTTGTTTTTTTGCCCAAACACACATTGCACATTTATCGCACTATAATAGCACACATTAGCACATCTGCACTTTACTATTTTTATATTTTTCCATATATTCTCCTTCCTTTCCCACCTTTACATTAAATACAATTTTAATTATCATTTTATTGAAATTTTATTCTTAGTATATTTTTATGCTTTATCTGATTATTTTCTTAATAATTCTAAAAATTCCTAATATTTTTATTCTTATTGTATTCTTATTATTTTTTACTCTTTATTCTATCCCAGCCAATCGATAAAGCATTTCACCGCACATCATACTGTGTATAGTTGTTTATGTGGCAAATAAAATCTGAAGTGGGGGCACGGTGGCTTAGTGGTTAGCACGTTTGCCACACACCTCCAGGGTTGAGGGTTCGATTCCTGCCTCCGCCGTGTGTGTGTGGAGTTTGTACTCCATAGTTTGCATGTTCTCCCCGTGCCTCGGGGGTTTCCTCTGGGTACTCCGGTTTCTCCACAGATCCTACCACATGCATGGTAGGTTGATTGGCATCTCTAAATTGTCCGTAGTGTGTAATTGTGTGAGTAAATGAGAGTGTGTGTGTGCCCTGCGATGGGTTGGCACTCCGTCCAGGGTGTATCCTGCCTTGATGCCCAATGACGCCTGAGATAGGCACAGGCTCCCCGTGACCCGAGAATAGATTGGATAAGCGGTAGACAATAAATGAATAAAATCTGAATTTGAAATCTACATGACCAGACATACAACACATATGACTGTTGCATTTACAGACAACTTATATCGTCCGATATGCTGTGAAAATCAAATATAATGGCAATAAACTACACAATGCATTGATATTTTTATACATGTATATCTTATATGTGAAAAAAAGTTTTAGGAACACAGACAGATTTTGTATTCTTTCTAAAGGTCCGCAAACAGGGAGCTCAAAACTGTTTGGCACTGAAGGAAGTGAACCTCCACAATCCCGCTTTCGGCCACGACAAAAAATCCCGAGACAGCAACGTTGAGAAAATAGTGTCCGAGCTCACCATAATTAAGGAACAGGTACCGGATGAAAAGCCATGTACTCACAAGTGTGGAATATAGAGTAGAAGTTGTCGTGTATTAGTCTTTACTGCCCCCTTGTGCTCATAATACTACATTGCATTATTGAACACAGACATTGTGGACTTCACACTGCACGATATTTAAAGTCATCAGATCACGGTTGTTTTCACACTGTATCTGTATCTGGGGTAGCTGTATCTGGGGTAGCATTCAGTCGCTGTTCACACTGCACGATGGGTCGGCGACAGGAGGTTACACACTGCATGACTTCAATAACCCCGCAAAAAGTTCGCGATCCAAATGATCTGTGCGGGGAACAAGGATTGTGCGTTCTGCAGAATTGAACAAATGAATAAGTTTGCAATGTGCTGCTGCTGATGCGGCTGGTCAAGCAAATGTTTCTGCTTTATTTCCGTTTGATGCTATTGTAAATTTATTTATTCTGATATAACTATATTTAAGACATATTTTTTTCTGATAAAAACCTATAAACTCTATTAAACTATAATATTGTGCTCCAACCGAATCGTGCAGTGTGGACTCGGCATTAGTTGTGGACGTGTTACAATAAATAAAAATGAAAAAAAATCACATTATTTACAAAAAAAAATTATAGAAAACTGAAAAAATTTAATCTTGATTGTAATATACATGTTTGTTTTAGATGACACACCCAAACATTGTGAAATACCTCAAGACATTTTTAGAATGTGAGTATTCTCATCATTTTTGTCGCTTTGTTGTTGTTTTTTTTGTTTTGTTTTGTTTTTTAAAACCTTGAACCAGGAACTCTTCACAGTGTTTTGTATACTGGATTGAATGTAAAATATATATTTTAAAATATATATATAAAATAATGGCAACAATAAGGCCAATGTATATACACCTTACTATATCTGTAGGAGATTATATATATATATATATATATATATATATATATATATATATATATATATATATATATATATATATATATATATACTGTGGATACCTTTTCTGATCATTTTCATGTTTTTAGTAATTTTGCACACATAATCAAGCTACTTGGGGCTGAGTGCTTCTCTTCTCTTTGCTTCTCTCTCTCTCTCTCTCTTTCTCTCTCTCTCTATCTATCTCTGTTTCTCTCTTTCCCTTTGATATAGACCTTGTAGTATGTTCTTAATAGGAGCACTTGATTAATATAGTAATATGGACAATATTTAGATAACACTCATCTTATCAGTGTGCTATTATCAGTGTTTTTACCCAGAATGCCCTTGTGTATCAGGTGACAGGCTGTATATCGTGATGGAGCTGGTCGAAGGCGCACCGCTCGCTGAGCACTTCAGCTCCCTGAAAGAAAAACAGCAGACGTTCACAGAAGAACGAGTGTGGAACATTTTCATTCAGGTGATCAAATGACAAGCACTGATGGAATTTATCAGATTTACGTCCATTTCAAGACCATTTATATTTACATTTCTGGCATTTAGCACATGCCCTTATACATAGCAACTTATCAATTTAACAATTCATCTCATTTTATACAACTGAGCAATTGAGGGTTAAGGGCCTTGCTCAGGGGCCCATCAGCGGCAGTTTAGCGGACCTGCGATTCGAACTCACAACCTTCCGATCAGTCCAACACCTTAACCACTAAGCTATCACATTCCCTAGGCACTGATTACAGAATTCTCAAGAAATTGTAGAGTTTAAAGGCCTTAATTTGAGAATGTTTTTAAGATGGATAGATAGCATGCAGTTTTATTACATGATTTATAAAATTGTTTGAAACTTTAAAATGGAAAAAGAAAGAAATGCTGCAACAGTTCTTAATGTTATTTTGATATCATCAGTAAAAGTCATGGCATCAACAGTTATGTCAAGGTTTTAATTTCAGGCACACGACAGATTATTATGCATTTGGTATAACATTGACGTAATGCTAATGGCATGACATTTTACACGACCGTTCAAAAGTGTGGGATCACTTGGAAATTTCCAGTTTTCCAGTTGTGCACCAGGCCTCCCACTTCTTTTTCGGTTCTGTTTAGAACCAGTTTGCGCTGTTCTATGAAGGGAGTAGTTCACAGCATGGTAAGATAACGTCTTCCCCTGAAAAGAAAGAAACCTCCTTCTTTTTGGCCGCTTTGAGCCTGTAAACAAGCCCACATCTCCTGATGCTCCAGATACTAAACTAACCTAAAGAAAGCCATTTTATTTGATTTGATTTTTATTTTTATTTTATTGCTCCTTTAATCAGTACAACAGTTTTCAGCTGTGCTAGAACAATTACAAAAGGGTTTTCTAATAATCAATTAGCCTGATAAAATGATTAACTTGGATTAACAAACATAACATGAGAGGACTGAAGGTTGCTGATAATGGGTCTCTGTGCGACAATGTAGATCTTTCTTTAAAAATCACCTGATTCATTTTATGTTTTTGAAATGGATAAAAATGGGTGCTTTGTTGGAAAACAAGTAAAGTTGTCCCAAACTTTTGAACAGTAGTGTATATCACATTATTCATTCATTCATTCATTGTCTACCGCTTATCCGATCTATTCTCGGGTCACGGGGAGCCTGTGCCTATCTCAGGCGTCATTGGGCATCAAGGCAGGATACACCCTGGACGGAGTGCCAACCTATCGCAGGGCACACACACACTCTCATTCACTCACGCAATCACACACTACGGACAATTTAGAGATGCCAATCAACCTACAATGCATGTCTTTGGACCGGGGGAGGAAACCGGAGTACCTGGAGGAAACCCCCGAGGCACGGGGAGAACATGCAAACTCCACACACACATGGCGGAGGCGGGAATCGAACCCCCAACCCTGGAGGTGTGAGGCAAACGTGCTAACCTATATCACATGATGAAAATCACAAATATATATGATTGTATAGAGTCTCAAGTACCCTGAACTGTCACAATCAGTGAATCAACATGAATGCAAATGCAGTTTTAACAGTTTTAATATAGATCAGAGAAGAGATATTTAAAATGTCAGGGAAAGACTAAGTCAAAACACAAGTAAGCGTCATGCGATAAGCAAAACAGGAAATACTAGACAAACCAAACATAGAAATCGAAAGACAGGCAAACGATCAATCCAGGAGAGCATACACCAGAAAAAAGGCTTGTTGATTGAAAGTGAAAACACAAACTGAGTGTTACTTCACAATGTACGTGGTGATATAGGTGTAAGTGTAATTGTGAGCAGGTGTGCATGGTTAAAGGTCTGTGAACCGCTGTGGTTTCTTGGAATTGTAGTCTGGAATTCTGGAATGTTGAGTTCCTGATCCTGACATTAACTGCCCTAAAATTACCAACTTATTATCACTGTAATGTAACACAATGACATGTTACTTGAATAGTTTTTGTATAGTTGCTTTTCATTTTTCAAACTAACAACTACTTTTAATATTCTAGATACATCTAACATCAAGACACCCACATGACAAGGTTATATGATTACTGGACATCAACTATTACAAGAATTCCCAGACCGTAATCTTCATTGTCCCCGGTCTGGGTCATTTGTGTATGATAGATTAGAAAGACATTTGGGCTTTTTAAGCTCATGAATCTGGGCTCAAATCCCCCTAAAGCGTCAATAACGGAACTTTATTGTTCTACTATAACATTAAGAATGTATAATAAAGCATCTTTTGAATTTCTCCCTCAATTATGAAATGATTAAATTGTCTAATTCGTTGAGATTTGTGCTCCACAGATGTGTCTGGCTTTAAGATACTTACACAAGGAGAAAAGGATCGTCCACAGAGACCTGACTCCTAATAACATCATGCTGGGAGAGAGAGATAAAGTCACCATCAGTGAGTATAACACACACACACACACACACACACACATGTTTCTAATACAGGATACTCTACCACACTGTCTCGCCAAATGAATAGTCACTGTTTGGATTGAAACAAGCAAATGATTAAGAGCCTGTGACTGGATCGTTGCAATGATAGCTGGGGATAGTTGTTTTAACCCTAACTGATGCAATGTGTAACTGATCATTTCTTAAATCACGTAAGACGTAGCCCGTCGTCGTGAAAGGGACGTTAATGTGTTTGAGAAGTTATTAGAATACATCAAGTAAAGAAAAGAACTAAGGAGATGCGTTATTCCATGGTGAATTGTCAAATTTACGGACAAAATCTGGTCAGAAAAAAACAAAATGATCACAATCTGAAATCATTAAAGATTTCAGACTGTAGAATCAACTCACGGATATGTATAATAGTAAAAGTAAGAGCATTTTCACATGCAAAATATGACGAAAGCTAACAGGATTGGGACCACGGTTGAGTGGCCACAAGAAAGCCACGTGTTCGTAAGGCTAATCGTGAAAAAAACAACTTCAGGTTGCTGAAGAGTGTAAAGATTGGACTTGTGAAGCAACGCAAAAAGGTTCTGTGATCTAACCCTATCCCATGACATTCGTCATGACTTGCGGGACAGATCTGATGTAAATTTGCTCAAAATTTTAACATCTAAATCACTACAAGATATAAATTTCATGTAATCAGGAAAACGACCATGAATCGGAAAGGAATAATAAAGCTTTTTATATAGTTTCCCTGGAATAAAGGATATATTTGGGTAAATAACATGATTTTATTCAATCATAAGCTAGAAAAACATAGGTCACATTTTTAAAATAGTCTTAGACAATAAGTTTACTTTGTTGTTTTTCTTTTTCTTTATTTAATTAGCTTTTTTGGGGGGTGGTACAAACTATACATCTCTCAACTCAGTAACACTTCACAAAATCTACATAAAAATGAGCTGTTTTTTAAAAGTTATTGCAGATTTCATCACAAGAAAAAAACCCTAACCATTATTTTTCAGCTGATTTTGGTCTCGCGAAACAGAAACAAGAAACCAGCAAACTAACATCCGTTGTCGGGACCATCCTCTACTCCTGGTGTGTATTGTGTTTGCGTAATAAGTTTACTCCGTAATAAGTACGTGCCCTAATGTATGCCAAATTACGTACAGTAAAAACATTGGAATTCTGTAATTTCTCATAAAGCAGGATTTTATTGGCTCACTGTCTCACTTGTGTCAGTCCAGAGATCGTGAAAAATGAGCCGTACGGAGAGAAGGCTGACGTTTGGGCCGCCGGCTGCGTCCTGTATCAGATGGTCACTCTCCGACCTCCCTTCTACAGCAACAACATGCTCTCGCTTGCCACCAAGGTCACAACGTTTAGTCCAAACGCTTCTCTATGCAGTTTATTTGGGTAGAAGATTTGCATATTCGGGCATTTTAGTTCCATGTGTGTTCACATTGTTTTGCCACTTCCTAGTAACCTACAGTGTGTTGCCTTCAGCCTTCAGAATAGCAACCCATTCATCAGTAGACTGTATTTAAGAAGGAAAGCGTTGTTACTTTTACTTTTTCAGTGTGATTTCCACCAGTTTTATTAGCGTACACACTGAATTACCACAAGTCGATATTTATTGTCATCATTTACAATGTGCAGTACACAATGAGATGAAATAGCATTTCTCCTGGAAAGCGGAAAGTGACATGACATACCAAGTGCTGACAGAATATAAATCAATAGAAATAAGAAGAAATAAGGAGCAGGAGTAATGCCTTAGTCTCTGGCACCGGGCTCACTAAATACAGCCGAAAACTAAAAATTAAACTAAAATAATGTTCATGTTAGCTTTACTATTTTAACTAGCTAACTGTACTGACAGGAAGTAATTCATTTTTTTTAATAAACAGGTCAATCACTGGTGCGTAAATACACGCGTAAAGCAAACTGTTCGAGAGAACTAGAATATTTAGTTTGATTAATTAATTACGAATGGGTGTTCATCTTGATTACCACTGACAGGACCAGAAATGGCCTTGATTTGATTTTCAGGTCTCGATCTTGTTACTCAGTGTTGGTTTCATTCTCGCTCGATCTTAACGACTCTTGAAGACTCAGCTCTGGTCTTGACTACATCCCTAGACTTATAGCCTGATATCCTTAGTCCTGTTGTTGTTGTTTTTTACTTTGCGTTTTTTATAGTTCTATTCTTCCAAACCATTTTAAACCATGTCATGGTTTCATTTTAGATCGTGGAGGCTGAATTTGAGCTGGTGGAGAACACAGCCTTTTCAGAAAGAGTTACAGACATGATTAAATGGTGAGACTGTCATAGGATATAGTTGTTTACTGTCTATCTTTCTTATTTAGTTATTTATTCACTCACTCGCTCGCTCGCTCTCGGCAGGTGCCTGACCCCGAATGCGGATTTGCGGCCCGACATCGTGGAGGTCAGCTCCAGAATCTGTGACCTGATGATGAAGTTCCTGGATGGTGTGAACACCTCGCATAACGTGCTGGAGAAGAGGGCCGAGCGGGACAGGAGGCGAGCGCAGAAATACTGCATCGAAAGCAACCGCCTAAAGCTCACATGCTGCAGGCCACCTCAGGTCGATTCAACACATCAGGCTGAACACACAACACTTTCTTCTTGTAATGTTCTGACCAAATACTACTATTGTGCTGTACAGCCGGTAAACTCTGGTAGCCCCAGAGCGACTATATTTCCTGCTGTTCTAACGTTACCTTTTCTAATGTTATAGTAACAACTTGTTGATTGCTTTATTACCTGAGATTAAGAGTAATACTGTTTTTCTGATGAACTCTCTCAGGGAATGGACTTTAATGACGAAACTCTGGTTGGTCAACACGCTCAGCAGTCTGAGACACGAAACCGAAGTTTCTCAGATTCGGTAGACGAAGTAGCTAATGTGCAAGGTTAGTAAATTTTTTTTAAAAGGTCCAAAAAATGTTAACGGATATGATTTTGAACATTTATTCTGCAGTCTTTATTATATATTCACGTAATATTACATGTTTCATCCAAAGTGGATCCAAACACAGAGCAGAACTCAAAGCTCAAAGGCCCAACAGTGGACACAAGATGCGATACGTGATTAAATAAAGAAGCACAAAAGATTTAGTAGTAGTATAATATACTACTATATAATAATATAATAAGATCTTGGACAAAACGTAACACTGTTATTATGTTCACACAGATTTTCACACAAGCCATGTCTCAACAACTGCCTCTGTCCAGAGTTCAGCCTCAGCTCAGGCACATCTACACCAACATCGGAGTAAGTCCTTTATTTATTTCTGAAGCTTTATTAAAAGGCACATTTCTCCAGAAATTATTTGACTTTTTTCCTGTGTGCACTCAGCCAAGAGTCCTGACACCTTCTCGCTCCCTGATGACCAAAGCCGACCTGGGTATGTTAGAAAGTGTTTTTATATTTTTTATTAATACATTGGAATATTACACTGAGTTGCCAGGTCATTAATTATTAAACTGGATGATTAGTTGTTATGGTTGTGATGTACATATAAACCATTTAAAAAAAAAAAAAAAAAGTACAACATTGCATTTATAAATGAATAAAATAACTGTAATATCATCAACTCTATGCTGTTTCTGTAAAACTATCATCATTTCATTGTCATTGATTATTTTCCTTGAACACCACATACCTGTGTCTTTTATTCCTTTCTTACAAGTTTAATCATGATCTTTTCCTTGTATTGCAGTGGAGACTTTTTAAAGTCTAAACCTCGACCAGGTACTCTGCACTTATTTACAGAATGAAGCAATTCAACACTCAATTTACTGTATAATCATAATATTTATAATGCCTTAAAGGGGCAGTTTGTAATTTTCAGAGATTTCTGAGACTAATCAAAATATGACAAGTCTTGTGCTTGAACCAACACACAAGCCATAGAAAAGGAAAGAATAGAAAACTAAAAGCAAAGCTCATTTCTGGACCAGAAAAATTTTAATGTCCACAGGCATTAAAATACAAGGCAACTAACCATATTCTGTAACCATATTGATTGACAGTTTTATTAAATTAGATTTAAAATCATTATTAGAGGCATACTAACACTTTAAAAAAATGACAAACTCCGCCTTTAAAATCAGTTATTGTCAAAAAACACTGAGCTTACGCAGCACGCTGGTTGTGCCGGTGTAGATGAATCAGACCCAACGCGGATATAGACGGCAGACAGGGGTTTATTAAACAAAAGAACATGCATCCACACAGACATTACATAAAGACGCTACATAGAGACGAGGACTAGCAAACTAACTGAGACAGACGGCCACTATAAATAAGGAACATGATTAAGACACATTGGGAACAGGTGAACGAAGGCGGGAACACATTAGGGATAGGCGTGGCTAAAACAAACACATGGCAGAATAAACACAACCCCTGCTGAAGGCCCCCCAGTGGTCCATAGGGGAATCTTGCCCACCGTAACAGTTATCAGTACTTTTGTACAATTTTTTGATTCGTGTTTGATTTATTAACATGATGTCGCGCTGGTAATGTAATAATAATACCCGATTATTGTTCTATATGACAGGATCAGCTGGTATCTGCGTATCCCATAGGAAAGTCCGCCAGATCGACGATCCCAATCTACGGCTTCTCGAACTGCTGCATAAAATCATATTCGTCACTCAGGTGAGACCATGTAGCACTTTAGTGCACTAACCCTTTAAACGCTTTCAATTCTCAGGAATTTATCAAAGAGTCCAGATTTAGAGTAGCTGAGAGTTTAAGATTTTAATCCTGAGGTAATGTAAAGATATTTTCTGGAAGAATTAATGAATTATATTGTGATCAGCTTCCTCCTGGACCTCAGACCAGTTTTTCCCGGCGGGCGATAGAGCGCTTTAAGAAATCGCTGTTCCAGCGTGAAATCAGTCCCTTTCAACTGAAGATGGAGCTCAATAAGGTAACACACACACAAAAGTATGAAAGAGTTTCAGTGTCCAACATTACACATGTAAAATAAGTTCATCATCATCATCATCATCATCATCTTAGGAAGTGCACTTCTTCTTCTTGAGGGAATTGTCAGTGTGAACACACTACTCACATGATTTATACTACACAATGGTAGAGCAGTTTGTAAGTCTGTGATTTGGGACTCATCTAGTGTTGTGATTTCTTGAACAGGTGCTTCAGGGGAGTCAGGAGGTGGTAGAGTTGGGGTCAGGCAGCAGGGACTGGTGGTCCATGGTGCAGTCTGGACGAGCTGAGACACACGGTACGGTGAACTTGTGGGGTTTTTTTTGTGGCTTTTTTTAAGGCAACCAGGAAAACAAACGATATCCTATAAATATTTGTTTTTCTAGGTGAATTGGGATTTTCAAGTCCTCAAGAGGGCATCACTTACGAGCAGGTGCAGGTCAGTTTGTAAGATTCGTCTCTTCTCAAATATAATATCGAATTCCGGGTTCTGCAGGTTCCACGGTTTCACATCAATATGTGTTTACTGTTTCTCAGGTCATGATTGAGGATGTGCTCGAGCAAAGCACTTATTACAGCACACCTCCAGCCAGGTATTCTTCCTAAAGTCTGCTAGAGTGAAATATTTTCACTTACTGCAAATGTGGCCCACCAGCTGAAACATGTTTTGTCTTGACTTACGTTTTCTGTTTTCTTTGATAGTTTTGTAAGGAGTAAGGAGAGTTACAATGCACAAAATAGCATTTTAGCAAATGATACTATCTTGAATCTAGTCAAATCTATTTAGTTTTTCTTTTTAGAAGATAACAAAAAACAAATATAAGATTATTATGCCTATTTCTAGGCATATTTTACATATTTTCTGAATATAACAAGAAACTTTATAGCTTAAACATAGTAAAATATGTCTGGAAATAGGCTTCATAGTTTTACGTTTGCTTCATTGACAAGATTCAAGATATTTTAACTTTCTAAGATGCCATTGTAGCTGTAATAAATATCTTCTTGGACCTTTACTGATTTGGATCTTTACAAAATGACCCTCAACTCCATCCACATTGGATAGGTTATGTAATGTTCTCCTACCTCTGTCTGTGTTTTATTCACTAGCTTATGGTACTTAATACTTTGATAGAGTTCATAAGTCGTACCTCATGTGGGAAGTGGGAGCTCTATTCCTTCCAGATACAAAGTGGGAAAACCTTATCTTTTGTTAGCAACAATCCACCTGTTAGTCATACGAGTGCTATATATTTCCCTTCTCAACACAGTGAACTGTTATGTCTGTCTTATACGCCATTTTTACACCATATTCTGTTGAGGAGTTGAAGAGAACTTCAGAATTTTGAGTTCAGAGTGTTTTCTTTGGGTTTTCCTAGTTGTAGGTCAGAAATTCCAAATTGATAAAGCTTTTTTTGAAAGCAGCAACAGAGTGATGGTTGCTAACTACAAAGCTAGCTAGCTATTCATGTCTAGCTACCCTAACAACAACTTTAGCCTGCTAGCTAACTCATTTATTGTTATTTTTAGCTCTATGAACAAGCTAGCTATGAGATTTCATAAAAAATTTCCAGTTTGAGCTTTATTTAAAAGCAGCGACAGAAAGATAGTTGCTAACTACCCAGCTATTAGCTATTCATGTTTAGCTATTCTAAGTGAAAGTCTTTACTCAGTGCATTTTTTGTTATTTTATAGCGCTAATAGCAAGCTAGCTGTTAGGTTTCAATACAATCTGTGACTGTAACAGCCTGGTAAAATCACTTGACCTTTATTTGACAATATTTAACAGCAGAATTGTGTGATAGAAGTGATTTAGGGGGGTAAAAAAAAAAAAAAAAAAAAAAATTTGTTAAATATATTAAATGTTGAAATATCTGGGAGATCTGAGCTCCAGGGCAAAACCTGCCTGAGGTAAAAAAAAAAATAATAAAATAAAATAAGGAAAGGTTACAGCGATATTTTCTCTCCGCAGGAGCGAGTCAGAGACAGGAAACAGCCGAACTGCCAACCTTTGACTGGTGAAGTGATGTAATATTCGTGTGTTATGAACATATGCAGATTACAGGAAGCCTTAGATCTGATTTGTTCCTCCACACTGAGGGATTTTGAGTTTGAAGTGAAACATCAAGCCTCTCTGAACACAAGCAGATCCACTATCTGACGTGTAGTAACTCTAGCTAAACTCTATGCTTCAGACAGACAGCTGTTCATTTCTTTGGAATGGATTATATCTGTTCTGACCTCACATCCTACACGACCAGAGCTTCACCTACCTGCTATCTGCACACAGCTAGCTCTCGACCTCGAATGCAGCGTCTCACCTGTAGCTCCTGCGCCTTGAGCTCGTCTGCGTAAACGTGATTGGATATAAAACGCTCCAAGGACCTCATCACTTTTATCCTCAGGGTTATGGATGTGGGATTCTTTTCTTCACCTCGTTGCCTTCCAGTCTCAGGTTGATCTTGTGTGCACTTTACTTTAGAAAAGACTCTGTTCAGATTTTTCACCTAAAATTCTACCTTTTTTTTTTTTTTTTTTTTTAAAGAAAATATCTAAAACATACACCGATCAGCCATAACATTATGACCACTGACATGTGAAATGAATAAGACTGATGATCTCCTCATCATGACACCTGTTAGTGGGTGGGATATATTAGGCAGCAAGTGAACATTTTGTCCTCAAAGTTGATGTGTTAGAAGCATGAAAAATGGACAAGCGTAAGGATTTGAGCGAGTTTGACAAGGGACGAATTGTAATGGCTAGACCACTGGATCAGAGCATCTCCAAAACTGCAGCTCTTGTGGGGTGTTCCCGGTCTGCAGTGGTCAGTATCTATCAAAAGTGGTCCAAGGAAGGAACAGTGGTGAACTGGCGACAGGGTCATGGGTGGCCACGGCTCATTGATACATTTGGGGAGTGAAGGCTGGCCCGTGTGATCCGATCCAACAGACGAGCTACTGTTGCTCAAAGAAGTTAATGCTGGTTCTGATAGAAAGGTGTCAGAATACACAGTGCATGACGGGTCAGGGCTGTTTTGGCAGCGAAAGGGGGACCAACACAATATTAGGCAAGTGGTCATAATGTTATGCCTGGTTGATGTACATAACATTGATTTTATTTTTTTGTCCTAATTATGATGTGATTTAAAATTTGAATAAAAGAAAAAGTTTCTTTTTCAGGCTGAGGATTTTTCCTTTTAGTCAGAAAACAGAATTAATCAGCAACAGAGTTAGTTACTACCCCAAACAGTGATCATCTTTCTATCCTGAAGTGTTTTATTCCCTTTTATTCCACAGCACTTTGCCAACAACTGCAATTTTATTAACTACAGAGCAAAACATCCTGCTTTTGAGTTGTTTATAGTTTGTTTATATGTCAAATTAATAAGTCTAAAGTAAAAAAAATTAAGCCTCATAATTGACCTTCCCCGTGTCGGAAGCTATAATCTCTATAGCTATATCAACATAAGTGATAGCAGAAACTTGGTTTAGAAAATGTAACTGTAAATGGATATTTTTTTAAAAATTGTGACGTTCTTTAATCAATCCTCATGATTTTTTGCGATCACGTGAATAAATTCAAAATCAAGCAAAGTGTAAAATTTAAGGAGCTTGAAATCTTTCAAAATTACTGTAGATTTGGGCCAAGAAGAGTCATGTGACGCCATCACGCCTCCGTCCAGGATACACCCTGGACGGAGTGCCAACCCATCACAAGGCGCACACACACACACCGGGCAATTTAGAGACTCCAAATCAGCCTAGAAGCATGTCTTTGGACTGTGGGAGGAAACCAGAGCACCCAGAGGAAACCCACCAAGCAGGGGGAGAACATGCAAACTCCACACATTGAGCAGGAGCGAGACTGGAAGCCAGGACGCTGGAGGTGTGAGGCGAACGTGCTAACCACTAAGCCACCGTCATCACAAGATGTATTATCGGTAAATAATTAGCATGTCCTTAGTGCTTGATGACTCTTGCGCAATTAATCTCTAAGCCACAGGCTGAAGGATAAAGGACATCAGGGAGGTTAGTTTTGAACCTCCCTTAATGATTAAGTTATTCCACATTGAAACATCTTTACAAAAGTTTCCCATTACTGCAACACATGGAAATAAACCACCGACATAAACATAGTTTTATATAGTTGACTAATAGATATTTATTTATATACTATATATATATATATATATATATATATATATATATATATATATATATATATATATATTACACAACAGAGCACAATGTGGACATAAAGGATATAACATTACATTACGTTACACATATCAAGCTTCTTTATCATGTTTGAAGTATGAAAAGTCCGAACTTTCGAGCTGCATAGTGATGAGGAGAGGAGGTGTGGGGCGAACCCCTGGAAAAATTCCCATTTCTGTTTTAATCTCTTTAAATCCTGCTTCGGAATTGTCCGTGAAGAACACGGGTCCGTAGGTGCGTGTGTTCCGATACACATTCACGCTGGTAGAAAAAAAAATCTCAGGTGATGTTTCCGTGATGGAAGATGGAGTCGGATGCGTCATGTGGTGTCGGGGTTATGCATAGACGTAGATACAGAGCATTTACACGGTGCGAGTGCTTCAGTCGTGCTCCACGCTGCCGTGTGCGAAAGCAGCGAGTTCCTGTTTTTATAAGCGCTGCTTTTTTTTTTTTTTTTTTTTTTTTTTAAATGTGCAGCCTGGCTAATGTTATACATTCATGAATAAAATACAAAAGACACCGAACAATGACGATGACGAAGACGATGATGAGGGAGCCCAAACAAACAAACAAACAAAAAAAACCAAATAAGTAGGGCATTTTGTTAAAACAGAACATTTTGGACACCACATTCAACTATTCAACTACAGATAATCATGCATTAGCACCTATTGCACGTTTCAGAAACTTGGATACGATTCCGTCCTTTTTGTCAAGTGTGCAAAGAATAGTGCAGAGGAAGCAAGCGCGGCTCCACACGCTCGGGAAGTTTACAGCAGTCATCTCACCTGTGCTGTGCTGTCCGCATCACCAATAATACCACGACGTGTGCGATTCAAATTTCACACAGGTTATATACTGCATATATTATATACGTACACAAAAATACAGCATTCTGTTCCTTAGAGAAGTCCAGAGCCGAGATGCAGTATTGTTTTTTTTTCTGTCCTTGCTGGAAGCAATAAAACACTCAGGCACATTGAGTTTTATAGGAAAATAATCAACACTAGATTACTGTTCTCACTCTAAAGTTAAACATTCTGAAAATTGTTCATCTTACAGCCAATGAATAAATCATTTTCTATTAAAGAATGACAATTTTTTGTCCGTTTCTAGTTACATTTAAAGCTGCGAAACAAGTTACGTCCTGTTATCACTTACGTTATAGCAGCTATAAATGCTCATTCCCTCACCAGCCTCTATTCAGATACACAAACGATATTGAAACGTATCAAAACGAGTGCATTCATTTAAATCATCTATTTCGATTACAACCGGAGCTACCGTCGGATCTGCTTTTATTAAAAAAAAAAAAAAAGAACCAACACCTTCTGACCAATAAGGAGTTATAAGGAACAGTCGTATACACAAGACAGCGAACTCAAGGGGAGGCTGGTTGTTGCTCGAGGAGATCAAACTGTCAAATATCTGAAGACTTAATAGATAATCTCTCCGGGATAACAGCTATTAAGAGATTTTATCTCATTTTATCCGAGCAGTTAAATAACCAAGAAATGATCCTAGCTAACATTATGTGTAAGTGCATGAAGCAAGAAGGTGACTTTATAAAGTGTTTCAACTGTGACTGAATTAAAAAGTCACCCCAATCTGGCAACCCATTTATCTTATACTTAGGCTATGCATGTGTGTGAGAGAGAAAGAGAGATTTCGAGATAATGGGACAGAAGAAAAATAAATAAATAAATGCATCACTTCTCTGGACTTCTACTTCTCCTAAACCCTTTTGACGTAGTAATAATAATAATAATAATAGTAATAATAAATCTTCTGCATTAAATACATTCAGTAGGGAAATGTACAGCCCGGTTTGGTCCGAGAGAGGAGAGCAGGTCCGTTTTAAGGGTGGACCTTGAAGGAAAGCAGTTCCTCCGAGTGCATGTTATTGAGGGAACGAAGCTCTGGTAGCTTCAGCAGCAGCTTGGTGAAGATGGCCGCCTCGTTCGAGTGATTCTTCATGATCAGGTTCCTCAGAGCTCTGATTAAGTTCTCCTGCAGAGCCTCCACCGAGCTCACGTCCTCGATCCCGGTACGGTCTGGAAACGAGCAATAAGAAATGTCGTGTTAATTTTTATAGGAAAAAAAACACTGTAGATGGTGGTGGACACTAAACTCCCAAGAACATTTTGTACCGGCAGAGACGAGCACGAGTGCGGTGAAGAGGCTTATCTCCTCTGGGCTGAGCTGCAGCACCATGAGCTTCTCGCTGAAGTCGAACATGGACGAGAGCAGTTCTCCGGCTCCCATGGAGCGCAGAGCCTCCACGCTATAGCTCCGCCCACTCAGGAAGCTCACCGTGCGCTGCTTCACATCGAACAGCGAGGAGAAGCGCACCATCAGCACCTGTGAGCATGACATCAGAGCAAAGTTACAGCGATGAAGCAGTAAAGAGTGATTTGTGAAGACGTTATGGTGTGTGTGCTCTGTACCTCGAATGTTCCAGCCTTGAGCAGGCTGACCTGGTCGTGCTGTGAGAGCTCGCGAAAGCCGGGAATCTGCCTGGCAAACTCCACCACCTCTCGAACGGCAGGTGTGAAGCTCATGGAGAACTCCTCCCATATCTCATGGCTGGACTTGGACGGGTCCACTATGGGTGAGGTGTTCATGGGACACACCTGGAGGACACGCGACTGTTTTTAGTTTGAAGAGGAAGTTATCGATATCCAACATAGATTGTTATTTTTATAAAGTCTTTCTCTATTGAAATACCAAGTGACCAAGGCTAATACTCAGCATGATGCTACCACCACCATGCTTCACAAAATGTGCAAACGTTAATAGGGATGAATACTGTGGAGTATCTATACATGCATTCACTCATCCAAATTTCCATATCTATTTAGCTACAAAAGACTCACCAGGTGCCTCCGGTTGGCTGACATCCCAGTGAGATCATTCAGATTGGGTCTGCTGTACTGGCGGTATGAGGCGTTATCAGGCTTCGCACTGCTGTGGTACCTGATGGTGATTTGCTGCCGGCTTTCACAGGGAGAGCTGTGGATGTTTGTCATGTTGCCGTTGCTCAGTCTTTCTGAAAGGCCCAGTGAAAGAGCGCCCCCTGTTGTAAGAGACATAAACACTAAATTCAAAGATCTAATACATCTGATTCAGAGAATTTTCAGAGAAGTAAATCAGAGAAGCGCTTAGGAAAAAATCCATTACGTTGCTTTGTTATGTGGGACAAGTGTCATTATCTACAACACTGCACAATATATATCCTTTAACGTCCAGCCTTAAACCGCCGATTTAACACACCTGATTGTGGAAGATGGAATCCATCAGGCCGAGGCACCGAATCCTCCTCCCCGCTGTCTGATGAACAGGATGAGGCCAAGCTCATAGTGTCCATCGGCACTGATGACTCTGAGTCCTGAGAGCACTGCGGTGAGGACGGAGGTGAGGAAGAGGATGACGACGGAGAGCAGGAGCTGGTGTCTCGGAGCACTTGGTGCAGCTGGGCGCCGGTCATCACGCTGTTCATGGCGTTCTGCATTTCCAGGAGCATGCGCTGCTTCTCCCGCTTCGGGATACGTCCAAACCGCACGGCTGCCGGCGAGAATCAGGCGTCGTTAAAATGAGTAACATGGCGGAAACTTGAGTTTTTAGGTGTGGATTAAAAATTTTCTTCTACTTGTTGTCTCAGGTCGTGACAATTATGTAATCAGCAATAAAAGGTAGTTACATAGTAATTACATACCAGAGCGTATGTAATTATAATTTCACTTAGTTACATAATCTACTAACATTATTTAATATAAAACATGTGATCACAAAACTATGTGATCACAGAGTACACACCTAAACAGGAAATGATTACAGCGTGATCATCAAATGAATAGGTCACCGCGGCTCATTTGAATATTTTGATTAAAAATATTATTAACATGTTATTCATTCCTGAATTTACATCCCATTAATTTTAGCAAACGCATTACACCACAGTCCATTTTAATCTCTTGCAGTACACCAATCTGGACCTGTTATATTTCAGTGCTCAATTATTTAGTCGGGCTTTTCCTTTAATTTGTCACATATCGGTGCATACATAGGTAACACACTCCTCTATATGTTATTCATTACCACCCTTTTACTTTTTAAAAGAACAGTACATTTCTTGTGCCCCAAAGTCATGTAGATGTGCAGAAAAAAAGAGCTCACCGTCCCGTGACATCCCCACTGCGAGGCACTTCTTGAATCGGCACTGCTGGCAGCGGTTTCGGTTTATGCGCATTATGGTGCAGTTCTCTGACTTCATGCACTTCTTATATTGGATATTCTGCTGGATGCTTCTCCGGAAAAAGCCCTAAAGGTTTCAACAGGTTAAATGATTCAGTTAGAGATACGACAAATGAGCAAGTTAACGATAATGGTTGATTTTACTGAGACAAAAAAAACAAACAAGTACATTAATTAAAACGTGATTTGTTCTTACCTTGCAACCTTCACAAGCGTGGACGCCGTAATGAAATCCTGAAGCCACGTCGCCACACACTTTACACAGCAGCACCATGCCGTTCAGCTCTAAAAACATAAACATAAATATGTGCTGTAAAAACACTGACAGTGTGTCTCAGGGAAAAAAGAGGGAATATAATGAAGGATGGATACCATCTGTGTCTGTTCAGGTGTCTGTCAGGGAAGGAGGCATGGCCTTTGTGTCTGTCAGTAATAGAGAAGGAGGCGTGGCCTTTGTGTCTGTCAGTAATAGAGAAGGAGGCGTGGCCTTTGTGTCTGTCAGTAATAGTGAAGGAGTCGTGGCCTTTGTGTCTGTCAGTAATAGAGAAGGAGGCGTGGCCTTTGTGTCTGTCAGTAATAGTGAAGGAGTCGTGGCCTTTGTGTCTGTCAGTAATAGAGAAGGAGGCGTGGCCTTTGTGTCTGTCAGTAATAAAGAAGGAGGCGTGGCCTTTGTGTCTGTCAGTAATAGTGAAGGAGTCATGGCCTTTGTGTCTGTCAGTAATAGTGAAGGAGTCGTGGCCTTTGTGTCTGTCAGTAATAGAGAAGGAGGCATGGCCTTTGTGTCTGTCAGTAATGGAGAAGGAGGCGTGGCCTTTGTGTCTGTCAGTAATAAAGAAGGAGGCGTGGCCTTTTGTGTCTGTCAGTAATAGTGAAGGAGTCGTGGCCTTTGTGTCTGTCAGTAATAGAGAAGGAGGCGTGGCCTTTGTGTCTGTCAGTAATAGTGAAGGAGGTGTGGCCTTTGTGTCTGTCAGTAATAGTGAAGGAGGCATGGCCTTTGTGTCTGTCAGTAATAGTGAAGGAGTCGTGGCCTTTGTGTCTGTCAGTAATGGAGAAGGAGGCGTGGCCTTTGTGTCTGTCAGTAATGGAGAAGGAGGCGTGGCCTTTGTGTCTGTCAGTAATAGAGAAGTAGGTGTGGCCTTTGTGTCTGTCAGTAATAGTGAAGAAGTCATGGCCTTTGTGTCTGTCAGTAATAGAGAAGGAGGCATGGCCTTTGTGTCTGTCAGTAATAGAGAAGTAAGTGTGGCCTTTGTGTCTGTCAGTAATAGAGAAGGAGGCTTGGCCTTTGTGTCTGTCAGTAATAGAGAAGGAGGCATGGCCTTTGTGTCTGTCGGTAATGGAGAAGGAGTCGTGGCCTTTGTGTCTGTCAGTAATAGAGAAGGAGGCGTGGCCTTTGTGTCTGTCAGTAATAGAGAAGGAGATGTGGCCTTAGTGCTTGTCAGTCAAAGTAAGGAGGTGTGGCCTTTGTGTATCTCAGTTATAGTAAGGAGGTGTGGCCTTTGTGCTTGCCATAGTGAAGGACGCATAGGTTTTATGATTTCTTACTCATAGTGGAGTCACTAGCAGTGAAAATTTCCCAAAAAAGCCTGTTTATGTAACAGGAGAAGTCCAAACTTACTTGTGATGCTGCTCTTGGCTGCGTTCTTCTCCAAAGCAGACATACGAGAGTTGGTGGGTTTAGGGACGCTGAGAGGTCTGGCACTCTGCATTTCCACCTTCAAGCCCTGTGCTGTTAAAGGGGGTGAGGATGAAGACTGTGAGTGGACACTGGAGCTGTCACTCAAGCAGGATTTGGGGCTAGAGCCGGAAGAGCAGATGTATGCTATCACACCAGCTGGCAAGAGAGGAAGAACAGAGACATGTGAGAAGAATCGTAGCTATATAGATGGTTAACTAAGAGAAGAGTGGAGTCGATCAGTTACTCAGGTAGATGACGACTGAACCAGCAAGCTATTTATTATTATATTTTGTTTTTGTTTTTCTACTACACAAGATAATAGAAAAGTCTGTTAAGTTGTTTTTGTACTTCTGCAATATTCTGTTTCCTGTCTGAAACAGTAAATGGGCAGATTGTCGGCACGGTGCTTTAAACCTAGGAGTTATAACTCATTTAATATTTACATCTGGGGGTTAAAACTGCACCCATGGCTTCCTGTCTGGTTCACAGTTAAAAGAATGAGAAGGTTACAGCAACAAGCATACATATAACAGCAATTCCATACAAAGATCAGCTTTAAACCTCTTGACCTCCCAGGATCTGCAGCAACACACACACACACATTCCTCACTCCTAAATTATGCAGCTTTACTATGAGTTTCTCTGGAGTTAAATAATTCATAGTGGTTTGTTAATAATGTGCTTCAGGGGTGAAGTGGGAGAAAATACTGAGAAAACTGGCTACTGCCATGCAGATTAATTTGTTATTTCTATATTGCTATATGACTCATCCTTCCGAATGCACCCTCAAGGATTTAATTTGGATATTACAATATAAAAGCCAAATGTTTTGGGACACCCCTCCAAATCATTGAATTCAGGTGTTGTTTTTCAGGGGTTGGGCTCGGCCCCTTAGTTCCAGTGAAAGAAACTCTTAATACTTCAGTATACCAAAACATTTTGGACAATTTCATGCTCCCACTTGACTGGCCGGCACAGAGTCCTGACCTCAACCTGATAGAACACCTTTGGGATGAATCAGAGCGGAGACTGGTCAGGACTCTGTGCAGGCCAGTCAAGTTCCTCCACACCAAACCCGCTCATCCATGTCTTTATGTGCAGTCATGTTGGAACAGGAAGGAGTCATCCCCAAACTGTTCCCACAAAGTTGGGAGCATGAAATTGTCCAAAATGGCTTGGTATGCTGAACCAATAAGAGTTCCTTTCACTGGAACTAAGGGGCCGAGCCCAACCCCTGAAAAACAACACCTGAATTCAATAATTTGGAGGGGTGTCCCAAAACTTTTGGCAATATAGTGTACGTATTATGTGTAGTTCAATAACACATAATAAATAATAATAATAAACATGATATTGTTACACATTATATATATATATATATATATATATATATATATATATATATATATATATATATATATATATATGTATATATATGATTCAACTGTGGTGAAAGAATAGAGCATGTTACCTAATACTGCGTGACTGAGGATTCCCAGACCAACCCACACGTGTCTGTCGCGTATTCGCCAGGGCAGTATCCCAACAGCTATCCAAGTGCCCTAAATAGTGTGCACTAACCCGCTGAATAATTCAATCCTCCACTAACCCAGTATCGAATATCATGTCACAACAGCGCGCCGTTTCCATTTTAAATTCGCTATTTAATCTGTAGTTTGTGTGTGCTCGTCATTGGATAGTGCGCCTGCGTAGGGAGCTGAGATTGATTTGAAATCGAGCCTGAACAAGGAAAAAAAGGCAATCTAGGTCACTGCACCTGGCTCACATGCTGCTGCGGAGACACTGCGCGCCGAATTATGCAATGAGATACGTCACGACAGTTCTCGACCAATCAGAAGGCAGAGAACGCCGGCTGGCGTACACAGAGGCACATGGGCAGGCGGGACGAGCCATGTGAGCCGGATGAAGAAGAGTACAAGCACATAAACACGGTAGCGCTGTATACACACCCCTTACTCACGCACAAAAGCGTAGAATATTATCTAAAAAAAAACAAACAAAAAAAAACACGCTGACAATTTGCCAGAACAATAAAGGTTGTACTGATCCAGCACCTTTTTACATCTTTCATTTTAACGTTTTTATTTTACGTTTTATTATACAGTATTAAAGCCCCTTACCTGGTTTTGTTGATCCCATTTTCGTCTTAAACAGCCTCGTAAGTAACTGAACGTGTATTATGGTGCTAACCTTATGATCGATTAGCTAACCAGCTAATTAACGTCTAAAAAATATATATAGTCCTCAGACTTGTAGCAGTGGACAGAGACGGCTCATGTCACTCCAAAGATATCCGGGAATCTCCTCAGGAACCTCCCTACTACCAAATCATCCAGAAAAATAAATAAATGCGATGTTGTTTTTCCCGTAGGTAAAAAAAAAAAAAGAAAAGAAAAGAAAAACAACGCTTCACAAATGAGAAGTATTCTTACTGTACAGTGACTGTAGGTCCAGCAGATCGCCAAGTGACTGCCGCTAAGAACTGAATGTTCTAAGGTTTGTTGCTATGGGCCATTTCTCCGCCCCCCCCAACCCCGACCGTGTGCGCGCTACAGTCACTTTAACCCAGTGACACAGTTTCCACAGAGCGAGGGGCGGGGCCAGAGCGCTCGGATCAGTGACGTCACCGCTGGCGGGAGGTCGAAACATTCCTGAAGAGAGCTGCCTTGTGAGGAAACCAGATCAGACCAATGCTATGAGTCTAACACTATATATATATATATATATATATATATATATATATATATATATATATATATATATATATATATATATATATAGACAGTGTGTAAATACCTCACTAGTACAATTACTGGAGTAACAGGTTAACAAAAGCATAATAAAAAATACCTGAGAATGGTGTTGTGTTGTTTGTGTGTAAATATGGCTGCTGTCAGTCATTTTATAGACACTATACAGACCACCTAAGATTCTTGAGAAGCTTCATAAACATAGATATGTGAATCATTCAAATGTTTCAAATCTTAGAGACTTAAGCTTGTGAAGACTAATCTTCTTCTTCTTCTTCTTCTTCTTCTTCTTCTTTCGGCTTTTCCCTTCAGGGGTCGCCACAGTGAATCATCTCTCTCCACCTATCCCTATCTTCTGCATCCTCAACACTTGCACCCACTAGCTTCATATCCTCATTTATTCCATCCATATACCTCCTCTTTGGCCTTCCTCTTTGCCTCCTGCCTGGCAGCTCCATGTCCAACATTCTCCTACCAATATACTCACTCTCCCTACTCTGGACATGTCCAAACCATCTTAATCTGGCCTCCCTAACTTTGTCCCCCAAACGTCCAACATGAGCTGTCCCTCTGATGTACTCGTTCCTAATCCTGTCCAATCTTGTCACTCCCAAAGAGAACCTCAACATCTTCAGCTCTGCTACCTCTGACTCCTGTCTCTTCCTCAGTGACACTGTCTCTAAACCATACAGCATGGCCGGTCTCACCACTGTCCTGTACACCTTCCCCTTGATTCTCGCTGATATTTTCCTATCACACAGAACTCCCGACACCTTTCTCCACCCATTCCAACCTGCCTGCACTCGCTTCTTTACCTCTTTCCCACACTCTCCATTACTCTGGACTGTTGACCCCAAGTACTTAAACTCCTGTACCTTCTTCACCTCTTCACCCTGTAACCTTACTGTTCCACTTCCCTCCCTTTCATTCACACACATGTACTCAGTCTTACTACGACTGACTTTCATTCCTCTTCTCTCCAGCGCAAACCTCCACCTCTCCAGGTTTTCCTCCACCTGCTCCCTGCTCTCACTACAGCACCACTCTTCTCTGCTACTCCTGACTTCCTCATACAGTACCACAGCTCTTCTCTTGGCACCCTGTCATAAGCTTTCTCCAAGTCTACAAACACACAGTGCCCATCCCTATACTTCTCCATCAAAATTCTCAGAGCAAAAATTGCATCTGTTGTGCTCTTTCTGGGCATGAAGCCATACTGCTGCTCACAAATTTCCACTACCTTCCTTAACCTAGCTTCCACTAGTCTTTCCCATAGCTTCATTGTATGGCTCATCAACTTTACTTGTGAAGACTAATCCTGTGAAGAAAAAAAGACTAATCTTACCTAATGCACCTTTAAAGGAAACCTCAACTCAAACACATTGTTTATTTTTGACATACATTTCTGTTTATGTATTTATTTATTTATTTATTTATTTGGTATTTAGTGCTGTATACATCTCACATTCGTTCAGGTTTCTGTCGCAACTTCTATAGAATCCTGCGTAATTTCTATCCCCTGAGGTTGATGAGGTCTTTCTCTTTATAGCACTTTCTCTTCGGCCATACAAACCTTGCAACTGATCCTCAATGCTGCTGTGAGACTTGTTTTCAGTTTCCCCATGTTTTCCATTGCTGTAGCTGCAGATGGTTGCCTACAAACCCAAAAACAGATCAGATCACACACTGTTTTGCAATGAAAGACCCACCTCTTCAACTAGCACTTGCTCTACTAACCTTCCTCTAACAGTTGGTTATTTTTAGACTTTGACCTCGTGAACTAACATGAGCGTAGAAAGTATTTTTGTAAGATGCTCTGGATGAGGGTTTCTGTTTCCATTAGCGGCTGTCTGTTTGAACTGCAAGTTCCAGTGGGGTTTAATTACCGTTTTACAGAAATGCTCAATGTCATATTACACTGACCAAGCATAACATTATGACCACCTGCCTAATATTGTGTTGGGCCCCCTTGCTGCCAAAACATCCCTGACCCGTCATGCACTGTGTATTCTGACACCTTTCTATCAGAACCAGCATTAACTTCTTCAGCAATTTGAGTAACAGTAGCTCATCTGTTGGATCGGATCACACGGGCCAGCCTTCACTCCCCACGTGCATCAATGAGCCTTGGCCGCCCATGCCCCTGTCACCGGTTCACCACTGTCCCTTCCTTGGACCAATTTTGATAGATACTGACCACTGCAGACCGGGAACACCTTATAAGTTAATGATATAGTAATGTTCTGATAAAGTGTACTAGCTTTATTATATGACAATTCGCAGTGTGATAATGTTATCTGAATATTTACTACACTGTTACTAAATATGACGTCACAGGTGTCTTAAGTGAGGCGACCTTTAGAGCTTCAGCAGAGCATGAATGTGGTATTGTTTTCTACCAATCACTCAAATATAAGTACTGTGGCCTGCAATGATAAAGCTATGTTCATACATACAGTTATTTTATCGCTGTAGGCGGTCCAACTACTGGTTGCCATAGTAATAACGTTTACCAGAGCAACTAGAATTCCACTTAACAAATCAATTTTCTTGCTATTAAATGAAACTTTCTGGAGTGAGGTTTGGCATTTGTGTATAAAATTCAGCAATGTACATCTCCCATCGTATCATATGAGATGAATGAGAAGCAGCTCTCGTTGACAATGAACGATCTCCAGTCGCTTTCACGCTGTATGTGTGACCTCAGTGTAATACTGGTAATGTTTGCTAATGTTAGATAATTTATTAATATTCCAATGTCTTAAAATTTACTATAATGGTTTTAACCCTAGATCTGTTATAATCCTATAATTAGCCATTTAACCTGCACAGTTTTTTCGTATTAATTGAACACAAGGTAGCCATGTTATTGCTCAGTGTTTTACTAGGAAAAATAATGGTATACTTTAACTAGCAGATGTGGACAAAATTGGACACGAGCTCTGGGTGGGAGGGACGGCATACACTGTCTTCCCTGTCAATCACAGCAACAACAGCCAATCACAGGCCTTTGTGAGCATGTGTATGCAGAAGATGGTAGATGGTGCTTTCCGCCTCGGGACAAAGTAGTTAAAGTAAAAGTTAAAGAAGTAAACTATAAGCTCTTAAATTCTTAAGCAGAAGTTTGACTCTGAAAACGATTTTGGTTACAGGATTGAAGAACTAAAGGTTGAGAAAATGCACAAACAGAGACATGGACAGATCACGTCATGTACATTTCAGCCACAGTGTTTTATTGGATGTTTGTTCATAAAGCAAGTGCACAACAAACCTCACTGTGTCACACACTATATACAAACCTGTGATTTCCCATCTAGCCACTGGTCGGACGTTTCCGGTGGCTGCTTTTTGACTGCGTGTTTAAAAAATATGTTAGAAACAGAGCGGAGCTTGGTTTTGACGTGGGTGCAAATCGGCATCCTGTTAACATGCACATACCATGACTGAAAAAAACAAAAGCGTGGTTGTGTGTGTGTGTGTGTGTTTGTGAGGGGGGATTTATTACAGTCTTGTATTTGTTCCTGATGCCACTTACATACATGAGGTTGATCAACATTAATAATAATAATAATAATAATAATAATAATAATAATAATAATACCAACAACAACAGCAATATTTTCTTCCTAGGATAATTCAAACATTCAGATAATTGGAAAATAAAATCCCAGTCTACTCTTTGTATAAAAAAAGCTTTCAAGTCAACGAGGAACAAAAGGACAGTTCTGTTCACCGAAAGCGGCCAGGGCGGTCAGGGAAGCGGAGATTATATACTGTGAGTGTGCTCTGAGAGGATGGGGACAGAGGTAGACAGGTACGACGGGGTCGGAAAGAGGGACGATTTATAGTGGGAGGCTCAGAGGGAGGACTTCTGCTTCTTTATGTGGCGTATCTCTTCGTCCACTGTTTGGCTATTCTGTCGTGTTCGGTTCTGTTGGTCAGGTATTGTGTGGCGATGCTCCCGACGAGAGGGTCAGCTGTGGGACAGACACAACAAATTCATAATGTGCAAAAAATAAAAAAAATAAATAAAAATATATCCTGCATGTCATGATGTGTTTCCGTTTTTATGTGTATTTATGCCAAAAAATATTGTGAAATATTCTATTTATACTTATTATTAGTTTTCCTACAGATCAATATATTTTAATTAATATATTATTTATATATATATATATATATATATATATATATATATATATATATATATATATATTTATATTTATTTCATACATATATTCAATTCAATTTATTTGTATAGCGCCTTTTACAATGGACATTGTCTCAAAGCAGCTTCACAAAAGTAGAGAAACAAAGAGGAGAAAAAAAGAGTTATTAAATTAAATTATGAAACTATTTTATTCCTATTTATCCCTATATATATATATATATATATATATATATATATATATATATATATATATATATAGGGATAAATAGGGATAAAATAGTTTCATAATTTAATTTAATAATTCTTTATATATATATATATATATATATATATATATATATATACACACACACACACACACACACACACACACACGTAGTCGTCTGTTATATATTTTTTATATTTTACTTAATATATTTTATGTTCATTTATTCTACATCTATTCCATTATATTCTATTTTAATTCTATGAGAATATGTCCTTAGTATGTTATTGTGGGAAGAGGAAACTAATGGAAACCATTTTATATATATATATATGACCCTTGAACCCTTACAAAGGTTCGGCGAACACACATTAAATGAACGTGCTCCTTCTAGAAATGATCACTTCTATAGTAACGACATGAGCCTGCATCTCATGTATAAGTTATCTGTAAAGAGACTTTTTTTTAGCATTGGAAGGAGTCTCCACTGTCAGCACTTTGTACATTTGATTATTTTTGAACTTATCACAGAAAAGAGAGGCTGGTGAAAACATGACTGTTATGGCTCATGTAAAGGACAGGAACTTGTTTTGTAGATGTACCACATGATATAGCTAACATTACTGTAGTAACTGTTTTGGAGCTAGAAGTGGAATTTTACGTGGTGAACACAGTGAAGTGTTCCAGTGTGGTTATAGGAAATATAAACACTCTCGGAACACTGCTCAACCAATCAGATTAGTGGACTGGATCTGATTGTGGAAGAAAAGAGGGAATAAAACACTCCAAGGAGGTGCTGTTACAGGAAACTTTTGGGATGTGTATTACTCTGGTCGTTGATTCATTTCCTATTATAATTATTAATTTATATTTTAACTTTATCTTTTAACTGGGATATAATAGATTAGTGGTTAAGGTGTTGGACTACTGATCAGAAGGTTGTGAGTTTGAATCCCAAGCTGCCACTGCCGGGCCCCTGAGCAAGGTCCTTAATTGCTCAGCTATATAAAATGCAAGTCACTCTGGATAAGGGCGTTTGCCAAATGTAAACTTTTAATAATAGTACAATAAAAACACATTACTAGTAATTTTCTAGAAATTCCTTCTCAGTCAGAAGCAACAGAGACACAGTATGATTCTGGCGCCAAAAACAAACATCACCTAGGTTTGTGAAATTCAAAAACCCGCTCTGTTCTACGTCAGTGAATGCTGCGTAATTAATCAGGACCTGAGCATATGATCTTAAGGTCGAGGTCTCCTACCTGGGTTGCAGTCGGTGAGCAGCGAGCAGATGGACAGCAGCACTTTAGAGATGGTGAGTGCAGGACTCCAGTTGTCCTTCAGGATGTCTAGACAGATCACGCCCTGACTATTAATGTTGCAGTGATAGATCCGTGTGCGAAATGTTACCTTGGAGAGACGGACAGATTTAATTAGCCTTAATACAGATAAACGGTAACAAATTAGCATGCTGATGCATTTTTTAAAGGAGCAGATCCCATGTAAGACTGAAACAGCCTCGTGAAGTGACATTTTGCTTCAATTGCATTTTTCTGAATTTGTGCTGCGTCACATCCCTTCATCAACACTCTAAAGGTCTACATCAGCTTTCCGCACGGAAATGCGCTGACGTGCTGCACGGCGTGCTTTACTGTGGCTCGCTGGAAGTGTCGGGGAAATTTATAGCATCAATTCGCACGCTTGGAAACACGGCGAGCTGTTACTTCTCCATGGAAAGACAGGTTTATGTTCCTGTTTCTGTGCTTCTTCAGCGCCGACCTAACAGCATGCACAGACACGACGGACCAGTTTCTTTACCTTGAGGATTTTTAAAAACCCGAGCTACTTTGCTTACAGGAACACTGTGTAAACGTAATACAGGTTTTTATTCAGCACAACATTTGCATACAAGATGGTGCAGGGCTGCAGACTGGCATCAAAGTATCAGGATTCATCCTGATGCTCAATTTCAGCACTTGTGACTCACTTGCTGTAAAATGCTTCCATGTGAAATGTGTTCCAAGGTTTAGGGGCCACAAGTAGATGGTTTTCTGGGGGGAAAAAAAAGTTTCCTTCTACCAGCATAAAGCGTGATGTTTCAGTTTTTCCAGTCGTTTATTAACTGAGAACTTCCTGTGATTGAAGTAGGACCTAAACCAGCTGTGCCTTCACAGACCATCTATGCTCAAGGCGTTTAGCGAGAATATTACGATCTGCTTTATAGTTGAACTTTAAATCTTTACTCAGGATCTTTTGGATTTCAATTACATTGGAACCTCGGCATTCGAATGCCCTCCCTTATGAATTTTCGCCTTAAGAATTGAAATTTTGCAAGATATCTGCATCGGCATACGAAGTATTTTCAGCATATGAACGAACCGAACTGAACGCCGGCTAAGTTGCGCGTATATCCGGGAGCCATTCAAAACTTGTTTGCATCAGTGGAAAGCCAACCAAAGCGAGTTTACGAATTTTACTATTTTTTTTCAGTCAGCGTAAGCTGTTTCAAAAGTCAACCCACGATGCCAACGTTGCCTTCGGCATGTGTTCAAAAGCTAGGTGATTTTTCGGGCGTTTTTTTGTTGACAGATTGTTCGGGGTGGATGCTCTGTTCTATTTTTAGCCCAAGCTTGGTCGCACGACTTCCTGTCAGGACTCTTGACATGGAATGCTTGGCTTGGGTCAGTTCTTTGTAAGCATAAGCCAATTCGTATTGGTCATATTGGTAATATTTTTGGGTGGCTGGAACGGATTATCTGCATTTACATTATTTCTTATGGGAAAATTTGCATTGCAATACAAATTTTCGCCTTAAGAGCTCCAGAACGGATTAAATTCCAAGGGTTCCACTGTAGTAGATTAATCCAGTACCTCTGCATACGACGAGTCAAACCACCAATTTCAGCCTTACGTTTAAGACATAAAGTTAAGAAAATATAACTAATTGTTATGTATTGAAAGGTTTACTTTTCCTCACCTTGGGTGGTTTAAACGGATAATCAGGTGTGAATGCGATGTCGAGAAAAAACACGCCCCCTTCGTACACAGAGCCCGGTGGTCCCAAGATAGTAGACCTCCACTCGTAGATGTTGTCTCCTTTAGGACCGGCGCTGTGGACACAAACAGGACACGTCCTTCTTAATATCTGACACTCAGAGCATGCTTGCTTTGTGAGGACTGAAACACAGCCAAGGCTTCTCTGCACGCTCACTCTTGGAAAATGTAGCACCGTGCAGGAGGAAAATAGTTTGGAGCAGACTAATGGTTGATTAATGGAAAAGAAAACAACTTCACAGCTACAGTTGGTACAGATTTTAAGAACTGAAGTTAAGGAGGTGTAAAATGTCAACGTGGGCTCATGAGTACAAAAAAAATCCATCATATAATCCTTTCTATTTACTACATTTCCAAGTCGAATGTATACTTCAACCAAAATGCACAGATAAAAAAATAAAATAACTTTTTTATTTATATATATCACTTTTATAACCCTCATGGTCCCACTAAAGACAAAAAATATAGATATTATATATTTTTTTTAAAAATTCAATTGAGTCATATTGTCAAAAACACAGTCTGTAAACCTAAACTGATACATCGGATGCAAAGAGAAGATTTGCTTTTTTTTTTTTAATCCTCCTTTCTTTCTTCAATCATCTTTCTTCAATCCTCAGGTCATCACAGGTGATCAGGATACAATAAAATAATTGAGAGGTGTATACATGAGCCAGTGGTGCTGAAAAAGGCATTTCCAGCATCCTTAGTACCTGCCTGGTCAGGGTAAGAGGGTTTTTTATATTAGAAAGACCGAATGAATTTGTTTTCAGATACAAAAACAATAACTGCATGGGTTGCAATTAAAAATAAATAAATGAAAGATTACGGGGGCACAGTGGCTTAGTGGTTAGCACGTTTGCCTCACACCTCCAGGGTTGGGGGTTCGATTCCCGCCTCCGCCATGTGTGTGTGGAGTTTGCATGTTCTCCCCGTGCCTCGGGGGTTTCCTCCGGGTACTCCGGTTTCCTCCCCCAGTCCAAAGACATGCATGGTAGGTTGATTGGCATCTCTAAATTGTCCGTAGTGTGTGATTGCGTGAGTGAATGAGAGTGTGTGTGTGCGCGCCCTGCGATGGGTTGGCACTCCGTCCAGGGTGTATCCTGCCTTGATGCCCTATGACGCCTGAGATAGGCACAGGCTCCCCGTAACCCGAGTGTAGTTCGGCTAAGCGGCAGACAATGAATGAATGAATGAATGAATGAATGAATGAAAGATTATAAACTGCAGTGATGTAGCTGAGGCTGAGAAACTGTAAGAGAAAGGATTCACACATGCTGTTGACTTTTCTACATTTTCTCCCAGCGTTGCCAGATTGGTTCATATTTAAGTAAAAAAATAAAAATAAATAATAATAAATCTCAGATACAGATATTCAGAAGACAACACAGATACAGAGACTGTTCATCACTGTCTAGTTAGAGATATTTATAAAGGTTTTTGTCTTTCCAGAATGTTCCACTGGTTTGTAGTGATATACTCGAACCCATTTGATCAGTTTTTAATTCTCTACAAACTGTTAAAACAACACAACTGACACACAGCTTAGCCTTGAGGAGCATCTGAATGTAATAAATGTTGCAATAAAACTGAAAAAGAATGAACAAATGAATAATTCATCACTTGTGCTGTATTTCTGCAATCAAATCATTTCCGAGGTCCTTTATTTAAAAAAAAAAAAAAAGAACATAATTATGTTTTTTCATTACATTTCTTCTTACCTTTTTGATAATATCAATTTTCAGACTTACTGGAGCATATGAACTATTTCTCAGGATTGGTGTGCTAATGAAAACTCCTCATTAGGTACATATTGTGAGTAGGAATGTGTTTGGAGACTGGTTTATCTTGCTGACCTTGGGTTCGAAGCCTATGTAAGATGTTTTGAGAAATGTTCATATATGTATGTGGGATGACACCTACATATGAAGCTTCAATAAAACTTTTCTTCTTGCATGGTGGCTTAGTGGTTAGCACGTTCGCCTCACACCTCCAGCATCCTGGGTTCGAGTCTCACGCCCGCTCACTGTGTGTCTGGAGTTCACATGTTCTCCCCGTGCTTGGTGGGTTTCCTCCGGGTGCTCCGGTTTCCTCCCACAGTCCAAAGACATTCTTCTAGGCTGACTGGAGTCTCTAAATTGCCCGTAATGTGTGAATGAGTGTGTGTGTGTGTGGGTTGGCACTCTATCTAGGGTGTATCCCGCCTTGATGCCCGATGACGCTTGAGATGGGCACAGGCTCCCTGTGACCCGATGATGGATCGGATAAGCGGTACAGACAATGGAATTTAATGGAAGAACTGCATGAATTATGGCTCTAAGATCCCCAGCCTTTCTCTGAGTGAGAATCGAAAGCAGGCGATGTGATCAGACTTTTACGGAGACAGAAAATCTAGGGTTTGACACGGCACCGTGTTTGCATTTGGATTCAGTCTTGAAGATTGATCACAGGGTCTGGCTCTCGCATGAAGATAATTACAGCTTAATTATTACCCAAAGCGTGAATCAAACCATCGATTCAATTAGAAGTCGAGAATAAATCAGTGTAGCAGCACTGTTTACAGACTCACTCAGCTCGGTGTAAATCATTAGTTATGGATAGTCAGGGGTCAAAACGACAAATCTCTCTCTTTCTCTCTGATTTTATTGGAGTTCCCACCGTCTTATTAAACATGTCACCCTTCATGGAGCTCATGAAGAACAACTGTGTAATGCACTAAGAAACAAATATATTCTATACAAGTTTATAATTAATAAAAAAAAATTAAATTACTTTTATAAATAAGTGATTAAAAGTGATGTAATTTAAAATAAAGAATTCAAATATTTTAATTAAATGTCTAAATAAATTGTAATATATATATATATATATATATATATTTTTTTTTTTTTCCCAATATTACTTAATATTAATTATGTTCAAATCTAAAACTATAACTTTATTTAATAATTTCATTTATTTCTTAAAAAACATTCATTTATACTAAATTCATTTATATTAAATTAGCAAAGAAAAAGCTCATAGGCTGTGCTGAAATTTAAAAGTATAATATATATTATTTACATATCACCATTGTTGACTCTCATTTTATTTCCAGACAAAATTACTATCAGAGCTGCTGTTATAGAAAATCAGATTATAAATTATACGAAATGACCAGCACTTTGATCGGTCCTTAAAAAAATTGAGTGCGGGGAACCGAAACACAATTAAAGTGATTATCACGAAATTAAAATCAGAACTCAAAACACAAAACAAAATAAACCGTCTTATCAACGTGACACTGCTGGCACAAACACAAGCGCTCATTTCTCAGTACTGGGGAATGAAAGCAGAGAAAATATGACAATTTTCTCCCCAGTCTGTTTGGAACAGCTAACGAGAGCACCGGTTCCTGGCAGTGGCTCGGAAATGCATTAGCCTTGAAAGCTGAGCGCGTTATCAATAAAAGTGATCGAAGGTAGTGAGCAAGCCGTCACCAAGAGCAACACGATGGTACTGCTGAGAGAGACAGTGAGAATCCTGCCTTAAATAAATATCACACATACGGCCTTCCTGACTTTCTTACTGATATCAAATAAATGAGCGAGCCATGTGCATAATGAGATGTGAGGAACATCTGGTAGCTGGTAGCCGTGATACTCTGCAGCGATCAGGGGGCCAATTACACACCGGAAGCAGCAGATGTAATGTCATAAATCCACGCACAGGCGAGGAGAACGTCTCTGCCTGGCTGTTTTGAGGAAACAAGAGCTAATGAGTGTGAGGTAAAACTGATTGTGCTGGCTAACAGCTAAAGCAGATTGTTCTGCAGCAAACGACAAAAAAGCAACATCTTATTACATATATAATCTTAATATACAAATTAATATAATATTTTTTTATTATACAAACTTATTACACAGAAATGATCCAAATCTTTTGTTTTCAACCTTGTGAAAATACATACGGAGTATAAACATAGAAAAAGACTTCATACATGCTAACATTTTGGCAGTGTACACTAGCATTACATGTAAGCCTGTGCTAAAATATGCTGAGTCATAATTTTATCTCGATATATATGCAGTATGTCATACAACAACTATTACTCTATTGTGTCTGAGGGGGTCATAAACTCATTTGCTAGCTCAGCAGGCAATTAAGCATGCTAGTTCTGTCAGCTCTAGTCAGATTTTCTTAACAGGAAACAAAATACCTTAGAATGTGACAGGATATTTAGACAAAGATTTATTTAGAGACATTCCTTTTGTAAGAGGAGGACATCTTATACGCTAGCAAGGAAATAAGTTAACATTTTGCTAGCTATCTAGCTAGCAACATCAACTATGATGAACAATGCAGATGATAGTAGTACTGTATAAAAAACAATTTTCTCTCCAGTTTGTTAATGTCAGCTAGTTCTCTGTGAAAGCTAGCAACCAGGGAGGGTGAAGGCTAGCATGTGCTTCCTTTAAGATGTGAAGCTAACTATACACACTTTTCCTGTTGCTAGAAAAAGCTAGTTATTGGCTAGTAATACAAACTAGCATTACCATAATTAACCTATTTAATAAAAATATACCATCAGAAAGAATTTTCTCAGCTACTGTCAGAGTCATAGTTTGTTATAGATATTTTCCAGCAGATGGCCGGGTTTGGAAACATGAAGCAAGCTACATTTTTTCTGTAGCAGCAGCAGCCAATAGGGATGAGGAATTCTCTTTTTAATTGTAGCTTGAACCGTAGATCATCATATCAGGGCTTCATTTAATGTAAAACGCATCTGACAAAGTTGAGAAGTTGAAATATAACAATGAAACACATTTTCATAACATGTTGGAAAGTGACAACATCCAATCCAATGGAAGCACTGAGCTAATGGAGTGAGGATTATTCAAATGCCCAACAGTGGCTCTCTGGTCACCTTGGGATTTGAACTCGCAACCTTCTGGTCACTAGGACAGAACATTAAATCACTAAGCCAACAGTAAGCCAAGCCACATACCAGACAGGAACGTAGCCCATGATAGACGGGGTCCCATCCAGGTTGAATTCCCATCTCAAACCCAGTGTTCCCAGGATACAGGAGACAGTTGACAATCCAGGGTCAAGCCAGTCATTCTGCTGCATGTAGTGTTTAATGGTAAGTCAGCTATTGACCAGGAGGTTTTGGGTTCAGCTACCAAGACTACCAGAAAGCCTCTGTTGTGCCCTTGAGCAAGACCATTAACTGTCAACTGTTCAGCTCTGCGCTAGTAATTAAGAAATCGTGGGAAAGCCCAGGCTTTTATAAACCCAGGAAGAGCTTTAACTGCATCAATAAGTCTCGGCTGAAGCAAGAGAAATGGTGTTGTCCGCTAAGATAACAGAGAAAATCGCCTCAAATCTCATTAACAGCCTGGCTGGAAATCCATCAGACAGTCCAATAAGAAAGACTGAGAAATGGAGACATCCTACAGAGAATCGGCCTGGCGGACCCCATGGTCTGTGACCTCTGGCTAAATGCTAAGTCAATAGTTGAAACCACATGCCGGGGCTCATGGTTCCCCAGCAACCATCTCCCTCCAACTTCTTCCAGCACCATAATAAGAGGATTTCACCGTAACTGCAGCTACAGAAGAAGAAACGTGACCCATTTTTGTTCCATTTTAGAGATGGGCTTCGAGTTCTTGCTGCAGAAAATGAAGACATCTCAAAATTATATGATATACACTATATTGCCAAAAGATTTGGGACGTCTGCTACATGCACATGAATGTAATATGGAGTTGGCCCACCCTTTGCAGCTATAACAGCTTCAGCTCTTCTGGGAAGGCTTTCCACAAGGTTTAGGAGTGTGTTTATGGGAATTTTTGACCGTTCCACTAGAAGCGCATTTGTGAGGTCAGGCACTGATTTTGGACGAGAAGGCCTGGCTCGCAGTCTCCGCTCTAATTCATCCCAAAGGTGTTCTATGGGGTTGAGGTCAGGACTCTGTGCAGGCCAGTCAAGTTCCTCAACACCAAACTCACCCATTCATGTCTTTATGGACCTTGCTTTATGCACTGGTGCGCAGTCATGTTGGAACAGGAAGTGGTCATCCCCAAACTGTTCCCACAAAGTTGGAAGCATAAAATTGTCCAAAATGTCTTGGTATTCTGAAGCATTAAGAGTTCCTTTCACTGGAACTAAGGGGCTAAGCCCAACCCCTGAAATCAATGATTTGGAGGGGTGTCCCAAAACTTTTGGCAATAGTGTAGCTACAATAGAACGGTATTTCATAACATTCCAAAACATATAGCCGGGCGTTATGTATTCCACAATATTTGCTGTAACATTCCAGACTTCTATGTCACATAGTATCACGTGGGACCAGATAACTTTTTCCAAGTCATAGATCAGGGTATCACACCGATACTCAATGCCATATCCATACTCTTAACAGCTCTGCATTGAAAAAACATTAGTACAAGTAGGAATAGACTTAACACCTATATAAATAAAGAAGAGAACAAAACCATAAAATAAATTCCTGAACTTAATTAAAATACGTTGCATTATTAATCATTCAAACTTGAGCTGGAGAATTAAAAGAGTCACTCCACAGATTAAATATGGAAATTCATTTCAATGTGACATGCATAGGTATGGCTGTGTTTATTAGATTTCAATAAGGGAGAAACTCAGAAACCTCCTCCTACATGCTCTTATGCAATTGGTACAGATTGGTAACTGGTCCAGTTAATAGTTTGACTGTTGTTTTGTTACCAAGGCTCAGTAATTAAATATATGTGATACACACTGCTGTATTCTGAACTTACTCTAGACCTTTTGGTAAGTATGAATATAAGAGGAAGTGATTTTTATAGATAAAGACAAAAGCAGTGCAATTGACCAATGATAAATGAAAGGCAGCTGAAGAAATCGATGCTTCAGGACAACACAGCATAACGCAAGAAAGGAAAGAGACTCTTCCTTTAAATGACTTCAGAGCAGGAAGAGTCCAGTGGTGTGAACCTGTCAGAGTTTGTTTCAAAAGCAAAGCACACTTTCATGTGGGTTTTAATAGGAATCCGTAAAAACAGAAGGTTGTACTCATATAATAGGTTCATAGTTGATCCCCAAGAGAAAAGTGCAAGAATTTGTGTCGGATCCAAAATATCTCCAAGAAGCCTTTGGTTTATTCTGCTTCAGATATGATGTGCAATGAAATGTCAGTATAAAAAAGTTCCAAAGACAAAGATAGGAGTCTGTCTGATCAAAAGGTTCTGGCATTTCTGCTCAGGATCTCACGTTTGGTCAAATGAAAAATGCTGGACATCAGGTACTGAACAAACTACAGACAATTATGTTAAATGCTACCTAATCAGGACTCGTGGGTTTTGACCTTGACATACAAGTATATCAGACTGGTACATCATATCAGCAGACATCTCACATGTCACTCTAACCTTACATCACCATTTCTGAAGCAAGTATGTTTATCTAACATCATCCAACCGTAATAACCCATACACTACTGATTTAACCATAACAGCATCAAAGAGTAACATAACTGGCTTTATTCCACAGTTTTGTCTTGCTAATGTCAGGAAAGTGAAGAAACAACTGTTTTAACATATGTGATCGTAATATGTTTTGGAGCTTTTCCACAGCATTACATGTAACAAGAAAAAGAAAAAATATGTCTTCTTCTTTAAAAAAAATCTGACTGTGTGACCCTGCTTCACCCCCTCATTGATTATTGATTCTATATTAGCACGACCTGTTTAGGTTTATTACTTATGTATTGAATAATATTGATTAAAATTGACTGGGATCTCAGGCACAAGATTAGAAGTGAAGCCATTTCCTGGCTATACTATAACTTGCATGGTTTTTTCTTTTTTGATACGCCCTTGCTCTGGATCTGGACACAAACCAGGCTTTATTAATCAGGCAGCTCAAAGAATCCTTGCCGTTTAGCATTGTGAATGACCTTTCCTATTTATCCAATGCACTCCTTACCCACCTGCCGTCTGGCAAAAAGTACCCAAGCATCCAAGCCAATACTGACAGACTCTTTATCAGATACTTCCCGGAGGCAGTTCAACTTCTTACCACCTGTCCTAACTGATGAAACAAGATCTAAAGCCTTCCTATCCACCTGCGCCATCTCTGGCAGCAGAACTGTACTGTTCAATAAGATCTCATGCCAATATTCTCCTTCATATGCTGCTATATTGTCTGGAGGCATGATATTTTGTCCTAGTAAATTAGTTGACAGTAAAATTGGACCATGCTAAAAACACCACACTTGGCTCGATTTCTCAACTGACCACCTTCAGAGACTCAAAATGTCAAGTTCAAATGGACATTTTTCTCTCTGCTTTTGCGTCCATGCCCCTAATTATTGCACAAAAATGAAAACACAAGCACAATGAAACAAGGATAATTCATGCACGGGCTGAAGGCAAGGTCAGACAAACCATCAACATGGAAAGCTAATTAGCTGGAGACATGTGTTGCTGGGAGGCTGAGGCTGCAAAATGCGCAGTAATTGACCGAACCAAAGTCCTTCGCTCCGTTCCAACATTCTCCCTCCCTCTCACTCCATCACCACTTCCCCTCTAGGGAATCCCTGTCGCTATCATAAAAGCTGTTCCAACACTTGATTAGCCAAGCTTAAGCATTGCTTAGATGTGCCCTTGGAAGGCCGAGGAATGGAGTCAACATTGCAGTAGATTTCAGATGAAGGATTCACCTACAAGGCATTGGGATCTGACAGTTTCCATTTCAAAATACCAAAATATGGTGGATGATGGATTGAGGAAAGGGTAGGTTTCAATTCAGTCAAGAACTCCATCATTGCCTGACAGCCTGTTAACATGCTAGCAAGCCAATAGTAAGTACTTGTGGAACTATTAGTTCTAATTATTTCAATGTCCCCTTGAGCAGCACTGTGGTACAGGGGGCAGTTATAGTACCTCACAGCTCCAGGGTCCGCAGCTCAGGTTACTGTGTGGAGTTTTGCAATTTTCTCCCTTGGGTCCTCATGGGATTCTACCCAGCTCTCAATTACACGGTGATGGGTGGTTTGGGTATGCTAAATATGATAGATTACCTCTAGGTGTGAATGAGTGTGTGAATGTATGTTAGCAGGATGTCTTGCAATGGACACCTGTGATGGACACCCAGTGTTCCTAGGATAGACTCTGAAACATCAGTGAATGAATGGATGGATGGATGGATGGATGAATGGATGAATGGATAGATGTCACCTAGAGAATATATAATCCTGCTTGAATAAGGCTAGGCACAGATACAATTAAATCAGGGATTCAATCTCTAGCTAAAGCCAACAATCTTCCAAGAGGTGAAACCAAAGTGTTTAAGGTCTTTTACTCAACTGGTATTGGAATGTATCCTTATCACTTCCATTAACCTTCACTTCCCTCCATGAGATTACCCAATAAAAAAAACAAATTGGCAAAAAATCCAATTTACACACCGTTCCTTCCTAAGATCAGCCAAATGTGTTTGCTACCTGAAGCTGAACATGAGGGTACAAAGCTCCCTTGCTTGTTAGCCACATCAGTGTTACTAAAGAAGCAAATTTTAAACGGCAAACACGTCTCGGCTTTCAGGCGCTGAGAACATTTTGAAACATTGGTTTGCCAAAAATTAGTTTTGTTTTTGGCAAACTATTGGTCCTTGTAGATGAACCTCTAGTATTTGAGTCAACATGGACAACAGGCTTATAAATCAGATTCCATAATAAGAAGAGAAAATGCAGAAAATTCTCAGGAAAGATGATATCAGTAAAAGGGTGTCATTAACCTTCATAATTTTTTGTTCGAGTTTTGTGAAGAGCATTTTAATCTTAAATAATCTGGCGGAGACATGCGAAACCTCCAGTTTTTCTAATGCCGTATTCATTCCATTAAGATCTCTCATTACAGCAGGCCTGCGGTGATTATCAAAACGGGAAGTTAATGAAGCAATCTTTTCTTCCTCTGACCGTGAACAACCGCGCCACCAATTATATCCGTAGCACAGAGGGAGGAGGGGAGGGAACGACTACTCTGAGTCCTTGTCTGCCCTGGATCTTTATACACTATAAAGCTCATCTCTACCACAAATGCCACAGTTAGATGTGAGCAATTAGTGCTGAAATGAGCGCTTAAGAGGGAAATATTTGCTCTATCCAAGGCCAAGAGCCTATCCTATTACTGCCAGTCTCTCAAGGA